>CM053622.1:227026279-227092615 GCA_028646595.1 Phalanger gymnotis | reverse complement strand
CAAACACTTTCAAAAAGGGACAGGGTCAAGGGAGAAAATTCAATAAAGGGGGATAGATTAGGAAGAAGCAAAATATAGTTAGTCTTTCACAACATGAGTATTGTGGAAGGGTTATACATGATGATACACATGTGGCCCATGTTGAATTGCTGGACTTCTTAGGGAGGGTGGGTGGGAAGGGAAGAGGGGAGAGAATTTGGAACTTAAAGTTTTAAAAAATAGGTGTTCAAAAACAAAACCAAAAAAGGTTTTGCAGGCCACAAGAAAATAAGATACACAGGCAATGGGGCATAGAAATTTATCTTGCCCTACAAGAAAGGAAGGGAAAAGGGGATGGGAGAGTAGTGGGGTGACAAATGGGAGGGCAGACTGGGGAACAGGGCAACCAGAATACACGCCACCTTGGAGTGGGGAAGGTAGAAATGGGGAGAAAATTTTTAATTCAAACTCCTGTGAAAATCAATGCTGAAAACTAAATATATTAAATAAAATTAAAAAAAAATAATCTAGCTCAGGAAAGGTCTACTTTATGCAAAAGGAACAGAATAGATAAGATCAAGGTGGCACAGCGCAATATTGTATATTAATAAGGCATAAAATCCCATTTAAAATAACTATAAAATGCATAAAACACCTGGGAGTCAATCTTAAGACACACTCAAGACTTTCATGTAAGGATACAATTGCAGAAATCTCTTTTTAACAAATTATTTAACTGGAAGGATATTCAATTGTAATGGATGACCCATGCCAACATAATGAAAAATGATGATAACACCCAAATTAATTTACAGATTGGGTGCCATAATGATCAAAACTATGAAAGAAGTACTTTATGGAAGAAGAAGAATAACAAAATTCCTCTGGAGGAACAAAATATCTAGAATCACAAAAGATGAAAGGGAAATAGCATCTCTAGTCCACAATTCATACTCTAGAGGAGTAATCATCAAAACTGGTTGATAGTTCTGACATCTTAGCTTTGAGGTGGTAGCAGCAGGAGTTCATGAAGTCTCACCATGCTGCCCAAGGATAATAATAATAAGAAGGATGTCGGCAAGTCAGCCAAGGACAAAGACCCTGTGAACAAGTCTGGGGGCAAAGCTAAGAAGAAGTGGTCTAAGGCAAAAGTGTGAGACAAGCTCAACAATCTGATTCTGTTAGACAAAGCAACATATGACAAACTCTGCAGGGAGGTCCCCAACTATAAACTTATCACAGTGAAGTAGTCTCAGAGACTGAAGACCCAGGGTTCTCTAGCCCAGGCAATCTTCCTGAAACTGCTTAGTAAAGGTCTGATTAAGCTAGTTTCCAAGCACAGAGCACAAGTGATATATACTAGGAACACCAAGAGTGGAGATGCTCCAGTTGCTAAAGATGCATGAAATGTTTCAACATTTTTGTGTACACTTTCAAAAATAAACCTATTGGGCTAAGGAAAAAAAACTAGTTTTAAAAACTAGTTTAAAGAAAACAGAAAAGTAGGTCAATGTAAGAGACTAGACAAAGAAAAATCACTAACAATTTAATGGATTACTTAGGGAGGAACTCCCTATTTGATAAGAATTAGGGGGAGATCTGGACAGTAGTTTGGCAGAAATTAAATTGAGACCAACATCTTACATCAAATACCATGATAAACACAAAATGGATATATGACCTGAACATTAAAGAGTCATTCATGATACATTTTTGTGTTTCTCCATCTTTTTTGAAGAGGACCATGACATCAGGAAAATAATGACATGACTTGCGCTTGACTTTGATTTGAGTGAGGGAGGGCTGTGCAAGGTCACTAACCTCACTTTCTCCTCCAGATCCATCTGGATCCAGTGACCAGATATTCATCAGGATGACTGGAGATGACCCAGGATGCAATAGGGTACCCTGGCCTTTTTAGGCTACAGCCTTTTCATGTACTCACTTAGAGTGAGGTAAGGCCCATTCAGTGAATAGACCTCTTTAAGAAGTGAGTCAAGGGATGACCCCTTTAATTAGGAAAAAAAAAAGATTAAAAAAAATCAAGCTGGGAGGGAAGACCCTCAGGGTTGCTGTTCCAAAGAGAAACAGTTAACCAATTTGACATTCACTCTAAGGCAGAAGAACCCAAAATACAGCCAGTAAGTGGAGCTTGGGCAGGGACCTACTGTGGTCCAATCTATGAGCTTCAGAGTGAACTGGGGAAGGAAGGAAGGGAAAAGGGAGGAATGGAGGAAGGGAGGAGGAAAGAAAGAGAAATCTAACCAGTAAACCTCAAGTTAAATGGGCAGCTTCTGGCCATCAAAATTTACGTTCCTTTAGAGAGGAGAGGGAGAGGGAAAGCGAGATGGAGAAGGAGAGGACAAGCTGAGTTACATAACTAGCTGGGTCCCCTTTCAGGCAGCTCAGTCATGATACATGAAGGACCATGGAAGGAACTGGGGATATTCAGCTTGGGAAAAAAGAAAACTGGAGGGGAGGAGGAACAGATAATTCTCTTCAAGTATCTGAAGAAGCATAACACTTGTTCTAGTTGGCTCCAGAGAGTCAGAATTAAGCTGATGAAAAGAAAAGATTCCTAAAAATCAGAGCTATCCAAAGTGGAATAGGCCACCTTGGGAGATGGTGGGTTTCCCTTCCTAAAGATCCTTAAACATAGGCTGGACATAATTGCTTATTGGGAATCCTATAGATCAGATTCCCAGGCAGGTGTGGATACAATCAGATGGCCTCTGAGGTTGGAAATCAGAAGACAAGAGGATTGTAGAGTCTACAGCTGGAAGGAACCCCAGAGGCCTTCTAGTCTAACTCCATTTTACAGATTTTAAAACTGAGCCCCAGGGAGTTAAAAGCTCACATAGATGGTATGAGAGACTGCATTTAAACCCAGGTTCTCTGACTCCAAAGTAGAGCTCTTTCCATAGCACTATGATGGCTTCTATTTCATTGACTCCACAAATTTATAATCTGTTTGGTGCCTTCCAGTTCTAAAATGTTTGATCTCTTAAGCAAAGTAATCACAGAAATTTCAACTATACAGATCTAGCTACAGATTTTTTTTTCTTTTGAAAAATGCATTCTATATTCCGGTTCAGGATTGCAGGTACACATCTTCTTTCCCAATCTTCAAAATGGAGATTCCCATGGCATCAGTGGTGGCTCTAGTAAGGAGAGGAAGGAGGGGCTCGAAGCTTTAGCAGCAACGTTTCCCTTTCAGGGAGCAGGAGCACTTGCTATGAGGGTGAAGCTGGTTCAGCATTGAGAGGATTCTCCTGAATACCAACCATTTAACTTTTTTATTCTGGCTTAAGAAAAGTGAACTCTAAGCCATCCCCTCAGTGTCATCCGAGTACAGTCAGTCTTGGTGACAATGCCAGAGACTGATGGTCTCTCATCACCTAATTTCAAAATCAACCCAGCCTCGGGTAATAGTAATGTTCCTGGGTAGAAGAGGTGTTCAATAGAGATAGTAAGGTTGAGACAGCACCTAGCTCAGAGCTGATATAGGGAGTACACAGCCTGCCTGCCTCACCCTTTCACCAGCAGTTCATGATGCATGGTTACTCATTCTCCAGTACCATTACACGGTAAGGATTGGCTTTAAGGAAACGAAAGGATTCTAGGAGGTCTTCGGAAGTACTACGCAATTCTGCAGTAAGATTTCACAACTATTTGGAACTTTTACGTTCTACAGACAAGGGGAAAGGAAGGGAAGGGAACAAGCATTTTTACAGTACCTACTCTGTGCCTGGCACTGTGCTGCCAACTTTTTACAAGTGTTATCTCATTTGATCACCCAGGGTAAAAATTTTCTCCTGAGTTATCTAGACCACAAACATCCTTGTGCTAAGTCATCCAGATACCCTAGAGCTCAATGTCCTTAAAAGTGAATGAGTTTATTAATTGTGAGTAACTAATTGCTTGGCCATGCCTCTATATGTCACAATGGTGCCATTGTGCCCTAAATGCTGCATCAGCCCCATAGAACTCTTCCTGCCAACAGGAAACAACAGCCTTTGGGCAAAAGCTGGGGCCAAGAAATATTAGTAAAGGAATCTTTCATCTCTGGCCTTATTGGTCCCTCTTCTTCAAATACATATGTAGGGCTAATATGATACCCACTTAGAGTATGGGTATGTCAACATGGAGTTATCTATGTGTGGCTTGCTGGGAAACTTAGTAGGTATGTTAGGACTTCTGCCCATCCCTCTTCAAGGAGACTTAGATTCCTTCCCATATGGAGAGCAGGAAAATGGTCCATGAGATTGGCCTTGTTTTCTTCTAAGAGATGGTACTGAACTAGAATTATATCAATCTATTGTCCCTTTAAATATTTCTAGTCTAGATGAATTATAGGGGGTTGGTATGTTTTTATTGTAAGCTGCTTTTCAGGTTGGTATCCCTTAAAGAGAAACTTACATCCAAAGGCTTGCCCCATTCCCACGAAATACTAACTACCCAAAGACCATCACAGAGAGTGAATAGTGAGTAAACCTTCTTGTCCAAGCAGATAGCAAAAAGAATTCAGAAAACTTATGCAAATTACAACATACCAAAAAATATTCAAAATGAATGATTCTTCCCTGGGAATGAAATATCAAAGCTCAACCAAAAGATAAATCCCATTTTTGCTCAAGGAGAAATTCCCTGTATCCAGGGAGGGAAGCTGGAAATAAGGGACATGTTAAGAACACTGCTTTCCCTCACTTGTCAACCTTTAAAAATGTTTTCTCTTTCCCTAAAAGCTTCTTCCTGAACAGAGGCAAGAACGGTATGTGTCTTCTTGTTAAGCAGGAAGGCAAAATAGCAAGCTCTCAAGCCACCTTTACCTTTCATGCAGGCTTGTGTTTGCCCTTCATTCTCCAAGAGGACCATGATATCAGGGAGATGACGATATGATTTGCAGTTGACTTTGATTTGAGTGAGGGAGGGCTGTGCAAGGTCACCAGCCTCACTTTCTCCTCCAGAGCCATCTGGGTCCAGTGGCCTGATATTCATCAGGAGGACTAGAGATGACCCAGGATGCAGTGGGAGACCTAAGGTCTTTTCAGGTTATCACTCTGAGTGAGGTAAAGCCCATTCAGTGAATAGGCCTCCTTAAGAAGTGAATCAAGGGATGGCCCCTTTAATAAAAAAAAAAATCCAATGGGGAGTGGAAGACCCTCAGGGTTGCTGGCCAAAAGAGAAACACTATTTACATTCACTCTGAGCTAGAAGGGCAGACGCCTATTGTTGTCCAATCTATGAGCTACAGAATGAATTGGGTGTGAGGCTTGGTTTTTGAGAAAGAAATCTAGCCTGTAACCAGGTTACAGGCACCTTTCAGCCATCAAAACGTACCGTCCTTTGGGTAGAGCACCCTCAGGTAAGGGAGAAGGAAAAGAGGTAGGGAAGGGGAGGAGAGGAGGGGAGGAGAGGACTATTCACAGGTTGTGTTTGTCATTTGTTCTCAAACAGGGCCATGACATCAGGCAGTTGATGACATGACTTATTTCATTGACTGCCATACTTTTAATTATTATCTCATTACAGGTGACTCCATTCAGCGCCTATATTTCTCCTGAGCTCATGCCCTATTGAACATTTCAAACTAGACATCTTATAGGCATCTCAAACTCAACATATCTTAATCAGAATGTATCATCTTCTCTGAAAAGCCCACACTTCTTCCACCCCTTCCTGTCAAAGGCACTACCATCCTTCCCATCACCCGAGGTCATAACCTCAGAGGCATCCTGGAGTGCTCATTTTCTATTATCCTACATATCCAATAATCGTCTATATCATAAGGCTATTATGGAAGAATAGGGCCAGACTGTGGGGTGCCTTGAATGCCAGATAGAAAAATTTAGATATTGCTCTTTGGATAGCAAGAACCACTACAAATTCTTGAGCAAGGGAGTTCAAAGAAATTCTTTATCAAGAGCAATCTGGGAGTCATGTCAGGGATTAAATGGAAGAAATTTGGGACAAGGAGCCATGAAGAATACATAACAAATGACTACAGGGATGATGATCACAACAACGATAATATAATAATAAAAATAATAAAAATAAGGATCTGAATGAGGGTAATGGCAGTGAGAATACAAAGGAAGAACTAGACTTGGGAAGACACTGACAAAAGTAAAGATACAATTCGGTGCCTATGAGGAGTAAACAGAATTGTCATTACTGCTGCCTGGGTTTGGAATCTCATTGCTCTTTGGTCTTTTATAACGGAATTCCCTCAGTCCCTGTTGCAGTGCCCCATCTAATACATTCCCCCTTGCACTAATTTCTGCTTAGGTCTTGAGCTGCTACTGCCCTTGTTTACTGGATCTATCTTTCCAATTTTTTCCAAGTGAACTGTTCTGCCTGTCTTGGTCTCATTTCCTTCCTGCTGATTACCTCTTTTGAAAAAACACCAATAAGACAATCCTGTTTTTAAATTGGAGTCCACTGACTCTTCTGATAATGGATTAGGTTTTAATTTTAAAACTTATTCATGTGATTTATCCTCACTGTCGTGCTTAGTAGAGTCCAGACTTTAAGTGACACTGTTCCTATAGCATTGAAGTACATTGCACTGTTCCGTCAAAAAAATAGGAAGCAATGTGGACTCTCTTTTCAATAATTAGCAGGAGATCGCTAAATTAAATTATCAGTGGCAGAATATTAAATCATGTGGAAAATGTAAAAAAATATCTTTCCACTTAAACTATCAGACATAGTTCTGTATATTTTTGCCAGCTATGAGGTGAATGTAATTCTAAGTGAATAACATATCTCAGAAGAGAAAGATTAAAAATAGTACTAGAGGGTTAACCTTACCTTTCACAGTTGAATATGGACTCTGATTCCTTCATTGGCTCTCTGACGATGACTTTTTCACAGTACCAGTACTGCGATAGGTCAGTGGCCTCACAAATCAACAGTGCCTTCTTCAGTTTCCCGAGAGATACGGCTTCCATTTGAAACTTATCAATCTGGGCAAGAGCGGCAAAAAAATCCCCCAGAAACAGCAAAGGTCAAGCACATGACAAATGCAAGCAATAACAATAGCCCAACGAACACCAGAAGCTCATGTCTCTAAGGTTAACATCAGAATGGTGCAATAACAAAAGAAAAACAACAAATTACATTTGCATCACATACACAAACTATATAAATATTATATATATACACATATATGCATATGTGTATATATACATACATGTATATATACATATGTGTGTATACACATATATACATATATATGTAAATATATACATTATATATAATTTATTTGTTTGCTCATTTATTTAATTGTCCAGACTTTTCCTTCTTGCAGTTCCATTTTTCCCATTCAGTGTGAAAGAGCTGAAGTAAATAAGACCATGTGTGGCTTCTCCCTTTTTTGGACTCCTGCCTCCGGTGACAAAAATCATTTTAATGGAGACAAGCAACTTATTTGAATTTGTTAGGCTGACCACAATCTGACCTGATGAAGAGCAAATCCACAATTCAATTTCCATGAAAACTACTACAAGTCAAAGGATGTGGGAACATTTTTTTAAAAAAAAAATAACCTTATGCTTTTCTCTGTAAATAACCCTATAGTACATCCCTGAGTTTTCTATTAAAAAAGCACTTCCATCTTCAATCTTAAATAAGATCAATGACACATCAAAAATCCATGGACATTTCTGCAGAGGTCACACATAGAACTATGAGGGTCTGTAGTAAAAGTTATCCTAGTTTTTAATGAAATGAATTCTCTCATATGCTACTTCCTATAATCTTTTGACAAAAATGACTACCCTAAACTTACTCATATGAAAAGGTCCCGGAAATCCTTGTCTGGACAGTCCTCAGAGCTTACAATTGGCACTCAGTGAATATTTTAGCTATTAACAATAAATTTTATATGTGTGCGTGTATGTGTCTGTGCGCACTCTAGTTTTGTAGCTCCTAAAACCTGATGAGTGAGGGATGTTATCAAGAATTCTTTTCTATCAAATAATTCCTGAGAAGCTATAATGCACTGGCTATAACATTAAAGAGAGACAACAAAGCATGGTGCATGGAGGGCCGGCCTTACAGTCAGGTATAATAATAGCTCACATTAATAAACATTAGAGCTTTAAGATTTGCAAAAAGCATTATTTAAATTATCTCATTGTATCATCAGAAAAACCCAGTGGCCTAAGTGTGGTTTTAATACCCCCTATTCTCTTCCTTGTGTACACAAAGCTTGGGTCAGGGACTTGGGTCACTCACTGGCTTAAAACAAAGCTGCCTTTTCATAATTTTTCTGCAGAGTACTAAAAAGGAAGTGTGAGGGTCACAAGAGCATGGAATCACTTTTAGCTGGAAAGGAAGCCGTTAAATCTAACCTCCACATTTTATATATGAGGAAACAAAGACACAGAAAGGTTGAGTTATTTGCCCAGAGTTACACAGCTATCAAATGTCTAACGCAAACTCAAATCTGATCCTGATCCTAAGACCAGTATTTGATCCCTTAAGATGATGGTTTGCCTCATGAAACTTTTATTTCTTGAGTTACCTGGATTTTAGAAACCAGTCTCCCCCCACTAGAACTCCTCTGGAACTCAAACCCCTGGGACGTAGTACACCACCACTGAAGAAAGCCTCTACCAACTCTGGGGAAGCACGATGAGCTCTGGTTCCCACATCCTCTACTTCGAACATAACGAGGCCATTCCTGTTACTTTTCAGTGACTGCCAAATGCAAAAGGTCTGTTCAATGATCTTAGTAACTGTTTGCCTTAGCCCTTATCTTTATTTATACTGGCTTACAAATACAGTTGCCTCATTACTCTTGTCCATCCAAAATTAATGAAGGTGCACAAAGATTTGTTGAACCATAGAATTATAGACTTAAAACTTGAAAGGATATTCAATGGTATCTTGTACAAGTCCCTCATTTTGCAGCTGAAGAAACTGAGTCTGCAAAAAGGTGAAACCATTTGACCAAGGTCACACAGTAAGCATCTGAGACGGGATGTGAACCAGAGCTTCTGGCTCCAAATACGTTGATATTTCCTCTGTCTTAGGAAAATAATTTTGGAAGCTATGTGAAGGATGAACTGAAGAGAAGATATGGAGCTATGAGGATTATCCAGCAGTGCACGTGAGAGGAAAAGAGAGTCTGAACTAGGGTAGTGACTGTGGGGAAGGGGGCGGATACAAGGGGACACCCACTTCCAGAACCATTTCTTTGTTGCCTGCAAGGCCTCAAACAATCCTCAGAGTGTATACAGTTCTTTGGAAACTGGGTTCCAATTGTTGTAGCAGGATTGAGGTCTCTAGGGCCTTTACCTGGATGGCTTGCGGACAAAAGACAGCTTGGCCATATCTGGACAAAAGGAAGGGGAATGGGTTTCTTTGGTTTGGAATCAGAGATGTTTTAAAAGAGCCTTGGGAAAGAATCCTCCTGGGGTCTAGGATGTGGACTCAGAGAGCGAACCGGATGCTGTGACCCAGAGTTAAGAGGATAATAAAAGCAAACAGCTAGGCAGAAAAGAGAAAAATAGAACTTGAAGCAGTGGCCTAAAACTAGAGATGTCTGTGCAGAATGAAGAAAAATACACTAGGAAGAGAGGGAGTCAGTGTTGACAAGGTTGATAGCCTGTCTCCCACGATTTCACTAACGACAATGTTCATTTATGATGCCAGCAGGCTAACTATACCCCGTTCTGGCTCTCCTTCCTTACCATAGCTAGGGTCCTGAAAACACAAATGGTAGCCCCAGGAGAGCGTTGCTGAGTGCTTCTGGGGATGTATGGAGCCTGGGCAGTTGAAAGGTGTGCTGGAGCTCCAAAAACATAGCTGAACAACAGCAGCCAGATTTCTAAGTGTTCCTGACTTTAAAGACTGAATTCAACTGATTTTATTTTGTGTTTGCCACTTGGGGATTTAACTACTAGATAGAACCTGTTATGTTTCACTCAGCTGTTGGGGGTGAATAGATCAGAAAGGATAACACTAACTGACTCATTAAATGTTTATACTTCTGTTCTCCTTGAAAAAGGTAACCATTTTCTCTACTGTTAATTTATAGACACAATTTAGAGACACAACTAGATATAGTAGGCCAAAGATACTGGTGGACTTTCCAGATGAGCTGAATCAAATTACCCATTGCCAGAGCTCAGATCTATTGATGACATCCACGCGATCATTTTGTAGCCTAAAATCATACTGCTACTTCAGAAGCACAAAATAAATGATACTCAAAAGCAGTTGATCCAATGGAATCCAGGCCAACATCCTTCTGGTAAAAGAGCTGTGAGATGCCCCGATGTTTCCCAAAAATGATTTTCTCAATTTCTTTCTTTAAGATAGCATACAATCTTGGGACTGATAAGCCAGCATTACATAAATTGAATAAAAGCATACGTAAATGTCAAAGGAGTTTTTCCTCTCTTTGATTCTAAACCTCAAAAGATCTGCCATCGAGTCCCATGGATTCACCATTTGTTTTCTATAGCACCAGCTCTCTCCAAAGTTTTTACCAAATCTATAACCTCACTTCTCCTTACACTATGGCAGTCTCTATCCACTATATAAGGGTAAATAGGTCGATCACAGAAGGTATGAATGAACAAAATGCTGCATAAAAACACAAAGGGAAGACTCTGACTAAAAAGACATTGCTGCCAAAAGTTACACAACAGAATCTGGCAAACTAAGCTGGAGGGGAGCAATCAGAGCTGGAGAGTCATTCTTAGGACTCTGGTCTAAGGGTGTGTCAAAGAGAAGGCAGAGGACTGGGAATGTAATATGATTGGAATAGGAACTCCCAGGTGAGAAAACAACTTCTCCTAATACAACTTGGCCCCTCCTGGGCAAGTCAGAGTGTCAAAGAGTTACCTAGAACACTGAGATGTTAAATGACTTGCTCAAAGTCAGAATGTGTTAGGGATGTCTCTCCAGCATTTCAGACAACTATCTACCACCCTCTATTGGTAATTAAGGTGAGATTTTTTTACTGTTTTAGAATGCTAAATTAATTAAGTGTCTCTGATTGAGTCTTACTAGATGCAAAGCTCCAGGCAGGCACCCTTTTGCTAACTAAGTGTAAAGCTCCAGGCTCACGCCCTGATTAGGTATGAATCCTTTGAGTCCCAAGTTTGTGACCTTTTAGGTCGCTTGGATGAGTCACATGTGTGATGCCCTTTGACCTTGAACAGAATATATAAACTCAAGAGGTAGGTGTCTTCCCTTGGAGGGTCTCAGCCACTGGAAGAGTGGCATGGGACTCTGGGCAGGTGCTCTAAGAGTGGCTTTCCTGGTAACTATGAATTGTGATTTGGTCTGTTTATATTGTGTGTATTTGTAATTTGTTTGTATTTCCTCTGAAGTTCAGAGTGCTGGCTTTTTCCCCTGAACTAAGTGAATGATATATGTATATGTTGGATTAAAGTAAGATTGTTAACCCCTTAACATTACTTTCCTTAGTAAAGCAGATCAAAAGAACCTGTGCTGGCAGCTCTTATTGCTGGTCTTGTCGGGTCTTACACCCCACAACAGCTGCTAGCCAAATTGTTGCTACACATCCATGACGTCCTGAAAATCAATATGCATGCTTATTTTCAAAAATATGCAAACCATCAAGGCTGGTTACCTATTGATTATGCCACTACACTTAAATGTGTAAACAGTGAGAGTGACCATCAATACTATGGTTAAACACAAAAGCCAATTACCTTTAACTATTAATTGCTTAAAGAAAAAAGGATCTGCTCATTTTCTTCATCATTAGCTTTTGATTAAAGTCATGTGTCTTAAAATTCATAATGAATTTCTAAAAAAACTGGTTCTCAAAAGATAGTCTAGATGGGGACCTTTGATACCCTATATGAGTCTTTAGATGGCTCTAGAACTAACTTTTCAATTTTTAGCATAGCTTTTGACTGAATCCAAACTTCACTGAATAAATCCCCTTAATAAAAGGATTTGATCTGTAAAACTTGGACTCAGTCAAAAGGCCACCTAGAGGGCCACATATGGCCTCAAGGCCACAGGTTCCCTACCCTTGACCTAGAGCATAGTAGGTACTTAATAAATGCTGGCAAACTGACTATCATAGTAGCATTAATAATATCAAATGTTCCTGGCCTGAATGAATAATAGACTTGTGATAACTAAAGAAAACTAAGCATCCTGCAGACAACAAATAAGTAGGAGGATAAACTTCTCTATCACTGTCATGTGCACCACCATGCTCCCAGGCCCACAGACTTGTGACCTAGGTGTCATCCTCTTCACATCTCTTATCACTATCACTCTGTCCAATCTGTTGCCAAGGCCTGTTGCTTTTTCCTTTGCTTTTACCTCTTCCCAGTCTGGTGCAGCCCTTATCACCTAACTGCCTAGACTGTCCAGTCTGCTGGTGTATCTGCCAGCCACAGGACTTTTGTCACTCCCATTCATCCTCCATTCAGCCACCAAAACGATTTTCCTAAAGCACAGGTCCAAACTTTTCGCCCCCATACTGAATAAATTCCAGGTGCTCCCTATCGCTCCAGGGTCAAATATAAGGTCTTCTGTTTGCCATTCAAAGACAGTACACCTTACACCCTCCCCCCACCCCCAGTTATGTGCTCTTTAATCCAGTGACTGGCCTCCTGGTTGTTCCTCACATAGAATATTCTATCTTTCAGCTCCAAGTATTTGCTCTGTCATCTTGCCTATACCCTGCCTAAGATGCTCTCCTTCTCCAGCTCTGCCTACTGGCTTCCCCGACTTCCTTCAAGTGCCAACTAAAATCCAGCCTCCTACAGGAAGCCTTTCCAAATCCCTCTTCATCCTGGTGTCTTCCCTCTCTTTTTTATTGTTTTTTTTATTTTAATTAAGATTTTTTATTTTTAGTTTACAACACTCAGTTCCTTATGGTTTTGAGTTCGAGTTTCTTCCTCCCCTCCCCCCCTCCTTCCCCAAGACAGCATGGAATCCGATATATCTTCTACCTATAACTTCACATTGAACTTATTTACACAATAGTCAAGTTGTAAAGAAGAATTATGACCAATGTTTTGTACCTTGCATGTAGTTTGTACATATTTGTTTGCTCGGGGGTTTCCCCGTCAGATTGTGAGCACCTTGTGGGCAGGGACTGACTTTTGTCTTTCTTGTATTCCCAGTGCTTAGCACAATGCCTGGCATGTAGTAGGTGCTTAATAAACATTCATGACTGACTGAAGACAGGTATCTTATTCACCAACCACAATAGTATGGCTGGAGAATGAACCAGAAGAAGTAAAGCCACCTGAATTAGTTTCACACATATCTGAATAAGGTTGATCAGTAAGGGAGGCATCCACACTGATCTGGGCAGAAATGCTCGATGACCACAGTTCTGCCCATAATCACATATGCATCAGAATATGAGTCTACAATAAATTAAAAACAGAAGCTTGTCATCACCTACTATGCAATGGAAAGAAAATAGACAAAGGATTTGGAGGAGGGGACAGGAAGGGAGCACATTGGTCCCTTTCTGAGCAACCACTTGACAAATGAGGAGCCCTGCAGAAGGTCAGGAATGAAAGATGTATTCGAGGTAGTATATCATGTAAAAAGGCACTGGGCAGGTCATATACCAAGGATGAAAGACTATCTATTGATGGCCTGTCCAAATAACAAATTGGATCACATAAGATCGTAAATGGGCAATAGGGAGGATGAAAATTCAGTGGCCCCAGCTTTATTGGAGCAAAGATTAAAACAGCAGCATTGAAAAGAGCACTAGATTTAGAAGTCAAGAGACTTCGGTTTCATTCCTAGGTCCAATACTAGCCGTGTCGTACTGAGTAAGTCCCTCCTTGAATTGTGTTTTACCTTCTGGGAAATGAGTGTGATTGTACAAGTGGCACCATGGACAACAGAGCATGGGGCCCGGAGTCAGGGAAACCTGAGTTTGAATCTAGCCTTAAGACACTTAACTAGTTCCATGACCCTGTGCAAATTATTTAACCTCTGTCTTGCCTTACTATCCTCAATTGTAAAATGGGGATAATAATTAATAATAATAATACCACCTATCTCTTACGGTGGTTGTGAGGATCAAAGGGGATAATATTTGTAAAGTGCTTATCACAGTGCATGGCTCATAGAAGATATTTAATAAATGCTTATTCTTCTCTCCTCCTCAATATGTACTTAATAGCATTATTATAAAAAGGGGGAAGGGAATAAACATGTATATATTCACATATATGTATACATACATGATGTAGATATATGAATCTGATAAGTCTTCATATATTGTATATGTTACATTACTGTAATATATTGGTTCTGATGTGGAGTAGCTCTATACTTGCATTATGATAAATGATGCCAGATTCAAATATAGATTGTATAGAATATAGACATTAGTTTGAGTCTCATCCAAGGCAATAGTCATCATCCTTTTATTCTAATGAGTAGTTTTATTTTGTGATGTAAGTGAAAGAGGTAGATGGTTTTCTGAACACCACTAAATAGTAGTTCATGGATCCCACAAGATGGAGAACCAGGGTGCTAACCTAGACTTGGTCATCTTTCCCTTAAAAAATTATTCCTTCAGGAAGATTAATCCATGTTCAGAATTTCTGTATGTATGAATGAACAGTGACTTTTCTTAATCAATACCAAGACAAACTAAAGTAAATATTCTTTCTTATTAGATTATCATTGACTCCTCTGTAATATCTCAGAAAATTTACTTAAGAATGACTTGTGGTCATATAAAAGGGAAAAAAATGGAATGGTAAGTAGCTTTAAGCATTGAAAGTATAACTTCCTCTGTTCAAATTGCTCTTTTAAAAAAGGCTACTGTTATTAAATGAAATATACTGTAAATGGTCCTTCTGAGACTAGAGGTTTTGGAACAATTTTTGTGCCTTTCAGTCTTGACTGAGCACATTCATACTATGATTCCCTAGTGCCCTTTCCTCTTCTGTTCCCCCTTTCTCATCATTAGCACTAATTTTTTATGGCTTTCTTTTCTTTGTTCTATTATTCATTAATAGTTTAGTGTATTTCATTGCTCTTTCAAGAACAACCTTTCAGATAGAGTGAATTAGAAAGTCATGTTAAGGAAAACCTGTATTGAAAAGAAGCCTTAACTGAAAAACCAAAGCAAACCGCTTCATTGAATACTGACATTTGAAAAGTGGTCTCTTTTAGAAATATTGCTGAGATGGTGGGAAAATAATTATGTAAACTTACCTGACCTCTTTGGAATTTTACTGGCATATCTGATTTGTGGAGAAGCCTAACACCGGAGTCACCTCTTTCTCCATATAGACACAGGTAAACTGCAGATGTGGTTTCTGCTTCCTTCAATTGGCCCGTGTAGACATAAACATGGTATCTCACTACTATTAATCCAAAACATAGAAGACAAAAACAATCTGCTTAGTAACTCATACAAATTGAAGAGAACTAGTTAGAGGCCCACTCTATATTCTCAAACTTCTATGAAAGCATTGTCTGTACAGATTCCACCTCTGGAGTTCCCTTATCCTCGTAATCTACCTGAATTAAAATTAATTTACTTAAAATATATGTAGGAAAAATTTTCTTTATAAACAAGTTGCCATATATTGATTAATGTTGTTGTTCGTCCTTTTTCTAAGAGGACCAATGACATCACAGGCAATGTCTTAATTTGTGCACGAATTAGATTTAAGTGAGGCAGATTTGCAGTCATCAGCCTCTCTCTTGCAGAATCATTGCAGTTCAGTGGCAAGATAAAAGTCAAGATGACCACTGATGGCCTGGGATATGTTGGATGACTTCGGCATCTTTGAGGTCTAACCAAGCTCTAAATGTTTCACAGTACCTATTTCAGCTGCCTTCATGGCCATTGGAACAAATTGTTCTCATCTACCCATTCCTCCATGAGAAGACGTCATATGCTTGAGGTAGACATCCCCTTAACTCATTAACAGGTTTGAAGCTTGCCTATACTCTCAACCTGATTTAGCCCATCTGCCAAGACAATTTTAGCAGAGTGTGGCCACTGTGCATGCTACAGTTTCTTGGAGCCACAGGTGAGAGTTGGATGGCAGGTGGACACCAAAAGTGTATGAGCAGCTCTGAAAATTGCTTGTCAAGTCCTCACACCAGAGGTGCTAGTCTACCTTGAACACTCCATACATCTCATTTATTAACTGATTAATGTGTAGGGGAAAGAAAGTCTTGATTCAATAACTTAATTCATACATCGAACTTTAATATATAAGAACAATGTCCGCTGAGTTTACGTCTTAAAAATAGAATAAATAAATGAATGAATGATAGATTACATGCTACTTTTATAGTCTTCTAAAAGTGAGGGCAACATTGTAATTATGTGAACTATTTAAAGTTTACAGTGATTTTAGCCATAATGAGATATTTCAAGTGAGGGATGACCTAAGAGCGTGGTTACTCACTTGAGGTATGAAAAGCAATGTCATGAAATTTCAACCTTTACTATTGCTGCCAATGGATAAAAAAAGGTTCGACACTCAGAACTCTAATTAGCCCCAGTCCTAGATTGGCCAGTAATTAAGGCATAATCTGTGGAACATTTACCTCTCACTGTATACAATTTTCAACTTGATACAAAAATAACTACCTTTCTCACTGGGACAACTAATATCATGTAACTAAATATTTCAGAAATAAATAAAATAGCTATTAAAACATTGAAATGCAGCAAGCACTGCTGAAGTTTAATAACACACTTGGGAAAATCGCTTTTCCATCTTCTTCTACAGGTAGCTCACACACAATGTCTCCATCTCCTTGGATTCTGGATAACCACTTGTTTGCCATGAAGTTTAGGGTCTTCCTGCTCTTTAAATGCTGCATTGTCACCTGAAATTAAAGGGAAAACAAAGAAACAAATAAAAATTGAGTATGTTTCTTAAAATTTCTCCTAGAACTAAGCACTAGCATTATACAGCTGTGCATTCCTCAGTAAATGCTCAAGTGTGATGCTGCGCTATAATGACTTAAGATAGCTTTCAGCTAGCAGGGGAGGATCCCATCAACAGCAAGGAAACCAAGAAAGGAATCTCTCAAGGACATAAAAAGGACACTTGGCCTTTGTACATGTGTATGAATATGAATTATTCAAAACTTAAAATACCTGCATTCCTCCTCACCCCCCACCCCGCACAAGAATATTTTCACATTATCACCAAAATAAAAAAGAAAAACGATGCTCTGTGGATGGAACTGTGAACCTTATTTCATACCATTTGGATTTTTAAAATATATAATATATAATTATAAAGTATATGATAAATTCAAAATATGGCCTGCTTATCAGTTCTTCCTTCTGAATGTCCTTCTATTTTCTTCTGTACCTTGTAAAAAGTGTTTCAACAGCCCTCTTTTCCAGGCATAACTCTTGTTAGCTTAAACCTTTATTAACTGAAAATAATAATTAAAAGTACTTGTAAACAAATAAACATAGTCAAGTAAAATGTATCCACACTTTGGCCATGCCCCAAAAAACACATCTCCTTCTGTACCACATACCAATTACCTCTCTGTCAGAAAGTGGATGACACTCTTTATTGTGGGTCCTAAAGGAAAATCGTTAACCGTTGTATTGTCTATCAAAGTTGTGTTACTTTGTATTGTTGTTATCTTTGTCTAAATTGTTCTTCTGGTTCTGCTCACCTCACTCTACATCAGTTCATACCACCCAGGGTTCTCTGGAGTTAGGTTTTGTCATTCCTTATGACTTAGTAATATTGTATTATATTCGCCTACCACAATTTCATCTGCCAACTGTCTAACAGACAACCTGAGTCAGCACCTTGGACTCTAGCTTTTTTTTCCTTTTCTTTTTCACTTTCCCTCTTTAGGATCAGGTATTCTGTTTTGCAGTTTGATTTATTTCTACACAAAACTCTCTCTCTCTCTCTCTCTCTCTCTCTCTCTCTCTCTCTCTCTCTCTGTGTGTGTGTGTGTGTGTGTGTGTGTGTGTGTGTGTGTGCGCGCACGCGCGTTTGTGTTTAATCTCTCTAGGCTGCACTCCTGAATCTCTTGGACCATCTTGACAATACCACTTCTCAAGGAACTTTCATCTCTTCCCTGCCTCTTTATTACCTTCCACCATTAGAATGTAAGCTCCTTGAGAGCAGAAACTGTCTTTCTCCTCATACTTATATTCCCAGCATTTAGCACAATGTCTGGCACATGGTAAGAGCTTAACAAATGCTTGTTGACTTGGCTTGCCATCAATCTTCCTTTCATCTGAGATAAGAAAAGGGTTCCAGGGATATGTTGGAGGCAGCTCTTCGATAGCTCGAGAGGAATGATTATTCAATTTTCAAGATAAGCATTTAACCTAGAAATCAGTAATCCTTCATAGCATGGCCTGACTTATGTTTTGTTAATTGTCTAGAATTAAGAAAGTGGTGGAGAATGTGTTAACACTGTAGATTAAACTTTAAAATGTGTTTTGAATACATTTTAATGGAAATCCACTTACTAACATACCTCTGCAAATCTAATTCTTATTTCCTGAATCCCTACTTTCATGCTTGTAGTCTTCTTTCTGACTTCACTGCTGAAAAATACCAAGTTTCACTCCTTCTTTTTCTTTCTGGATGAGTGTATTCCTCTTTATCCCTTTCCCTTTCCCCTCTTCGAGCCCTCAGAAGAGAACTAAAACACCCCCAAGACTTCCAGGGTTTTTTTTTTCTTATTTAATTGCCTCAATACCATTTGAAGACAATAAGGGTTCTGAAGAGACTGTGTTCCTCTCCCCTATTAGCATATTAGAATTACTTCATCAAACGGCTCTTTCCAATTGCACAAATAAATTTATTTTTATTTCCATATTTTATTTTTCTAGGTTTCGTTGGAATCCTGTGTTTGTATTTCAAAGCTCTTACTCAGACTCAGTTCTGGTCATTAGAAATGCTTCAAAGTCCTCTAAAAGGTCTACTTTTTTTTTCTATTTTTGGATTGCATTCAGCTTTGCAGGCTGTTATTTTTTTTCTTGGTAGTGAGTCAATCTCTTTTGCCTTTTGTAATATTGGATTCCAAGATCTCCTCTCGTTTACTCTATGAGCTGCCAGGTCTATGTTGATCCTGACTGTGACCCCTTGATACATGAACTGCTTCTTTCTGGAAATATTTCTTTTCCTGTGATATGGGAGTTCTGGATTTTCCTGGTACTTTTCCTTTGGTGCTTCTTTCAGGTTATTGGCGAATTCTTTCCATCTTCGCTTTGACCTCTGATTCGATTAGATCTAGCCAACTTTCATTTAGGATTTCTTGAAATACAATACTTAGGATTTTTTTAACTGTGGTTTTCAGAAAACCCAATAATCCTTAATACATCTCTCCTCAATCTTTTTTCCAAGGGAGTTTTTTTTTATATCAGATATTTTGCATTTTCTTCTTTTCAATCTTTTGATTTTGTTCTAATACTTCTTGCTGTCTTATTAAGTTATCAATTTAGTTTGGAAGAGCTTTAGATTTGGTATAATTTTAGATGCTGGTTGATAGATATTTTCTTTGATTTACTCATCTCTGCAGCTTTGCACCATGACCAGGCACTTTTTGCTGGTATTGTTAGGGGTGATCTCACCCTGCGACTCTTGGTTCCTGCACTGACCTTCATCTCCTGGGGTTTGCCACCCCCACACCACCACCTAGATCTTTGGGATTCAGAGGAATAGCTCTTCAGAGCCCTCTTAGATTTCTCAGAACTAGATCAGAATTCTCAAAAGTCCCAGGCCTGGAGTGTCCCATTGCTAGATTGTGCTACCGCTACTCAATGAGGCTACCAGGGCTTCCGCTATCCCCACCTTGGAGCTTTCATACCACTCTGAGGCTTTGTGGAGTAGGCCCTTCACTCTTTGTTTGTTTCTTTGTTTTTTGGAGGGGGGAAGACAAGGTAATTGGAATTAAGCAACTTGCCCAAGGTCACACAGCTAGTGAGGGTCAAGTATCTGAGGTCACATTTGAACTCATGTCTTCCTGACTCCAATGCCGGTGCTCTATTCACTGTGCCACCTAGCTGCCCCTAGGCCCTTCATTCTTGCTGATTTTGGACACAGAGTTTATAAACTACATCTGCCCCTGAAAATCTCTGGTCACCATGGAGGCTAAGCTGTGCTAACAAACTTATTGCACAGTTCTGGTGTGGAAGAAGTCATTAACTCTAGTTTCTCATCAAATTTCTTTACCATTCTTCAGTCTATTGCAAACTTCAGAGTTATGCTTAATATTGGTATGCTTCCTGTTCAGGCAGACATCATCATCATCATCATCATCATCATCATCGCTAACATTTATATAGTCCTGACTATGTGCCAGGCAATATACCCTAGCTTGCTTTATAATTATTATCATATTACAGCACAATAACATTATATTACAATTATATTAAAATACATTACAACTATTGTCACATTTTTTCTCACAACCCTGGAAAGTAGGTGCTATTATTATCCTCATTTTAAAGATTTTACAGAGGAAATTGAGGTAGACTAGGGGTAAGCCACTTGCCCATAGCCACACAGTCAGATTAAGCTCATCTCTCTATCCACTGTGCCCCCAGCTGTATCTTAGCCAGAAATACCTCCTAAAGGGTTTCAATTCACAGTGCTTTTTAAATATTGGCTTTCCCTAGGCTGATAGTCCACATAGTACCCAAACTTTGCCACCCAATATACCATAAAACTGTCTCCCAGAATGTGCTAAGTCACTGAATATCTCCTATTTTGGATACCCCGTTAGATTATGAGTTCTTTGAGGACAAGGTTTAACGATTTCCTCTTATTGCATCCCTAGCATTCAGTATAGTATCTGGTCCATGGTAGGTGCTTAATAAATGTTTACTGACTGACTGATATACAGGTAGCAAAATAAGAGATATCATCATATCTTCTCACTAGTCCATGATAGGTCTTTACATGAACTGGGTAAATAATTATATGCGATATGAAAAGAATGTCAGTCTGGCACGGTGGATAGAGAGGTATGAGAGCCAGAAAGAGAGTTTAGCCCACTTCTGGTCCATACTGTCAGTGTGACCCTAGGAAAGCTACCAAAACTTTCTGAGTTTTAAAGCAACTCTAAGACTATAAATTGAAGCTGGCTATGGTAGAGTAAGTTTATCACCAGTAGCCTCTTTTATCAATGAAAAAAATCATAGATCTTGTCCCTACCTTTGTATGTATACATAATATATATGTATATATGTTTGTATGTATGTATGGTATGCACACATATATAAAATCATAGCTCTTTGATGTAGATCCTCTCTTGAAGATCTAGTCCAGTGCCTCCTCATGGTCCAGGGATAACCAAGGGTTCTCAAAATCTATGCTGGAGAACAAACTTTGATAGGTCTTACCAAGCTGAGGAGGTTTTGAATATTATCTTGATGACTGACAATATCTATTATCAGACGACCAGCCCAAATAGGCTCCAATTACCAGAGAGGTAGGCACCAGATGATAAATGTTTGTGGACAAATCAACTCAGGGAATTACTGACTGGGGGAAGAGAAAGTTGTGACCTCTGTTGGTAGAGGGAGATCTTGCGTGGAGAGAGGAAATTGTGTATCCTCGCAGCAATAGGCAGCAAGAAGTATTGACTCTAAAGAGTCAGAGGACTTAGGTTCAAATCCCAAGTTGGCCACATAATACATGTATGACCCTAAGGTCCCTTCATTTCTTTGGGCCTCAGTATGCTCTACAGAAAATAAAGGAGTTAGAGCTAGATAATTTCTGATGTCTCTTTTGACTCTTAATTCTAGGGTACTGTGATCTTATGTAAAAAGGTATATTCTATTATGCAGAAATTCACCATAATGCCATTAGAAAAGTAAGGAACAGATGAGATGTATGTACTCAAGAGATTTGTTTTAATTGAATTCTCTAGGAACATGTGCAACATTGCTGCAATAAGATAAAATTATCAAGAAAAAAATGGAAGAGTGAGGGTTCAGTGGAAAAGATTAGGGAAAGCCTCTGTTAACCAAGGAAGATGCATCTCCTTGCATTAGCTCTTCTCACTTGTCAGTATCATTAGGACAAGAGAGCACCAGCAGGAAATTTGGGAATATGTCTCTCTAATTATTGTGAAAGGCAATGGCGAAATTGTTATTTCCTTTCAAGAAATTTATTTAATAACAACTTTGGGGAAAAAAGTATTCCATTAAGACAAAGTAAAGTTGAAAAAATATGCTATGCCTTTTTTAGTCAAGGTCTAATTATTTTTGCATTATATCAGAAAATATTAAAACGATTTCCCCTAAAAGTTCTGAAGTTGAAGATTTCATTAATTTAAACTTTGCTGAAACAGTTTTATACTAACAACAATAACAAAAATGCCTGGCATTTTTCTAGCATTTCTACTCTGAAAGTTGTTTCCAAGTATGGTGTCTCATCACAACAACCTCTTCTATTGTTATCAATATTATAGAGATGTGGAACCTGAGCAAGAGAGACTTGTCCAGGGTCACCTAGCTGATCTAATGTTCAGCAAAGAAAGGTCTCAGGTAAACCAATCAAACATATTTTTGGAGTACTATGTATGTTCAGAGCACTAGACAAGGCTTTGTTGATTGGTAAAAAAAAAAAAAGAAGGCAAATTAGCTGCCCTCGAGGCATTTACAGTCTATTTGGGAAGAGGGAACAAGCATGATAACAACACAAGACCAATTATAAAACAGCATGACAGTAGATACAAATTAATGTAATGTAATGATCAATGTAGGGGGCTTCCATTTCAATTGAACACTCATTTAAGAGCTTGCTCTAAGTAATGCTTCATGCTAGCTGCTGAAGATACAAAAATAGACTTGACATAGACCTCAATCTCAAGACGCTTAAAATCTAATAGGGAAGAATGAAACTTAAGAGTTAATATTCTTATTATTTCATCAATGTAAATACAATTATAATAATGGCTAAGAGTGATATAGAGCTTACTATGTGCCAGGAACTGTGCTAAACATTTTACAATTATTATCTAATTTGGTTCTCACAACCACACTGGGAGGTAGGTGCTAGTATATTCCATAAGGAAGAAAACAAACAGATTAAGTGATTTGCTAGGGTCACGTAGCTAGTAAGTGTCTGATGTTGGGTTTGAACTCAAATCTTCCTGACTACAGGTCCAAAATTGAATCCACTGTGCAACCTAGCTACCTCAGATTGCCTTGATCAATCTAAATCATCTATATCCCACACGTTCTTTCTTATCCAGTGTGCTTTTTGTCTACATCCTGTCATATATCCTCCATAGAACATCGCTCCAGTGTGCAAGCTTCCTTTAGGTATGTTGTGAATATCAGTGCAAATGTCAGGAACTGTCTGTATGACTATACCTCATTTTTCCTACATGACTGACCCACCTCCCTTTCCACTTCATCATTTTGCCCGCATGAATGATTGAATGAATAAATGAAGGTATTATTAAATGATTACCAGGTGCAAAACACTGTGTCCCTCCTCTCAAGGAGCTAATATTTTAAGTGGAGAGGAAACACATATGGAAGGTTTTAGCTGCATGGAATGGTCCATTGGTCCTTAGGGTACAGTGACAAAACAGATGTTCCTTAACATTATTTCTGCCAATAAAACCACAGCAGTTTCCAATGTTGAACCATTTGAAGGCACCAAGGACTTTGGTAGCAAGAACTTTTTTTTGAGTCTTTCAATAGATATGAATATATCAATGTAGGAGCAATTGTCAGGCTACATCTCCACATGGCTTACCTCCTGGGATGAAGGCTGTGAATGCTGGGATACAGGCATTCTTATTCCAAAAGTTCTTTGGGCTATCTCCACCAACATCTGAAAGCAGATGCTATCAAGGTGGTGGTTGTGGTGGTTTGACCATACTGCCATATGCTATTTTCCTTCACTCCCTTAGGGTACCTTGATGCTTTAGCTAGGTTAGCAGTTGGTGAGGATGACCAATAGTACCACCTCTTCAAATGATGACTGTGAAGGCCAAGTTGAGAGCAGTACTTGTAGTGTGAGGAGTGCTGCTACTCCCAGAATTCTTGTGTCTATTTACCTATTTGGAACACTAAACTCCAACTAAAGCTTTCCTTTTTAAAACTAGGCTGGACCTGGACTTCGCAACTCACTCTGCTTTCCATCTGCTTTCCACTCTGCTTGGTCTAAACTGCATGGAACAAGATGCTCCCATACCAGGTACTCTCTACTATCCTTCTTCCTCACCCCTGCCCTTCCAGCTTCCTTTTATATGTTATCTTCTCTCATTAGATCATAAGCTCCTTGATGGCAGTACTGCCTTTCTTTTTCTTATTTGTATTCCCAGCACTTATCACAGTGGTGCTTAATATTTATTGAACTGAATTGAATTGTTGGTGACAGTTGGTCAGAAGTTAGTGCTGGTGGTGATGAAGAAAGTGGGCCCCTTCTCTACAGCAATTTCTTTCTTCGTGATGGCTGCAGAGTCTGGTATTTAGAGGGACACAGCTACTCTCAGGGCTCTTAAGTTCTGGGTCCTAGACTTTCTCCATCAGAGTCTGAGGAAAGATGGCTGTCAAAGTGAAGATAGCTCAATTTGCCTAGCGCACGCTGCCTCCTGTATCTCTCTCAGGATGCTTTATTTAAGTTGGCTTTCCTGCCCTGTGAGTATCAGTTGATTGGCTGGCCCTTTGTCAGCAGGAACCACCTGCATGGATGATGACTGTAAGTATCTGGAACCAGGATTAGGTATCTGGATGACTTGTAAAGCATTTAAAGCACTTAATAAATGCTTGTTTATTTGAATTCAATATCACTTATTGGCATCCAGCCAGCCAATTTAACCATCCCAGAAACCATGGCCTGGGGGACATAATCCATTCAGTTCTGGAATCCCCACTGTGGAGTGAAGCTATACAGATGATGAGTCAGTGAAAGCAAACTCACAACCTCTTCTATCTAAATTTCCCCCAGTCACAAGAACATTCTTCCAGCTATCTTCCTACCATATGTGCTACCATCTCTCATTCTTTCTCTGAGAATGGAAATCAAATCAATACTGGAAAGGGCATATCAATCAACTTCCCTATGGTTCCACTCATTATTCCTCCTACATCCCAGACCAAACACCCTTGGTCACTACTGTTCAATATTTGTCGTCTCCCTCGAGGGAAGGGACCATCTCACTTTTGTATTTATTTGCATCCCATGTACTTCCTACAGTACTTGGGAAGCGCATAGTGCCTAATAACTACTTTTTCATTTAGTCATTCTCACATGCATGTCATCTTGGTAATATGTTATAGTCTATTTACAGCCACTAACAAGATGTCCTTCTACTTAATCCCAAGAGGAAGAAATAGTAGCAATGAGTGGAGGTTTCAAAGAGGCAGATTTAGATCTGAAGTCTTTAAAAACTGCCTAACAATGTAATCTAAAAATGGAGCTGGTGCCTTGGGAGGTTGTGGGCTCCCATCAATGAAGGTCTTTATGCCATTTTGTTGGATATGTAATAGAAAGGATTCTTGTTTTGGCATGGGTTGCATTAAATGGCCTTTGAAGTTTCTTCCAACTCAGAGATTCTATGATTCTGTGATTCACCATTGCCCTTTGTATCTGTCATAATATTGATTCTTTAGAGATAGTGATGTTCTATGACTTGTAGTGTTATTGAAAAGAGAGGTTTTTGTGTCAGGAAACAGCTCAGGATCATTGCAAATATTATACAATTTCCCAAATTCAAATCAGCTTGCTCTATTTACCCATTCAATTCTGAACCCACTCATCGTTCAGCTACAGTGCCTAACTTTCCAAGATCTAAGTACTGATACAGTAACTTAGTGGGCAGCATATTATACTAAGGGTAGCAATCATTCCTCATCCCTTTATTTTCCCATGTCAATTGTTAGAACTATCTGTGGGATTCCTTAAAGAGGTACCTTAATATTCCTAGGGTCTGATGCAATAGACACCACATCATCAGGAGGACCTTCAAGTCTATAAGCAATTCTTTTCTCATTTGAATTCTGCATAAGACATCGTACATGACAGCAGGGAACACCTTTAATAAACACCTTTGTCCCTATTTTATGTCCTATTTGATAATGATATTTAGAATTACTGGGTAGTTATTTCTGCTATAGCCTCTTACAAGAAATCTTGTATGATCATAACATATACATGGGAGAAGATTGTTTGGAAGAGATTCTTTGAGGATTAAGTTACAGCTACCAAAGATGTTTCTGGGAGGTATTCAGTAAACAGTAAACACAGTGAGGAAATATATAGATGTAAATAACTACAATAAAAAATAATAAGTGAAAAAATACATGGGAGAGATCCCAGCAAAGTGCTATGAGAAGTTTGAGGAAGGAGAAAGTAGAAAAGTAAGGAAAACCTTCGTGGAGGAGCTAGCATATGAGTTAGGCTTGAAAGAACAGAGACACTTTAGACAGAAAATTAAGAGTCATTTAGAGGAGGAAAAGAGACAGAGAGATGGAGAGAGGGAGAGAAAGATGGAGAGGGGGGGGAGAGAGAGAAAAAGAGAGCAAGAGCTAGAGTGAGATAATGAGAGAGCAAGACAATGAGAGAGAGAGGCTGGGGGAGAGAGAGAGACAGAGAGAGACACAGAGAGAGAGAGAGAGAGACCTGAGTGAAGGGGACAGGTGGCAAAGCCATTACGAAAGTGGAGTTGATATGATTTGACAACTCGTGGGATAAGAAGGGGAAAGGAGAAAGAAGAATCAAAGGATGTGAAAAGTTGAAGAGGAGAGATTTAGTGAGAAAATTATGAGTTCGGTATGAATATGAGTTGTCAATAGAGCATGCAGGTAAAGATATCTAGAAGTTAATGTTGGAAATACAGCACAAGTGTTCTGGGAAGAAATTGGGGGTAGGAGGAATAGCTATATATTTGAGAATCACAATCAAAGAAGTGATCATTATAACCATGGAAGTGTTTGAAATAGTCAATGGAATTGGTCTAGAGAGAGAAAATAAGAGGGCCAAGGACAGTTGGAGGATCCTCGTCTTTAACAGATGGAAGAAATATAAAGATCCAGGAAAAGAGACAGAGAAAAAAACTCAGAAATAAAGTAAGTAAACTAGGGAACAGGAGAAGGGAATAAGTATTTATAGTACCTGCTAGGTTCCAGCCTGTTATTGTTTGTCCTTCATTTTCAAAAAGGACCAGTGACATCACAGGTGATGTCTTGACTTGCTAGTGAGTTGGATTTAAGTAAGGCAGAGTTACACAAAGTCATCAGCCTCACTCTCTCTTCCACTAATCCAAGTCCACTGGCAGGACAAAAGTCAAGATGACTGGTGATGGCCAATGATGCAGTGGGTGACCTTGGCGTCTTCAATATCTAACAAAGCTCTGAGCCCTTCACAGCACCTGCTTCAGCTCTTTTAATTGCCATTGGAATACATTGTTCCCATCTGCCCATTCTACTGGGAGAAGTCTCCACATACTTGGAGTAGACATCCCCCTAACTCACCAACAGGTTTGAAACCTGTCAAACCCTCCACCTGCATCGTATACCAAAATATACGTTCAAAATGGGTTCATGATTTAGGAATAATGGCTGATACTATAAGCAATTTGGGAGAGCAAGGAATAGTTTACCTGTCATATTAAGGGAAAGGGAAGAATTCATAATACCATAAGAGACAGAGAGCATTACAAAATGCAAAATGGATAATTTTGATTATGTTAAATTGAAAAGTTTTTGTATAAAAAAGCCAATGCAGCAAAGATTAAGAGGGAAGCAAAAAACGGGGAGAAAATCTTTACAATCAATGTCTCTGATAAAGGCCTCATCTCTAAAATATACAGGGAACTGAGCCAAATTTGTAGGAATACAAGTCATTCTTCAATTGAGAAATGATCAAAGGATATGAACAGGAAGTTTTCAGAGAAAGAAATTAAAGATATCTATAGGCATATGAAAAAATGCTCTAAATTACTACTGATTAGAGAAATGCAAATCAAAACAACTCTTAGGTACCACATCTTTCCTGTCAGATTGGCTAACATGGCAAAACAGGAAAATGATAAATGCTGGAGAGGATGTGGGGAAATTGGAACATTATTACATTGTTGGTGGAGTTGTGAACTGATCCAGCCATTCTGGAAAGCAATTTGGAACTATGCCCAAAGGGCTATAAAAATGTGCATACCCTTTTTTCCAGCAATACAGCTTCTAGGGCTGTATCTCAAAGAGATCATACAAGTGGGAAAGGGACCTGTATGTACAAAAATATTTATAGCAGCTCTTTTTGTGGTAGCAAAAAATTGGAAATCAAGGGGAGGCCCATCAATTGGGGAATAGCTAAACAAGTTGTGGTATATGCATGTAATGGAATACTATTGTCCTATAAGAAATGGGGAAGATACAGACTTTATGATTACCTGGAAAGACCTACATGATGTGATGCTGGGTAAGCAGAGCAGAACCAGGAGAACATTGCACACAACCACAGATATATTTATTCTATGATGACTAACTTTGATAGACTTGGCTCTTCTCAGCAATACAAGGTTCAAAGACAACTCCAAAGGACTTGTGATGGAAAGAGCTACCTACCTCCAGAGAAAGAACTATGAATTCTGAATGAAGATTGAAGCAAACTATTTGTTCTCTTTTTTTCTCTTTTTTTTTGGTTTTGTTTCTTATTTCTCATGATTCATTCCATTGATCATAATTCTTCTTTACAACTTGACTATTGTGTAAATAAGTCTAATGCGAAGATATATGTAGAACATACATTAGATTCCATGCCGTCTTGAGGGTGGGGGAAGGGGCGGGGAGGGAGAAGAAGAAAATTTGGAACTCAAAAACATGTGAAACTGAGTGTTGTAAACTAAAAATAAAAAAATCTTAATTAAAAAAGCATTTATAAAAAAAAACCCTCAACCTGGTTTAGCCTGTCTGCCAAGACAGCTTTACCAGGGTATAGCTGCTGTGAATTCTATAGCTTCTTGGAGCCACAGGTGAGAGTTGGGTGGCAGATGGACACCAAAAGTGGATGAGCAGCCTTGAAAAGGGCTTGTCAAGCCCTTACACCAGAGGTGCTAGTCCTCCTTGAATACCCCATACACCCCTGGATGCCAGGCACTGTGCTAAGCTCTTTACAAATATCTCATTTGATCTTCATAACAACCTTTTGAGGTAGGCACTCTTATTATCTCCATTTTGTAGTTGAGGAAATGAAATCAGACAAAAGGTAAGTGACTGGCCCAGGGTCACATATCCAGTATGTGACTGAGGCCAAATATGAACCCAGGTTATCTTGACTCCAGACCTAGTGCTCTGTCCATTGGACCACCTAGCTGCCTCTGAATATAAAAGTCCAGTGTCTCAGAGGCCAAGAAAGGGAAGAGTTTAAGAAGATGATAGCTCACAGGGTCAAATGCTAGAGAAATAACAAATAGAATGAGAAAATAAGGCAATAGATTTAACAATAAAGTGGTCATTGCTGATTCTGGAGAAAGCTGTTAGTGGCTGGGACAAAAACTTGATTGCAAGGGCTAAGGAGTGAATGGATGGTGAAGCAGTGGAAACAATAAATGTAGACTACTCTTTCTAGATGTTTGTTGGTGAAGAAGGGGAGAGAGATTAAGATTTTAAGGGTAAAGGAATGGCTAACTCATAGAAAGGTGATTCTTTTGTTTTTGTTTGTTTCAGATAGGTGAGACCTAGGCATGCTAGTATGTGGAAGGGTGAGAGGTGGGCAGAGAGAAGCCAATATAAAGAGACATACTGGAGAAACTAGAAACTTAAAAGTATGTATGTGACTGTTAGAGCAAGACCATGGAAGAAAGAAACACAATGGGATCAAGTGTATAGAAGGAGGTATTAGTTTTGGAAAGAAAGACTCCCTCAATTTCTGAGACTAAAGGAAAGGAAGAGTACTTTAAAGAAGTTAAAAGGAATAAAGGATAAGAGCTGAAGAATTTGATGTCAGTGTCAATTTCCTCAGTAAAGTAAGAGTAAGGTTATTCTCAGAGAGCAATAAGAGAGTTGGTACTTGAGGAACAAGGAGTTTGATCTTACATGGATTCCTAGAAGAGGTGTTTTTTTTTTATTTTTTTATTTATTTTATTTTAAATTTTATTCGGGATTCACAAAAGTGCAGGTGAGCATTTGGAGAAGACAACATCTTACTTCCTATCCTAATACCTTTTCCTATAAAGCATTGTGTCTTTCATAGACAGCCCTGTCTGAAAACTCATCTTATTCTTCCTTTTGGACTCTATAGAAAAATCAATAGCAAATTTTCTAAGGACCTTCCCTACTTCAGACCAAATACCACTGATGTCAGTAAAAGTTTTATGGAAAGAGCATTTCTGAATCAGCTCCATTTAACTTTAAAATCATGACAACTCAAAATAGAACACCGAGGAATTATGATTCAACTTGCTCTTTTTAAAGATGTGAGGAAATATCCAAAAATCTTGTCTCTTCAGTTTCTTTTTTGGAAAAAAATGCTCTTTCAGTTCTTAAGCAATAAGTGATGATAAACTTCAGAAAGATCACAATGATTAAACTTGGGAATGTAGAAAGCTGCCCTTTACAATGAAATGATAACACCCTGGCAAATACAATGTGTAACAAGTGATAAATGCTAATACCTGAGTGGATCATCAGAAACAAGAGGAAAGCAGAAACCTAGTTTGAAGGGGGCATTCCTCAAAGATCTGAAATTCAGTAAACAAGTAAATTACTATATCATTTTTCAGAGAAAGTTCTCATAGAATTCTACAAATGGTAACAGTGAAATGTGGAAGTTGTAGAAGGTAAGAAAACTTTTCTAAAATGAAAAAGAATGCCAATATTACAGAACAAATGAACAAGAAAAGAAAGTGCTTGATCAGTAGAGAATTTTGTGTCCCTGCTTATTTCAGAGAACAAAAAGTTTGCGTGTATGCATGTGTGTGTGTGTGTGTGTGTGTGTGTGTGTGTGTGTGTGTGTGTGTGTGTAAAGCTTCTTCTGGGAATCTACTTAGGCATAATTAGCTGCTCAAAGATAAAGTATTTACTAAGATTCCATAGCAAGGAAACAATATTCTCCCATAAGACTAGGGTGGACTCTCCAACAAATATATTGAGCATCAGTTGAAGACTGAATACAAACTTAAAATACATTAGAAATGAGATATACTTGTAGGGAACACATATAGACAACTCATGCATCTGGCACCACAAATTTCCATTGTCCCTTCTCTCATAGTGTACTCATGCTGAACATATGCAGATTCGGTGTGGGGTAAATATTGTAATTGACCTCTCTGGACCTGTTCCTCTCTGAAGCTCAGTTCTCAACAGCCATGGTTAATTCTTCCTTGAATCTATGATTGACTCTCTTCTCTGCTGCCAAGGGTCATGCTCCTTGGAGCCACTTCCTGATCTGTCAATCTATCTATCTTTTTGTCTCTGCTGGATGTGACATCTCTGGGTGAGTAGCTCTGCTGCCAAACAACATGAGTACAAAGAAAAGAGAGGAATACCCACTATTCCTGTGGAGAAGTATAGGAACCATGCTCCACAAAGCTGGGGAAAGTTTTGACTGCATCAATTATATCCAGGGCTCACAAGCTTAATGTTTTAAAGGCTATTTGTGGAAAGCCAAGCAATGGCAAACTATCCTTCCAATTCTACCAGGGAGATTTCTTCCCACTTTGTGATAGAATAAAAAGTCAAACATCTTTATAGTTGAACAATTTACGCTTTAACACTATTTTCTACCCCTTTCTGTGATTACATCAACTAGGCTGGGGATGGGAAGAATCATGTCACCACCAGTACAAGATGGAAGAAATAATCCATTATGGAAGACAGAGGAGAGGAAAAAGAATATGAAGAGACTGAAAGGAATCAAAACTGGTATCAAGAGCTCTAAATGACACAGAGAGGAAAGGGAGTAAATAGAAGTTTGGACTTTGAGACTTAAAGAAGTCTCAGGAAGTTAGACTTATTAGACTTATAGAAGCCTAATGGAAGATATTAGACTTTTTTTCATTAAGGGCAAATTTTAGATGTTCTAAATTAGCAACATCCCTTGCTACACTGAACAATAAAAGTAATTTTTAGACCACCGGTACAAGGAAACCTATTAGAAACACTAAGAAGAAGAGATTGCTATTCTTCATTCATGTCAGTCATGTCTGACTCTTCATGATTCTTTGTGACCACATTTGGGGTTTCCTTAGCAAAGGTGTTGGAGTGGTTTGCCATTTCCTTCTCCAGCTCATTCTACAGATGAAAAAAAGGCAAACAGAGTTAAATGACTTGCCCAGGATCACTCAGCTGGCAAGTGTCTGAGGACAGATTTGAACTCAGGTCTTTTTGACTCCAGGCCTGGTGTTCTATCCACTGAGCCACCTAGCTGCCCCTAGCTGCTGAAAGAAATAGATAGCAGTTAGTGGTGATTCTTTTCTGAGGGGTACAAAGGCAGCTTATAGTCCTAGCATGGCCTTTGGAAGGTATAGTGTTTTCCTCAGAATTTATCAGAAATACAATGGAAATCCTTTATCTTTTCTCAAGGATAATGACTGCCAACCTCCCCTGCTGATTAATGGATGAATGACCATGTGAAAAGAAACTCTGAGGTTTTGAATAGGAAAACCAAAGGATTTGAAGACCAAGGTACAATGCTTTCATCTCTTCTTCAAGATAAAGGTAGGGGCTTTGAAAGAGAAGGAAGTATATTGGAAGGGAAAAAAATGCTATAGGAAATGAACAGCAGGTTACATGGATGATATTGAAAAAATTTGTTGTTTTCTAGGTGATGATATAAGGAGTGAGAATGAAGAATTCTTGAGGGAATGAGGAAAAACAAACCAAAAAATATAGGTTTCAAAAACTGTAGAGTAGGACCACCAGAGCTATTATGGAGGAACTTCAACACAAAACAAATGGTTGTAAATTTGGATCCGAGACTGAGACTGTAGAGTCCTGAATTGTTCATTAGTGGTAGCAAACTTTGGAGAGATAGCTAGTGAGTGACCCACTTCCACCTACTGGGCCGTACTGTGATATTCCACAGATTTATGACTTTGTTGATGTAGATACTCCCTCCAGTTATACAGATCACAGCTCATCCATACTTTCTTACCCTGTGCAACTCTTCTCCATGTGGTCCTATAAATCCAACAGGCTGAAGGATTTCCTCTCAGTTTCTTGACATCGCTGGATACCAATGGAGTATACTCTACCCTCGTATTCCTCCTACCTCAGGCCTCTCCTCAGTCTCCCCTGCTGGATCTTCATCCAGGTGATGCCTGCTAGCTGTGGCTATCCCACAGTTTTCTGTCCCAGACCTTCTCTTCTCCTATACTATTTTACTTGGTGATTTCATCAGCTCCCTTGGATTCAATTATCATCGCTACACTGATGATTCTCAGATCTATTTATTTAGTCTTAACCTATCTGCAGATGCCAGTAAGACACCTTAAACTCAACATGTCCAAAACAAAACTCATTATCTTTTCCCCTATACCCTCCCCTTTTCTGAAGTTCCCTGTTAAAAGTTGGAGATACCACCATTCTAGCAGTCACTGAGGCTCACAACCTAGGTGCCATCCTTGTCGTCTCTTACTCTCTCACCTCCCCACCACCACCACCGCATCTAGTCTGTTGCTAAGATCTGATGATTTTACCTTCATAACATTTCTCACATATGCTCCTTTCTGATACCACTACCACTTTGGTATAGGCCCTCATCACATCATGCCTGGACTACTGCAGTATCTTCCTGGTTGTCTGCTTGACACAAATCTTCCTCCATACCAATCCATCCTCCACTCAGCTGCCAAAGGGATCTTCCTTAAGCATAAGTTCTCTACTGCCTTCAGGATCAGACATCATCATCATCATCATCATCCTCGTTGTCGTCGTCGTCGTCATCATCACAACGATAATAACTACTAACATTTATATAGTGCTTACTATTTACCAGGAACTGTGCTAAGCACTTTGCAATTATTACATCATTTGACCCTCATAACCCTAGGTGATAGACAATATTGTTATCCCCATTTTACAGATGAGGAAACTGAAATGGACAGAGGTTAAGTGACTTCCCAGGATCACACAGGTAATAAGTGTCTAACTCCAGGCACAGCACTCTATCCTCTTCACCACCTAGCTACATAACATCCTCTGATAGTCAATGCCCTTCATAGCTTATCTCTTTCCACCTGTCCAGTCTTCTTACTAGCTCCCTGCCTCGCTCCATGCCGATCATGTATAGAATCTGCAATCTAGTGACGCTGGCCTCCTTGTTGTTCCTCGCACAAGACACTGTATCTCCCAACTCTGGGCATTTTCACTGACTGATCCCCATGCCCTGAATTCTTCCTTTCTCATCTCTGCCTCCTGGTTTCCTTGGCTTCATTCAAGTCCCACATGAAATTTCATCTTTTAAAGAAAGTCTTTCCTGATTCCCTCTTAATTTTACTGCCTTCTCTCTGTTGATTATTTCAAATTTAACATGTATATACCTTTTTTGTACATAGTTGTTTGCACATTGTCTCCCCATTGGACTGTGAGCTCCTTGAGAATGGGGACATTCTTTTGCCTTTCTTTGTACCCTTAGTACAGAGCCTGGAACATAGTAGGTATTTAACAAGTATTTACTGACTGAGCATGTTACAGTTCGATTGAACAGTGAGAATCAACTATAGTGTTTACAAGAATTTGTTGATCAGAAACTCAAAAATGTATTATAATTGGTTCAAATAAGCACAGAATCTTGCAGCATGTTTTCTCTGAATGACTGGAGTCTTTTGAGATTAAACATTTTGCTGGAGATTTTTTTGAGAAGAGGTTTTGTTCTCAGCATACCACTGCTATTTCCTCCTGTTTGTAAGACCACAAAATCTTCAAGAACAAATTATCTTTCTCACGGTATTTGCTCTTAACCTTCTCTGCTCTTGGAGCCTGAAGTTCAGAGGTGAATGAAAATGAAAAGGAACAGGGAAGCATTTACCAAGTAGTTCAAAATTTTACATAAGTAGAGTTGCCTTAGATAATCCTAAGAGAACCTGGGGCTTAAAGCTAAATATTTTTTTTCCTAAGTGCACCAATACTCATTTCCTAAACTTTCTTTAAATTCTGTATAGCCAAGCACTTTGAGGAGTGTGTTTTAAATGAACCAAATTGCAGCATAGTTCATTAAAAAGAACAACATTTAGGAACTGGGAGATATGTTCTGCTCCCAACTTTGCTGCTATACCTATTTGTATGACCTCAGCTAAGTCCTTCAAGACCTCCCTGAGCTTCAGTTTTCTTATCTATGAATAGGAAGAAATTTTATGACTTTAAAAGCACCTCTTAAAATCATAAAAAGTAGTGTGGTTTGTTCATTTGTTGTTTTTTTTTCCCAACACTCTGCAGATGCAAAATGTAAATGCAAAATGTAGTCACAATAATTGATATCCAGTGACTACTGATCTCCCTTTGGCGATGCTATGGCAGTTTTTCTCCTGGGAATCAAAGCATTATCTTTAAAGCAGAGCTGTAACTACAAATTTTTACTCCAAAAGGCAAATTAAACTGGGGTACTGGCAAGGGGGTAAATATTACAGTGGTGGACTGTCTGAGTGTTATTATAGTCAAATCAAGAGGTGGGATGGTGCTCTCCCAGAGAGTCTTCCCAATGCCCCCATCCCTTGAGCTCCTAGAAGGAAGAAGGGGAGAAAGGACAGCAGACAATCACATAATAGTAGAAGAAGGCTGCCCTGGGGGAAAAGGGATATGTCAATGGGCTCCTGAGAATATCTGGAAAGAATCACTGGGAGGAATAGCAGCTGGGTCACAGACTGGAGGCAATAAACTGCCACACTGGTTTCCCAAGATGTTGGCACCTAGGGTCCTACCCTAGTTATAACCTTGCCTCAAGGAGTACTAAAGCTTTCATATCAGTGGCTCAAGGAACCCTAAGAAACTTAGGGTTCAAGAAAGTCTCAAAAACTCAATAGCTCTGTTGGACTCAGCTTGTAACAGTGATGACAGGAGATGGGAGTATAATGTGTGAGAATTAGATATGGCTTTAAAAGAGTTGGGTTTGATTTTCAGCTCAAACACTTACTAGTAGTAGGAACTTAAGAGTGTCCCAAACTTCTGAGTCCTGGTTTCTTCATTTATAAAATGGAGATTATATTAACTTTATACTTATCTCAAGGGATTTTGAGTTTCCAATGAGATAATGTACATAATGTCCTTTTTGTCATTTAGCAAAGGGCAGGGAGAACTACACAGAATGCTTAGTCTGGGAACATAAAACTTAAAATTCTATCATTGATTTCCATAATTTGTGAGGTGATCTACAACTACGAAATAGAGGGTCAGGAACTAGACTTGTGAATTCATTGATATAAAGGATTCTCAGAATGAGGAAACTTTGTCACCAATACATATCATCACCTTTTCTGCAGCTAATAATCTCTGAGGGCATAGAGTGATGAAGTGACTTTCCCAAGGTCACAAAGACAATATGTATCAGAATCAGGAATTATACCCAGGTCTTTCTGGCTTTGAGGCCAGCTTCCTATTTACAATGATACTCTGCCTCTTATGAAACATAGCTCTTGATAAATATAGGCTGTGGCCCCAAAATTAACCAACAAACATTTATAAAGCACCTATTTTGTGCCAGGGAAGGACCTTATAATCTATTAGGAGGGGAAAATATGTGTATACAAGTATGTACAAAATAAATACAAGATAAATGTATGTTGGAAAGGACACCACTAGTTGGGAGATAAGGAAAGCCTTTACATAGAAGGTGAACATTGAGCAGGGTTTGGAAAGGAACAAGAGAATGAAGGGGTGATTTTGAGGAGGGAGATCATTCCTAACATGGAGGACAGCCAGTGCAAAGGCACAGGAGATGTACTGTAAAAAGTGAGTACAGGCTACTCAAGTTGAATTGTAGAGTATATGGAGGAATTCAATATGTGAGAAAACTGGCAAAGTTGGAGGCAGTGCACTTGTGAAGAACTTTACATGACAAACAGAGGAGGTGCATTTGATCCTAAGAATAAGAAGACACTGGAGCTAATTGGATGGGAGAATTATGTGGTCAGAGGGGTGCTTTAGGAAAATTGCTTTAGCAGTTCCAAAAAAGATGGGTGGATTGGATTGTGGAAAGAGTCGAGCAAGGAAGAGTTTGTAAAGATAGAAACAGTAGTCATCAGCAACTGATTAGAAATGAGAGGTGAGTGTAAGTGAAGAGTCAAAGATAATACTGAGTTCGGGAATGTGAGTGATTGGAAGGATTATGGTGGCTTCAACAAAAAGTAGAACTTTGGAAGAAGGATGAATTTTGAGGGAAAGATAATGAGTTCAGTTTTGGACATGATGAATTTGAAATATCCTATTAGCCATCTGAGTTGCACAACTGGATATCAGGGGAAAGACAAGGCAGGGTTGGGGAACCTGAGTCCTTGAGGCCACAGTGGCCCTCTAGCTCCTCAAGTGCAGCCCTTTGACTGAATATAAACTTCACAAAACAAATTCCATCAAAGGGTCACACTTGAGGACCTAGTGGGCTACAAGTGGCCTTGAGGCTTCATGTTTCCCACCCTTGGACTAGAACTTGATATAAAAGTTTGTGAATACTCCGCATAAAGATAATTATTAAACTCATGGAGCTAAAGTCACTAATTGTTAAGAGAGAGAGGAAAGGGCCCCAGACTTAGGGCTACATTTACAAGTTAAGGGCATAATATTCCATCACAAATCAGCCAAAGTAAGTGAGGAGTGGTCAGACATTTAAGAGAAGAATCAACAGTGTAAAGTAATAAAAATGTAAAGAGAAAATCCAAAAGGAAAAGAAAGGCAACAGTGTAAAATGCCATAGAGAGTTAGAGAAAGATGAGGATTAATTTAAAAAAAAAGACCATCCAATGTGACTTCTAAGAGAAAAATAGTGATGTTGGGTGAGTAAATTCAGTGCTAAGATAAGAAAGCAGATTACAAAAGGTTGAGAAGTGTTTAAGAGGAAAGGAAGTAAAGGCAAGAGGTGTAGGGAACTTTTTCTGGGAATTTGGCTATGAAAGAGGAAATATAAGACAATATTTTGAGGAGATGGTAGGTATTTCAACCTGGGGAGATTTGGATATGTTTAGCAATTGCAGAGAAGAAATCAATAAACAGAAAGAGAATAAAGACTAGAATGAGAGAGGGGATGATCATGAGGGTAACTTACTGGGGAAGCTGGGAGAGATGCCATGAAGAGTAGCACATGGCAGGGTTGTCCTTGGCAAAGAGAAATTGTTGTTTTTGCTGTTTGTCCTTTGTTCTCCAAAAGGACCAATGACATCAGGAAGGTGATATCTTGATGTGCAAGGGAATTGGATTTAAGTGAGTCAGTGCTGTGCAAAGTCACCAGCCTCACTCTCTCCTCCAGAGTCATCTGAGTCCAGTGTCATGACAGTTCAAGAGGACTGGAGATGACCCCAAATGCACTAGGAGACCTTGGCCTTTTTAAGCTAAGGTCTTTCCCAGGTCTCAGTTTGTATGAGGCAACACCTATGCACTGATTAAAATTAGATAAGAAATGAGGCCCAGTTAAAAAAAATCCATCTGGGAGGGGAAGACCTTCAGGATTTCTGACCAGAACAGAAATAATTTTACACTCACTCTGAGCCATCAAAACCAAAACAATGATCAAGTGAGGCTCTGGGCTGGGACCTATTGTTGGCCAAGATTAAGGCCCAACCCTGGCTTAACTTCTTAAAGAGGCCTATTCACTGAATGGGGATTACCTCACTCAAAGTGAGAACCTGAAAAGATCTTAGCCTAAAAGGGCCAGGGTCTCCCAATGCATCCTGGGCCATCATCCTGATGAATATCAGGTCGCTGGACCCAGATGGCTCTGGAGGAGAAAGTGAGGCTGGTGACCTTGCACAGCCCTCCCTCACTCAAATCAAATTCAACTGCATGACATGTCATCATTTCCCTGATGTCATGGTCATCTTCAAAAATGAAGGACAAACACAGTACAACAATTGTTGGCCAATCAGTGAAAGCCAGAGTGACTTAGGTTTAAGGCATGGTCAAGTAGCTCCCTTTGAATACCAAAAGGCTTTATCAAAACCTGGTTTTCCAGTACTGTATTTCAAGAATTCATAAAAGGGGCAAAAGAGTTGATTGTCCCATTTTTTTAGATGATGGAACAAATAAATAGGTAAGAGAAAATCTAGCCCATAAACCCCAAGATATCTTGCAAGGTTTCAGTAATCAAAATTAATATTCCTTTGGGCAAAGCACCCACAGGTAAGGGTATGATTCCCCATGTGGACAGAGGAACAGGAGGGGGAGGAGGGATGGAAGAAGGTAAGAAAGGAGGGAAAGATGAAGGGAAGGAGGGAGGAAAGCAGGAAAGTAAAGAAGGAAGGCAGGAAGGAAAGAAGGAAGGAAGGAAGGAAGGAAGGAAGGAAGGAAGGAAGGAAGGAAGGAAGGAAGGAAGGAAGAAAACCAGGAAGAAAAGCAGGCCTGCCCAAATGAAACTGGCCAGTTGGGTCCCCAGTGGGGCAGCTACTTAGAAAGGAAAAATAAATGAGAAAATTAGAGGGAAAGAAAGCCAGACACATCCAGACAGTCAGAGAGAAAAAGACAGTGACAGAAGGACAGAGACAAAGAGAGCCTAAAAATAAACATTAATAATTGACAATATTTAGGGTTTATGTAAGCCAGTAATGAAAGGAAAATATGAAATATGGTAATTTATCCTTTAAAAACATGCTTTTCCTTTGTTTATTCAGGTAGGTTTTTCTTTTACTAAGTGCCATGTAAACAATGGCACTAAGAAAAGACAAAGTGCTGACTTTAGCCAGAGTTTATTTGCAAGAGTTTATGGTAAAACAGATCTAACAGGACTGATCAAAAAATAAAAAAAACTAACCTGTGGTTTCCAACTTTAAAACCACAATTTGTGCTGGAAAAGATAAAGGGAGAAGATAGAAAAAGGTGATTTCTTTGAAATGACTTTTTCCATTAAAATGAACCTTAATCTACTGAAAAGCCAGAAACTTAAAAGGAAAGCAGGATTTTTTTAATCACATAAAATCTCATCATTGTTTTAATTCCTAAAAGAACTGGATGTAGTTTTAGGAATATCCTCAAAAGCACTTAAAGTTCATTTGCAGAGCTCCCCCTGCTGATTTACAATAGCAAATATTAGCTGTTATGCAAGAAAATATTAACACAAAAACCTATTCTTGCCTCCTGGGAAACCTGTGCAATTCCTGGGTTATGGTCATAAGGTGATACAGCCTCCGGCTTCCCATTGATTCCTGAAGAAAGATTAAACTCCTTAGCATGACATTCAAGGACTCCTCCTCTTCCCCCCAATCTGACCCCAAACTACCTTCCATCATTGACTCACCCAGCTTCTTCATATACTATTCTCCAACCAAACCTGTCACCCCTCAATTAGACTTTATGCTTTCCCACCTCCTCACCTTCACCTGTGTTGTTCCCCAATGCCTAGAATGACCTCTCTTGCTCTTTTTAACATCCTGTATATTCCTCCAGGCCCAGATTAAATGCCTTTCCCTATACAAAGCTATTATTGATTTCCCCCCACTAGATGTAGCCATATTTCCTCATCTGATCTCATAATACTTTGTATTCCTTTTATGAACTTATCATATTCTAATTAATATTCTTTGTATATATTCCTTATGAGACTTTAAGCTCCTTCAGATCAAGGACCATGTCTTAGGAAAACAGGATCATAGATTTAGAGGCAGAAAGGGACTTTATAGACCATCAAGTTCATATGAGGAAATTGAGATCCAGAGAGGTTAAATGACTTTAACTTTTTTTAAAAAATAACTATTAAGTTTCTGAAGTACGATTTGAACCCAAGTCAACCTGACAAATCCAGTGCCCTACTCACTATGTCTTGTTGTCTTTCCTTATATTCCCATATTCCTCAGTGTCCATAAGGTCCTGAATATATTGCTTTGTAAATACTTGTGGAATAAATGGATTACTGCTGAACTTGGACTCAGGAGGAATTAACTATAGGCAAATAACTTAACCCCCCTGAACCTTGATCTCTTCATCTGTTGTGATACTATCTAGAGATTTAAATTACTAGACTATCTATGCTTTTATCCCAGGATGAGGGGATAAATCTAATCAGTACCCGTTATAAAGTCTCATTTTTCCACTCTCTCTTTCTCATTTCCCCTGCTTCTGAAGGGAGTCATGCAAAACTACATGATAATTTTAACAGGGGCAAAAAAAGCCTTCAGGAGAATACAAGATTGATTTATGCTAAAAACCTACAAAGTACAGGCATAAAGGGATCTTTTTAAACATATATATTTTTAAAACATCTAAAGTGAAAAGAATACATTATAATCAATAACTATTCACAAGAAGCTTTCCTGATAAAAACAAGGGTAAAACAAAGATGCCTCCTTTCCTTAATTATTTGATATAGTTCTAGAAAAGGAAAGAACAATAACGACAAGAGAAAAAAAAAGCTTTAATATAGGTAAAGAAGAGGTAAGACCATCCTTGTTTTCAGAAAGGAAAAGGTAATAGGAAAATTACTTCTGAAATGCGCCAGAAAGTAGAATGCCTATCTGAACTTGTGGTTGTAATTTACTCTGTATGTGTGGCCTAATCCATTTCAAGGAAGACATCTGGCAAGTCAAAACTCATCTTTCTATTGTTACATCCATACCCCATTTCAATCACATGTTAAGTATCATTTTGCCCAGATCAATTTGTTAGGTAATAATAAAATCACATGCATATAAGAGCAAAAATAGTCTATATTTATATTGCTCACACATATTTATAAAGCATTTTTCTAATAACTCTGTGAGGCACATAGTGCAAGTATCGTTACAGATGTAGTACAACATTATCCTATTTTGCAGAAGAGAAAACAGAGCTTAGAAATTGTGACTTGGCCAGTGATCACATAGCCAGTCAAGTCCAGGACTAGAATTTAAATAGAATGTTCTTTCCTCTTCACCCCATTGGCTCTAGGATATGGCACACTTCTTGAAGACACTCCTTGTCTTCCTTCCTTCCTTCCTTCCTTCCTTCCTTCCTTCCTTCCTTCCTTCCTTCCTTCCTTCCTTCCTTTTTATCACAGATACATTTGCTCTCACTTTAAGGATTTGTAAGGCTAGTGCCATAGAAGCTGATTATTTACTCCCAGACACAATACCAGAAATTTGGAAAGCTGCTTCCAGGTAACATTACCTAGAAACAGTACCTTTAGGTGGAATTATCTGAACTAGTAACAATACTAATAGCTATCATTTACATAATGCTTTAAGACTTGAAAAGCACTTTTTAATATTATCTCTTTATTCTCAAAACAATTCTGGGAGGTAGATGGTCAGTAAAGGTGGAGTAGCGAGGTGGTACAATGGATAGAGTACCAGGCCTAGACATGTTTCCCTTAAATTTGGTCCGGGGGTTCCACATAATATGTTTGGGGCTTCTGTGCATTCTCTTCGCATCACAATGACAAGGATAGAAGAGAAAGACTGTCCATTGACTATCCCTTCCTCTCACTAAGTGGCCAATATGGTCTATTTTTTCATGGCATTCTGTACTCTGGTTCTTCTTCATACTTCCTTATTTGAGATATGCTGCAACCTACTCACACTCTTCATTTGCCCTCATGTTGCCTTATGAGTGATTGTTATGTTTTGAAAATAACTTTCCATGTACAGGCTTTAACAGGGCAAGATGTCACCAGATGGTGGGTGATGAATGCTCCCAATGCAGGAAGTTTAGAAGTACTGGGGGAGAAATTCACAAAAAGACAAGTGAGCACAAGCTAGGTTATTAAAAAAATACCAAATGTGAGATAGTCAGGGAGAGATGGGGAGTAATAATAGTGGAGAAAGTCCCTGGAAGAGGAAGGGTACCTAACCCTAGTATCCTGGGCCTTCAGTTCATAAGAAGAAGAAGTGTTCTTTGGTCATGGGTTTACATGATACTATCTAGATGATGAATATGAGAGCCCATGGGACTTCATTCGGAGAGGTTTCATTGACAGTCTGGCTCTTGTATCAATGGATTCATTACCTCCAGTGCTGCTGTTGTAGTTGGCACCCTGACAACCTAACTGCTATGTCAATGAGCCAGAATAGTGGACAGAAAGAAGAAAGAGGCTTCCCTGCTTCTGGGAACAAGAGTAGAAGAAGGGGGTGATTTGTAGAAACAGATAATAGAGTAACTACTGCTTAGTTTAATACATTGTTAATCACCTGGCATTCTATTTTAATAAAATGTTCCTTTGCCTTAATATGATGTCATATGTTTAATTTTGACTTGCTGGGAAAATTCAGATCAATGTGGGGATAGAAATCAATGTTTCTGATTCTAGAGTACATTCTAGTGGCAACAAGGTAGTACAGTGGATAGAGTGCTGGGTCTGGAATCAGGAAGACTTATCTTCCTGATTTCAACTCTAGACTCAGACATTTACAAATACAGTTTCCTCATCTGTAAAATGACCTGGAGAAGGAAATGTCAAAACAATCCAGTATCTTTGCCCAGAAAACCCAAACTGGGTCACAGAGAATCAGACACAACTGAAAAATGAGTGAACAACAAAATGTTTGATTTTGGTTTGTTGAGAAATTCATATCAACATGGGGATAGAGTGCAATGGTTTTGATTCTAGAACACATTCTAGAAATCTTAATATAGGAGTTGGGGTACTACAATCAACAGATCAACAATTATATGTAAAACACCTGCTATGTGCTGGGTACTGTGCTAGACTTTGGGGATACAAGCATGAAGTGTAAAACAATACCTACTCATGAGTATTTATATTCTAATGAACGTGAGATATGATTCATCAGGATCGTTATTCAAATTAATCAGTTTAATGACTCCAACGGGTAGTGATTATAAGTTCTGTATATTAGGCTTCAGAGCTGTGAACTACAGATTGTTAAGTTCACTTGCTTAATCATAGGAAGCTAATGAGAAGTTCTCCACCCGTTTTTCCTTCTTATGGTGACCAAGCCCAGCAAGACAGAGGTGACTTAATTACATAGAAAGTCTCCCAATTTATTTTTGTACCTCTGGACCACTCCCTCTTGTCCAACATGAGCAGGTGACCATCTTATAACCACTTAATCAGTGGAGGTGCCCCATGCTTCACTCAAACCGAGACCTCCCTGCTAATATAACATTTTTAGGCTGATGCGTCATTTTTGGCCCTCAAAGCAAAGTCTATCAACCAATGTGATTTTGTGTTTTATGTAGCCCTTCTAGAATGTTCAAGTATCAAATCTGGTAGCAAGTCTTATAACAATAATGCTCTGGAATAAGGGGACATCTCAGGCCATGAAGAAGGTTTGGGGTCCACTTCTTTAGAGGGGACCATGCACCCTTTAATAAAGTGCCACTGGCTCAGAGCTCTGCCTCTGTAGTTTTTCTTGCAGAACGAGCAATCATAATCTCCACCTTATGTATATAATAAGAACATATAAAATATATAAGCATGGATATGAAGTCAACAAATATATAGCTGTGAGTATGTATGTGTGTATATATTTATATATGTATATATATGCACGCACATATATATATATAAACATATGCATATACACATATACATATACATATTTAACAGAAAGCTGTCTACCAAGCCCAGTCCTGTCAATATAACAGAGTGCCACTGATACAATTCCTCACACAAAAGAGGCAGGAGAGCCTGTTTGCAGGGCATCCATAACAATGTGTAATGGAAATCCTTGTCGATACTTGAGAACATGTACAGAAATTCTGTAACTGGCTCTGGTCTGCTGTGATGAAGACAAACCTCTTTATTGGATGAGGCTTTGTAGCTAGAATGGTAAGTGTATTCACAAGGCATTAATTAACCTAGTTCTTCTCTCAATTTGACTTCTCTTTTACTGACTTCTTCCTGCTTGTTAGTGTTCCAGTGAGAGAAGAGAAACAATGCTTTAGGGGCCTGGGAACACAGTCCTCAGTTCTCTGCCTCCCTGTCTGTCTACACTCTCTCCAAATGACTTTTGTCAGATATATATGGCAAACAGAATTATAGAATGTTAACAACTGGTAAAAACCATAGCGATAGTCACCAACCCAATGTTTACAAACAAGAAAGCTGACCCTCAACAGTTAAAGTGATTTACCCAAGTACACATAACTAGTAAGTGGATGAGCCAGATCTTGAATCCAAGTGTACTGATTCCAAGGCAAGTGCACTTTCCACTATACTGTCCTGTCTTCTCACTCATAAATAGTAGAGAAGAGAGGAAGGCTATGGACATAAAAACCATAATGGTGTTTGCTATGTGATTTTTCCAAATTCCTCTTCATGCTTTCTTAACCTAGAACTGCATTTATTTATTAAGTTGTTATCCATGCTGTGGGATTTGTGTAATTAGTGAACTCTTTTTAGAGATGAGGTAACTGCAACTTATATAGGCTAGATGTCTTGGCAGAGTTAGTATACCTAATCATTGCTATGGGTGGGATTTGAATCCAATTCTAGGTGACTCGAACACTGTACTGTCTCACATTGCCTATTGTCTGCAATTTCCAGCAGTTTTACTACTTGCTGTTTAGAAGGAACATCAATTATCTTTCTTCCTCCAAAAATTTGAAAACACATTTGAATTATAAAATAAAACCACTTTCAAATAGCCACAGACTGGCTGCTTTAAAATCTCCCAGTGTACTTAGAGCAGAACAGGGCACCTGCTCATCTACTGATGTTCAATAAATATTTGTTGCTTGATTGAAACATCTTCCCCTGCTAAACCTTCTCCTAGACTTAAAAGTGAGTAATGCTTAGTGAAATATGTGTATTCCAAAAATTACGGCTGTAAACTGGATATTTATAAAAACAAATAGAATTTCCTATTGGCTTCTATCATGAAATCATATCTATATTATATATGCGTATATATATGCATGCATGTGTATATGTATCTATACATTTATATTTATATACCTATATATCTAGAAATAGGTTGACTGAAGGTGCAGATCACAAGAATGGAGAAAACATTTTAAGGGGAAAATTATATCTTTTGATAGAGCAATATTACAATTTTAACCACACTTTGAACAATTAACAAGAATGCCACACTTGGCTATTCTAAAAATAAGGGATAAAATTAAAATATGGAACAATATAGCTCAGGAAAGTGTGGCAGCACAATCATCAATCTTACACATTCTTTCTACCATAAAAGTAACAATTCTTAAAGATTAACAATTTGTCCAAGTTTTTCACACATCTTGAAGCATCTTAACACTTCTAGTTTCAAAGCTGAGTTAATTCCTTTAATATTTTTACTTTTTGGTTTTCTTCTTAACAGCTGAACTTAGTGGACACAGACTTCCTAAATCTAGCAAATCAAAGGAATGCATTTCCTTAGATCATGTATGATAATTAATAAAACAATGAATCTTAAGTGAATTTCTGTTACTTCTATGACTCACTAATCTCACCAGTGTGGATGCTCTGTCCACTGATGACTATCACAACTTATCCATGCCCTCTCCTCCTGTGTCACTCCTACCCAAATGCTTTTCCAATTTCCCAACTCTCCCACCTTCAAGGAATTATGATGTAAACTCCTTAAGGGCAGAGAACATGCTTTTGCTTTGTATCCTAGACACTTAGCATAATGCCTGGTACATAGTAAGTGCTTAATAAATGTTCGTTGACAGACTAACTGACAGATGGACCCAACATTCTAGGAGCCTACTATAGTTCTCTAGATAACAAACTGGACGTTGTCTTTTCTTTTCCTACAGCTTCCATACCATTCTGTATACCGCTTCACTCCAAAAATGCTTAATTGATAATAAGTTGCATTCTATTCATGAACAACACATTGCAAACCAAGATTTCAATTTGTTTAGGTTGTTTATTTGTTTGTTTCCTAAGGAATATTTCTTCTAGAAAGAAGCAACAAATTTTTCATTTGGATTTCTTTTTGCCTCTGCCTGTTCTCCAGTGGGTTTGCTAACATACAGTAAAGTTGAATTGAGCTTTAGAGAGAAGCAAAAAGTCTAAATAATATGCAAACTGGGCGATCAAATGCTAAATAATTGAGACTGAAATGTATGTCAAATGTGTAATAAAGAATGCTGATTTCTTATTCTTACCTTATTATTATTCCTTCAGAGGAAGAAGCTATTAAGAAATGAGAATTATCCAGTGTGTGGTTCCCAAAGCTATATATGTTTACAGTTTCATTCATAGGTGAATTTCTGTTTCAATAGTCAGCAATACAATCTGTCTTAGCAAGTCAGGTATAATTTATCAAAATGGTAGAGTGTAGTTGAGTTGAGGTGTATGTCTACATATCAGGGGGAGAAAAACAACTTGTCCAGAATATAAATCTCTGAAAGAGTAACATGGAAGGTGGGCAGGGCATATTTCTTCCACCAAATAAGAATATGTACAGTTTCTAAAAAAATTTTACAGTTCCTTCTCTTAAAGATCCATATCTTCTTGCTCTAAAACTATACTTCAATTGCTAACTGGGCAATAATTGAAGCATGCCAGCTAGGTAGATGTCTTCATTGTATCCTCTACATTGGTTCAGAAACTATGGTTGCCACATTTATTTCTTTAAAGCCTTTAAAACACAAACAGAACAGTCTTGTTTTCTGCAATAAATTTTTATGTGTTAATATCTAAAATTCTTTGCAACAATTAGAGAATTTTCACATTGTTTTAAAAGAGTACAGTAGATTTATTCTTTTTAGTCAAAGATTAACCAAAAAATAGAATTTGTTACCATTTGTAAACTCCATTCAGGCTGTTGACTAGTCCCATCATGTCCTATTCTGATCTTGTATATTTTGCCGATGTTCTTTATTTGCACCTGAATGAAATTAAAAGTTGAAAAAAAATTATCTTCATATTTTAGATCATACCTATGAGGAAGTTGCTGCATGTTTTTCCCTGTTAAAAGCATTTTACAGTTCTCAGCAGCTAAAGAGGTCTCTAAGCTGGTATCAGCATCTGAGGATTAACCCCTCCATAAGAGGCTATCGCTGGAGCCTCACAGATAGGGAATGTAAGGCAGAAATTTTACGTGATTCAACTAAAATAGGACAGAAGTAGTCAGATGAAAGGACAGGATTCAGAAGAATTGTTCTGAGTTCTCTGCAAACCACACCTCTCTCTAGGAATCCTCCTTTTTGGTAGACTGAAATCTGGTAAGAAAAAGAGAGGGTCTTGAGAGAGTGAGAGGGAGAGTGGAGAGGAGCTTTTATCAAAGACAAGCTCAGCAAAATGTTTTTGGCAAGGAGGGCAGTAGCTAAAATAAATCTTTGCTATTAATTCATCTAGTGGGGTGGGATGAAAGGGGGTGGGAGGGTGGGGTCTAGATTCAACTGGAATAGAAGCTCCCTGATAGCATGAACTGTTTCTTTTTTGTCTTTGCATGTCCTCAACCAAGCATAGTGCCAAGGACATAATCAATAAATGTTTGCTGATTTGAAGTAAACCTTGGCACAACTCCCTAAGGCCCTCTTCCTTCTGAATTTCCCGGAACTGCAAGCCAGGGGATATGTGCACAAAACTCAAAGAGCAACAACATACCCATAAAACATATGCACTTTGATTTCTGCTCTTGCTCAATGGAAGTAATGTAGCTATTATTCACTGTCCATCCACCTAAACTTTCAGAGGTTTTTCTGACCCTCAAGGTTTTGGTGAGCCTGTCGTTCTGCCTTATGAAGCAGATACTCATAAAGTATCACTATTTGCGGATTACTTCTTTAAAAAACCAAATACACTAGAATTGTTCTCCCCATTCGAATAAAGTAAAAGGACAGATTCCAAAACTAAAAGGGCAACCCTAAGTTATGTTAATGTCAGCAGAGAAATTCATGTTAGAATTCAAGCGTCCTGTTTATTTTCTAGGTAGTTACGTTGATGTCAGAGAAATTCATGTTAGAACTCAAGTGTCCTGTTTATTTTCTAGGTACCTTGGCTTCTAGTCAATCAGCCAGAAAGCATTTATTAGATGATCACTACGCACAAGACACTCTCTCTGCTAAGCATGGGCCAGTTAAAGAAAGGCAAATACACCATACCTGCCCTCAAGAAACTTATCATGCTAGGATAAACTGTTCCTTTACAACTGCAGACAGCTATTACTGAGATTCAGAGAATCTCTTCTCTGAGGTTTAGGCTAAAAACGTTTCCCTAAAATGTAGCATAGGGGCATCAAGGTGTCACATTGGATAGAATGCTGGGCCTGGAAGCAGGATGACCCATCTTTGTTGAGTTCAAATTTAGCCTCAGACATTTACTAGCTATGTGTCCCTGGGCAAGTCACTTAACCTGTTTGCCTCAGTTTCCTCATCTATAAAATGAGCTGGAGATGGAAACAGCAAACCACTCCAGAATCTTTTCAAAGAAAACACCGAATGGGGTCATGAAGAATGAATGGGGACATGATTGAAATATCTGAACAATAAAAAATGTAGTATGGGAGGCAGCTATGTGGCACAGTGAGTAGAGCACCGGCCCTGGAGTCAGGAGGACCTGAGTTCAAATCCGGCCTCAGACACTTGACACATGTACTAGCTGTGTGACCTTGGGCAAGTCACTTAACCCCAATTGCCCTGCCAAAAACAAAAAACAAAAAAAAATGTAGTATGGACAGCACAGTTCTAAAATGACTGCCAGATACTGTGACCCCAAAATTCATCTGCCTCTTGCAGATTCTTGTGGATCTAAATTATTCTCTATCCAGTTTTAGAATGCTCTAGGAAGGTCTTGAGATACCAGAGAAATCTTTATTTCTCTACACAAACACCCCACCCCATGCACTTATCATGGTGGGGACAGGGGTTTGTTTGTATTACAGTTGTTTAATTGAGTGTCATTTCTCCCCAACAGACTATAAGCTCCATGGGGGCAGGGATTAGGTCTCCTGTAATCTTTCTATCTTCTCCAATACCTATCACAATGCTCTGCACACATAGCAGGCACTGAGTTCAGGGTATGGGATCATGAGATTCTTGTTCTAGAGCTGGAAGGAGCATAGGAACATAGTATTATCTATTTTGAGCTGGAGGGGAACTTGGAGGTCATCTGAATTTTCTTAGAGAAGGTAAATGATTCGGCCAAGGTCACATGGGTGGAAAGTAACAAAGCTAACATCAGAACAAAGGTGCTGGGACTCCAAGATAAGAACACTTTTGAATGCTCTGTTACAGTATATCAGATACTACCTTAAATATATGCTGAATTGAATGGAAAGAACAATTTTAAGGTGGATTTTTACTTTTTTATCAATGCACCAAAATACTTCAGAGAGAAAACAAGGGCCAATATTTAATGTAGTCACCCTACTTGAGATCAGGGACTGTCTTTTGACTGTCTTTGTATTCCCAGTACTTAGCCTGACACCTAGTAAGTACTTAATAAATGTTTATTGACTGACTACTGACTGACCAACTAAACAGCCAAGGACTAGGAGAGGTACCAGCAACAGTCAAATAGTGAACCAGGCTGGTGACATAAGGGAAATTATATTAAACCCCTAGCCACTTCCTAAGTGTGAGTCACAATTCTATGGAGAAAGAAGTATCTAAACAACTTCTGGTTGGCAATCATATTTTGTACATAATATAAAAAGAAGAGTTTTCTGTCACCAGAAGATTCTCTAGACAGTGATTCTTAACCTGAAATCGATGAACTACTTTGAAAATATATTTTAATACCTATTTCCATAACTGATTTCCTTGTAATCCCATGCATTTAATTTTATGCATTCAAAGATCACTATTATTATTTTTAAGATGTCCATAGGCTTCAGCAAACTGCCAAAGGGACCTATGACACAAAAAAAGGTTAAGAAGCCCTGCTCTAGCCACTGTCCAACTGGGTTTTGCTCAAATTGATGGTTTATGGGGACAATTTCAACCCTAAAACTACTTTCTTTAAGGAAAAAGATTTGTAGCAAAATTTCCCCTAAATTGGCTAAAAGACGTGTGTGTGTGTGTGTGTGTGTGTGTGTGTGTGTGTGTGTGTGTGTGTGTGTGTACACAGTGCGTGCCTGCTGGGGGTCAAGGAGGGAGTATTGTTTCCTCAACTGGTTGCAACAGACATATGGTAATTTATAGGGAAATCCTGGAACGTGGAAGGTTTATGCTATGCAAATAACAAACAAAAAAATTAAATATTCCCCTCCTTCATGACAGAAGTATATTTTAAGATGGCACACAGATAAATGCCAGTGCCAGCCTTTCCTGTCTACCTGAAATTCATCCTCCTTTCTTGGAAGGAACAGCTGCTCCCTATTGTCCTTGCCAAGAGGTAGTGGTCCAGTAACTCCTTTGTCTCCATACACCCAGAGGGTAACATTGGCTTGAGTCCCTGTATTTCCTGTCAACACCAGCACCCGCCATGCATCATCTGAGAGAAGGATCCTGTCACCGGTGGAGGTGTTGTGGATTTCTGCCGTGGGAACAATGACAAAAGAGAACATTAGCAGAGCAGATGCACCATCAAGCTAGTTGCTTCCTTTGTCACATGGGAGCCCAAGGACATCGAAACCTTTGGGACTGTATTGTTATAACTCCAGGAAGACCCTTGGAGATTGATTGTGAATTCTTTCTGCTCCTACAGTTCTTGTTTGGTAAAGGTAAATGACAGGGTGATGATAAACAATAAACAGTCAACTTTTGCTCCCCGTACAGAACATTTTAGCAATGTTGGACAGATTATGTTCTGCCACCCTTTTCCCATTGATCCTTCCTTAAGCTGCACTGAGAGGTATCCCAGATACAACAACAGAAAAGGAAGGTACACATTTAGACGAGAAATGGAAAATAGCAAGGTAGAATATAAAAATATCATTTCAGAAAATAAGAGTAGAATAAAGGCAACTTGCTAGAATAGAAAGCGCACAGGCATTGGAATTGGGAAACTTGGGTCTCAATCCTGCCACTAACTAGCTGGGTGACCTTGGGGCACTTTATTTGACCAACTCTTCATTTCCTTATCCATAGAATGAGGTGTTTGGAGTAGATGATTTCAAAGGCCCTTGCTAGCTCTAAAAATCTCATGATGTATCAGCAACAATTCTTTCTACCAGAGGGAAACCTGAAAAATAAAACTGAATAGATATGACACTAAAGAACAAATATTTTTCATAGTTCTAGCTCTCAAATAGAATAACAAATTTCCTAGTTTCTTGAGACACATCAGTCTATGGACAAGAAGAACGAAGTAGACATCTGTCAGCTAACATTCTCAGTTGTCTGCCCCTTAATAGCTCATGTTTTTATTTTATTTAGTACCTACTATGTGCTTGGTCCATACTACTGAATATTTACAAAGTTTATATATGTATATGTATGAATATAAACATTGTGTTCAGATGTCTGTTCTGCTCCTGGCATTTCTCTTGGAGTTGTCAGGCAACAAATATTATGTCAACTATTGGTCCCAGTGAAGGTTTAGCCTATTAAGGAGGACTCTGGCAAAAATCTTTCCTGCAATGACTAAGAGAAAGAAACCCCCTGTGATTGTCATAGGACAATCTAGTGCCTTTACCTTTACAGAGATGGATAACGTAAACATCCTTGAATTCGTAGGGAATGACCTCCACTTGCCATATAACCCCCAAAATTTCCGTCAGCTTTTGTATGAGCAGCGGACCCCCTACCTTGTAAATATCAGCTGGAATAGAATCAGCAAAGTCACTTTACCACCTAAGAGGAGCCTAATGGCATTCAAAACCTTTTCTTCATTTGGAAGTTCAAGTAGAGAGGGAATGACTTTAACTTGAGGTAAATAGTCATTGGTTTCAGCATTGATCGATGATGGTCTGTTGAAAACACTATGGAAGTGTTCAGCCATCTCTCCAGGATTGTGTCCCTATCACTAATCAATGTGGCTCCATCAGCACTAAGGAGTTACATGCACCATAGGTCTTTGGCCCATAAATGGCCTTCAGGGTCTCATAAAAGTGCTTTGGATTGTAACTATCAGAGTAAAACTGAATTTCATCTGCCTTCTTACTGAGCCAAGACTCCTGCGCCTTCCTAAACTTTTCTTGTACTTTACTTTCAATGGAGTTGAATGCTGCTTTCCTAGAGACTGGTGAACTATCCTTCTTATTAACCCTGTGGAGTTCTTGTTTTTTATTTAGCAGCTTCTATATTTTCCCATCATTTTCATCAAACGAATCTTGATGTTTGCAAATGTTCTGGCCCAGATGAGTAAATGTGACGCTGTACACCAAATCACTGAAAGCTACCCACTCCTTTTCTACTCCACTGTTGCCAATTGTGTGTTGGCTCAGCTTTCGTTCCACCTTAGCAATGAACTGTTCCTGCTCAGAGAAGTGCTCTATCTGTCAACATGGAGTCTTCTGGTAAACATCTTGTCTTGGGGCCACTGCTTCTATTGAATGTGAATATTTACCTTGGAGAGGATTAAGTCTATGATCGGTCTAGCACTCTGTGCCACACATTGCCTTCATCACTCTCACATCCTGTCTGCCTCCTCTCCTTACTATGACATAGTCTACTAAATGTCAATGTTTGATGCGAGGGTGCATCCATGACATTTTATTGTCTTTAGGTTAACAGAAGACTGTTGGTGATAAGAAAGTTATGAGATGCACAAGTCTTCAGTAGTAAGTGACCATTGTTGCTGTTTCCAACTCCATTTCTCCCAGCCAAGTCTGGTAATCTGTGCCTACTCTGGCATTAAAGTCACCTGGAATTATGTTTGTCCTCTTTGGATACATTGATGATGAGGGTCTCCAAGTCTTCATAAAATTTTTCTTTGACCTTGTCAGGGTTTGCCATAGTGAGAGCACACGCACTGACGATGGCAGTCATTGCCACAGTGACTGCAAATGGCAGTCACATTATCATGAGCCTGTTATTCACTCCTTTTGGTAGGAGTACAAGCTTGTTGACTAGATTAGTTTTGATTGCAAAATCTATGCCAGCTCCACAGTGATCCCCTTCACGGTGGTCAATTCAGAAAAATATGCATCCAGCTCTGACTTCAGTAAGCTGGCCTTCATTTGCCAACCTTGTTTTGCTCAAAGCTGTTATTTGGATTTGATACATGCTGAGTTCTCTCACAATGAGAGCTGCTCTCATCTTTCGGGTCTACTGAGTTTTGTATTTATTGTCACGCAGCTAGCTGGTGCAGTGGATAGAGTGTGGAACCTGGAGTCAGGAGGACCTGAGTTCAAACCAAGCCTGAGATACTTACTAGCTATGTGACCCTGGACAAGTCACTTATCCCTGTTTGCCTCAATTCCTCATCTGTAAAATAAGCTGGAGAAGGAAATGGCAAACCACTCTACTATCTTTGCCAAGAAAATCCCAAATGGAGTCACAGAGAGTTGTACATGACTGAAACAATTTAACAAAAACAATTTCCCTAATTATCTCTTTATGGGTATAGGGTGTACTCAGGTAAGACTAGTACCTCCGGTGTGAGGGCTGCCGAGCTATTTTGAGGGCTGCTTTCTACCTTCAGTGTCCACCTGATTCACCCAACTTTCACCTGTGCCTGCAAGAAGGTGGAGCATGCACAGCGGCCACACCTTCAGTAAACCACTTTGGCAGACAGACTAAACCAGGTCGAGGGTAGGTTTCAAAGAGGTTTCAAACCCTTTGGTGAGTGAGGGGGTGTCTACCTCCAAGCATGTGAAGACTTCCCTGGCAGAATAGGCAGATGGCAATAATTTGTAATAGCCTTCCCCTTTCTTGGACTTGAGATAATACTTTTGTTTGCTCCTCTCCTATGGATCTTATATGTATTATTTTGTATTATAGCCATTGTGTATGTTGTCATATCCCCCTCCTTAACTAAAATTTCAAAGACAGTCAAAACAATGTCATATCTAACCCTCAGTCTTTCCAAGGGTGTTCCACCCACAGTAGGTTCTTAATCTATTTGCTGAACTAAATGAACTGAGGCTGTCCACCATTCCCAGAATGTTCTCCTTCCAAATTGCCAACTTCTGATTTCCTTTAAGTCTCAGCTTAAATCCAGCCTTGTACAAGAGGCCTTTTCTCAGTTCCCCTCACCCTCACTCTCTCTAGTGCCTTTCCTCTGAGATTACCATTATACTGTATATATCACACATCTACATACTTGTTTACATGTTGTCTCCCCCATTAGAATGGGAGCTCAATGAGGGCAAGGACTGTCTGTACCTTTTTTGTACCCCCACTGCATGGCATACAATAGGTGCCTAATAAATGTATATTGACTTACCTTGATGAAATTATTTTAACGTTCAATAACACAAATTCACAAACATGGCTAGGATTAGAATCTAGGATTACTGGCCCTGAGTGAAGTGTTTACCCATTTGACCATTTGTGTCTCTCTTTTATGAGTCAAGGAACTATAAAGGATCTCAAAAAAAAGTCATATGGTAATCCTACCTGCCCACTAGTACATCCATGCCTTTAAGGACTGATAACTACCTGAGGGAAGAGGGACTGAACCCATGATTTCCCTGGTATAGGGAACACTCAAATGGTGAAACTTCCAATTTCAATACAGGTTGCCATCTACTTTGCAATATCTGGAGTTGCTTAGAGCAGTTAAGGGCCATTCCTAGGATCACATAACCAATATTCAGCAGAGATGGGACGTAAATCTACCTCTTCCTGCCTCCAAGACAAGTTCTATGATTACAAAAACCACCCAGCAATCAAATATTCCAAGGAAGCAACATTAACTCTTATGGATAAGTAGGCATTATAAGCAATACACTTTTATTAATTTATTTTATTTTTAATTTATGGAATAAAACAAGCATTTCCATAACACAGTGCAATAAAAAAAACATGATTGCACATGAAACTGCAAATCTATTATGTACAACTTGCTATTCCTTTTAAATACATAATAAAGTTACCTTGTAAATTTCTTTTTCTTTTTTTTCTTCCCTCTCCCCCACCCTAGGAGGTGGCTAACATTAGACACAAATAGATATGTACATACATATGTGTATAAATATACATATATAATGCATGCACATATGTGTATTATATGTATATAAAATTATTCCATAGTACATTGGAATAATAATTTACTAATCCTAAAGCAACTTAGTGGCCAAAAAGAGTCACACATTTGCTAGGGTGGTTAATTTACTCTCAGTCCAAAGACATTGATAGGCTATTACCCAATTACAAGTTTCCTTGGACTTGATAGGTTGAGTAGTAATCTGAACTAGACAGCCAATTTTAGGGGTCCACTTCACATAAACCCAAAGGGTCATATTGTGATCAAATATTTGTTCAACTGTGTAGCAGAGAGTCAGAGCACAAGGGCACTTTCTACTTGGATTATGGTCATTGATAACATAATATGTATGATGTGTAAAGTAGAACAATGTATTATAATTTATGTCATTCCCAACTTAAAATGAATATAATCGAATGATGTGATCTTCTGGAAACAAACAGATATCCATTAGTCTCGAGCCATAAATTTCTCCTTCTGGGGACCATAAAAGTGGAAGCTTTTGTTGACTAAAGGCTAAAAATATTTTCTATAAAGAAGGCATTTGATGGCAAATCTGGGTTAATCAACAGTGCTCTCCTTCAGAGGTCTCACTGATTAAAATCCATTCTAAGTAACATCTATCCCAGTGGCTCAGAAATGTCCTCGGGGGGGTGACAGAATGTTTCGGCTCACCAACAATTATACGGTGGTAGTGATTCATTATCCTTTTGCCACCCTATAGTGCCACCCTATAGTAACTCTGGGACAGGGACTGTATATCATAAATCTGATTATGTATAATTTATTTGGCATTTTGTTTTTGTGCTTTTTCAAAAATATGTACTAAATTCAACATGTTAGTTCCAAGAGCTGTCCCAATTGTCTCTGACGATGAGTCACAGGAATATATAATGAACTAACTAATTCTACCAATTCACAGGTTAGATCAAGGTTGGGGTCAGCCTGAAGCACAGATCACCACTGGGGAGCCTAAGCAATAAGGAGATGTCACCAAAGTGACAAGGCCAAGCTCAAGAGAGCTGATTTATACTGTAACCTAAAACAGCAATTGGAAGCCTAGGGTTTTGCATCAATCTATACTGTATTTTGCAAATAAAATTACTTTTTGAGACTCCAATTCAAATGTATACGAAGGTTTTGGGGTGAAGGGCATGGAGATAGTAAAGGAATGCTCTCTCTCTGTATTTCACAAGGCTGAGATCCCAATTTCACCAAACCTAATACGAACAGGAAGCCAAATCCATCCACTGCCTTTAACAACTTGCATTGATCAATCAACTGATGAATCTAGAAACACTTATAAAGTGCCTACTATACACCAGGCACTATGTCAAGTGCTGAAAAATATAAAAGGTCTACTGAGAAGATCTGCAATATATAAAGCTGGGAGGGAAAGCTAAGAAGTGAATGGGAATGTTTTCAAAACCATCATGACAGGCTGGAATGCTGCGCTGAGAATAGCAAGAAGAAATTTAACATGGATGAAAATAAACCCCTGTGATAAAATTCTTCTATGATCTGCATCATAGAAAGAATGGCACAGACAAGAGAAAACTAAGGGGAAATATTACAGCTGTTCTGAAATATTAGACAGACTGTCATGTATAAGAGAGAACAGACTTATTTTCTCTTACTAGAGAAGGAAAATATCAATTGGACATGGATTCAGTGTTGAAGACTTGGCTTGGTTTAACCAGAATTCATGTTAAAAAAAAAAGATTTGAAGGTTTTATTTGATCATAGACTTAAATGCAGTAACTTGATACGGCTAGTATAAAAGCAAATGCAATCAGCCTGCATTAATAGAAGTAGACTTTCTACAATGGGAAGTAGTGACCCCATTGAACTCTGAGCTGGTCAGACCACATCTGCAATGTCAAGTTCACATCTGGACATACTATTTTAATAATGGGCAAACTAGATTGCTTCCAGCAAGGGTGTCCAGGAAAATGAACTATTTGAAAACATGTCACACAAGGAACTGGAGCTGTTTAGCCTGGAGAAAGGAGGAATAAGAGGCAACATGATGCTGTTTTCAAATATTTGTTCTATTTTGTCCTAGAAGTAAAAACTAAGAGAAAGGGGTAAAACTTTGAAGGAGCTTGTTTTCAGGGCAATAAAAGGAGGGCTTTCATAGTAACTAGAACTATCCAAATAATGACCAAGTTGCTTATGAAAGTAGTGAGTTTTCTATCACTAGAGGTATTCAGACAGAGACTGGATGATCACATTTCAGGACTTCTGTAGGAAAATATTCTATACTGTGTAAAAAACTTAACTAGCTGACTTCTGATATTCCTTTCAAGTCTAAATCATGACTCACTGAAATGTTCACTACTGCCAAATTATGATTAAGGACCCGGATAATTATTAAACACCCATTAGGTACAATAAAATGTGCCAAATGTTGAGGACAATACAAAAATAGATAGGCTATAGTCACTCCCATAATGGATCTTATGACCTAATGAGAGATAGAATATTTATATGGTTAACTGCCTAAGTGAAACAAACTAGAATATAAGTCCATAACAGGAATACAAAACCACATAAAATCAGATGCTGGAGAAAGCATTTTCAGCTAACGGGAAGACAATATGATATAAGAGAATAAGTTTTCCTGTTGGTATCAGAAGATTTGGGTTTAAATCCTGACTCTGTGACTAGACCAGTGTACCCTCGGACAAATCATTTCTCTTCTTTGGAACTCAGTTTAATCATCTGAGAAGTTATGGGGTTGAACTAGCTGATCTCTAAAATTTCTTTCCAGGGTTAACATTCAATGATCTGTTGTCTTTTAATTTCAAATTTTTGTCGTTCTGAATTAGACAGACATCAACAAATATAAACATTTTCACATAAAGAAAAATTAGTATCATATATAAAAATATAAATTTGATTATGTATAACTTGTTCGAGTTTTGGTTGTTTCAGTTTGTTTGCTTGTTTTAAGTATGTACTAAATTCAGTATATTAGTTGCAAAAGCTGTCCCAATTGTCTGCATTTCCCTCTGAATCTCTTTCTGTTCTCTTCTCTGCATTTTTAGTGTTTTGTGGACAGTCTATTCTTTTTTTCCTTCCTTTCTTCTTTCCTTCCTTCCTTCTTTTCTCTTTCCATCATTATCATGAGTACTCTTTTCCCCTCCATAAATAAAAGCCTTACTTTGTAACATATCAGCATAGTTGCTCAAAACAGATCCATGTGTTGGACATGTCTGATCGTATATACATAAATATACATATATATGCACAGACATATATGTCGTTCTATATCTCTAGTCGATCATTTCCCTATCAAAAAAGGGAGGGGAAGCATGCTTCTTTTACAATCCTCTAGAATCATGGTTGGTAGTTGCATTGTCAGTCAATTAAAAAAAATCATTAAGTACTTACTTTGTATCAGCACTATGCTAAGATTTGGGAATAAAAAGACAGACAAAATCAGTTCCTATTTTCTAAGAGTTCACATTCTAATGGGATAACAGTCTATACCTATATTATATATATATATATAAATATGATATATAAAGAGCAGATAAAAGCAAAATCAAATAAAACAAATTAATCAATAATATCAAAAAGGAAGCTACTAGTTATTGGAAGAACTAGGAAAGTCCATCTGCAGAGGATAAGATTTGCGCTGAGTCTTGAAGGAAGCTCAGGAAAGTAAGGGGGGCTGAGGTGAGAAGGAAGAACATTGATCAGAGTTCTAAAGTCTTTGAAAGTTGTTTTCCTTTTCAGTATCGTAGTCAACATATAAATTGTTCTACTAGTTCTGATCACTTCACTCTGAAACAGTGCATTCAAGTCTTCCCAGGTTTCTACGAATCCATCTCTTTTATTATTTCTTATGGTGCAATAATATCCTATAATATTCATTCGATTTGTTCAGTCAATCCCCAATATGTGGGCAACCTTATGGTGTCCAGTTCTTCTCTACAACAAAAGGTGTTGCTATGAATATTTTTGTATGTATGGTTTTTTCTTCTCTTTCAATGATCTCTTTGGTATGTATGTCTGATAGTGGTATGTCTGGGTCAAAAGCTACGCACAGTTAAGGGACTTTTTTTTTAACATACCTCCATATTCCTTTTCAGAATAACTGTACCAAATTGTGGCATTAGTGTACCTATCCTCCTACATCCCCTCTAACAATTGTAATTTTCTATTTTTATCATCTGCTAATTTAATGAGTATGAGACAAAACTTCGTAGGGCTTGTAATTTTCAAGTACTTTTTTATTAGTGATATGGACTTTTCATGTGGTTGTTAATAGCATGGGTTTCTTCCCCTGAGAACTAAAGAACATCTTTTGAGCATTTATCTGTTGGGGAGTGGCTCTTGTTCTTACATATTTGAATCATTTCCCTATATATCTTGGAAAGCGAGCTTTTATCAGGGAGATTTAATGAAAAAAAATCTTAGTTAACTATTTTTCTTCTTATTTTGGTATATTCATTTGGTTTGGCCAAAATAATTTTAATTTTATATAATCAAATCTGTTCATTTTATCTCCTGCCAACCTCTTTTCTTGGTTCATGAAGTCTTCCCTGACCCAAAGTTGAGAAAGGCATTTCCTTCCATTCTCCTCTAATGTGTTAATGATGTGATTTTTTTTTCTACTATAAGTCATATATCCATTAGAGCTTACTGTGGCATATGGTGTGAGATGTTTGTTTAGACTTAATTTGCTATGATCTATGATTCATAAAATGCTTTGTGGAGAAGGTAGTATGTAAGCTAGTCCTTGGATCATGGATGGAATATCAATAAGAAATGTAATATGATCCTAGTATATGATATGACTGCTGAAAAAGCTAATGCAACCTTGGGCAACATTAATAAAATTAGGGTCCAGGTCAAAGGAGGTAGTCATTGCTTTATATTACAGTTTCCTCAAAAGCAAAACCTAGATCCCAACCACTATCTTAAAAAAAAAATTAGGTGAAAGAAAATTGTCAAATTCACTTTGCTAAAATTTATTTACTTTATGTGGTCATCAGATGAGAGTTTTGGTGTAGGAGGGACCCTTGGAAGTCACCTAGTCTAGCCTCATACTTACAGATGTCTTCTTTATCATCTGAACAGATCAAAGAAAATATAAATTATAATTCCATTTCACCAGCACAGTAATATACAAACAAACTAGACTTTTGCAATAGTCTTTTTGTTCTCCTTGATTCCAGTCTCCCTCCTTTCTAATGCAGCTAGATTAGAGATTAGAGGCAGCTAGGTGGTGCACTGGATACAGCCTACCAGGCCTACAGGCAGGAAAACCTGAGTTCAAATGTGGCCTCAGACGCTTACTGTCTATGTGACCCTGGGCAAGTCATTTAGCCTCTATTTGTCTCAGTTTACTTACCTGTAAAATGAGGGTAAGAATAGCCCCTACGTCCTGGGGTGGTTGTGAGGATCAAGTGACATAATAATTTTAAAATGGCATGGTGCCTGATATGTAGTAAGCCTATGTAAATGTTAATTATCATTATTATTCTTATTTTTAATCCATATTCCACACAGTTTCCAGGTCAATATTCCTAAAATGCAGGTCTGACTATGTTACCTCCCTGCTCAAAAATTTAGTATTCTACTATTGCCTCTAAGACAAAATACAAAAGCCTCAAGTCAACATTTGAAACCCTCCACAATTTGGCTCCCATCTTTCCAAACTTCTTTCATATTAATCCCTTTTATTCACGTTAGAAGGAAATTGACCTCCTTAGTGATCCCCAAACTCATCTCCCACTCCCATGCTACTGTGCAAGCTGTCACCTACATCTCATACACATTCCCTCCTTACCCCTCCTTACCAAAAGCTCTTAGCATCCATGGCTTTGTCCAAGAGTAAGGTCAAATGCCACCTCCTATATAAAACCTTTCTTGATTTCTCCATTTATTAGCACTCTCTTCTCGAAAATGCCTTGATTTTTCTTATTTTTGTACTTTTTGTATCATCTAGATCTTCCCTTCCCTTCTTCTACTCTTTGAGAGCAGGGGTTGATTTGCTTTCGTCTTTGTATCTCAGGGCCTTACAGTATAACAAGTGTTTGATAAATGTCAATTGACCTGGAAAGCAATGAATTAAGCTGAAAACTGACAGCACAGTAAAACTATCCAAAATGAACCAAGTCAGTATTCAGGATGAGTTATATCAGTCAAGTGCATATTAATACACATAAGAGGCAGCATTTTATTCTAGTAAAAACAGTGGACTAGGAATCAAGGTTTTATTGTTGACGCTATGATCCACTGCATAACATCTCAATGATAGTCACCTCAAATGACAATCATCTCATATATAAAAATGCAGATGATCTCTAAGGTCTCTTTCAGTTCTAAAAATCCCTGAGTTCCAAACACACACACACATACACACACACATACAGTGCTGGCTGATTCAGTCAATTTGCTTAACCGTGAAGCTTCAAGTTTCAATGTCATACAAAACCAATTCATTCCCTCTTAAGATTTAAAAACTATAGAAAAAAGAAAAGCTTTCCAAATAAAAGAGACACCAAATGTGTTCAAATGTAGTGACAAAATCCACCAATATTATTGAGACTATTTTTTCTCATAGCCATTTTGAATTTACTGTGCTATATGGTATAAGATACTGGTCTAAATTGTGAGGTTTTTTCTTTCAAAAAAAAAGACTATTAATAACAGTGACTAATAGCAGCTAACATTTATACAGTATTTTTAGGTTTATAATATGCCTTATAAATAGGATCTCAGTTGAGCTTTACAACAACCTTTTAAGATAGGTTTATTTTACAGATGAGAAAATTAAGACAGTTTAATGATTTGACCAAGGTGACACAGCTAGTGAGGGTTGGAAATGGATTTGAACTCAGGTCTTCCTGACTCTGGGTCCAACACTCTATCCACTAAACCACCCAGCTGCCTCATAACTGCATTTTGTCTCTTGTATTTGCACCCTCCTTTATTTCCTTTCTTTCTTTAACTGCTTTAGCTCAAATCTTCATTACCTCTTGCTTGGAGTATTGCAATTACCTCCTAACTGGTCTCCGTGCCCTTCTTTCCTTCCATCTGACATATGCTGACAAGTTAATCTTGTAAAGCTTAGCCCTGATTATGTGAATGTTCCCCCCAGAAGCCTATAGTGTCATCCATCCCACTGCCTAATGGAGTAAATCCAGACTCAATGGCACTTGTGATCTGGACTAAATCTAATTTTCCGGCCATATTTCCTACTTTTCCCTAACCAACATCATACATTCTGACTACCAGTTATTTCTTGAATAAGTCCTATAATTTTCTGCTTCTCTGCTTTCCTCCTCTACTCAGGTTTCCCCATCTGGAAGGCCCTCCCCCTCTCCCCTGCCCTCCACTGCTTCTCTAAATGCTTCACACCTTCAGAGTTCATTTCAAATGCCACTTCCTTCACAAAGCCTCTTCTCCATTCCCTTCGATCAGATGTGACATTTCCTTGCTAAGAAAACTCAGTACACTTGATTTGCATCCCTCCAATGGCACTATCCTACTCTGAACACAATCCTGCCACCAGATCAGAAGCTCTTTGGGAGCAAAGCAGTGTTTCTCTAACCCCTATAGCACCTAGTGTAGTTCTTTACACAGAGAGGTCTTTCAAAAATAGGTGTTGAATTAATGACTGAATAATATGTATAGCTTCCTCTTCTAAGTACCCTAAGAGTTCTAAATCCTCACATTCTTGTAATGCAGGAGATGAAGACTGCATCTTATGCACTTTGCAAGGTAACCAGACTGAGCTATTGAAAAAATGAAGTCACCAACCGAATGTTAATCAAAGAAAACAATGGCGAATGCAGGAAAGTTCTCCATGTCTTTTTAATCTCATCTAGTGTTCTATTCCATATGTCTATGTGGTTCCCTTGCTCAGGAAGATTAAGTAATTCCCATTGCCTTCAGGATAAAATGCTAAATCCTCATTTGTCATTTAAAGCCCCTCATAATACCACTCCAACCTATCTTTCTAGGTTTATTCTACATTACTCCTTTCCAGTCTCTACATTCCAAACAAAATGATCTATTCGCCAATTTCCTTACATGACATTCCATTTCCTGCCTCCATTCCTAGGCTGTCCTCCATCCCTAGAATGCTTCCCCTCCCTCTTCTGACCTTTCAGAACTCTGGGTTCTCATCAAAATATTGCCCAGGTGCCAGTTCCCACAAGAAGTCTTTCTTGACTCCCCAAGCTCTTCATGCCTCCCATACTCTGCAATGAAGTATATACTTAGCATTTGCATAAATACTGTTATCTTTCATTAGAATATAATCCCTTTAAGAGAAAGGGACTCTTCTGGTTTCATGTTTATCCCTGATACCCTGCATGATACATGGAACATGGTAAGCAATTCATAAATAATTGTTGAGTTGAATTAACCAGTTTGAAGAGAAGTGGGATTATCACTTCCATTGTCTAAAAACTATACATCTCATGAAGCAGCCGAATACTATATTAGCTTTTTCAGCAGCACTATTTGTAAGTCAGTAGAAAGAGCTAAACAACAGACTATCAGCTTTATATATTTTATTAATGTCTTCACTAAAGTCTGACTTTGATTCCTCAAACTGAGGTGAAGTTTCTCAAAGGCTGTACCAGTGAGGTGCAAGTTCTTTCAGATTCTACTAAAACGAATAGGCTTTATTTAACTACAAGCCCATCAATGGACTTTCTGTATCTGTAATCTGAGGTCTAGCCCACCAATCTTGAAGAAGTTCATCACAAAAGAATTGGTCACCTGGTGATTTTTTCAACTGACAGAAACTTACGAAGATGGTCTATTAAGGCAAAAGTGTCAAACACAGAGACTCCAGAGTGGAATGGAAAAGATCAAAATGTTAATTGGGAAATATTAAACAAAGTAAATAAAAACACAATTGAACATAGATAATGTTAATATGTGGTTTTCTAAGTCAATATGTAGCTTGCAGGGATACTTGGTATGGCCACATTTCTATGAGTTTGACACCACTACACTAAGCTATAAAGAGATAATGATCTGTGTGAACATAGGGAGTATCCACAGGGATGACAACCTAGATTTTTTGGAGTATTCAACTAATCACACAATATCTAACATTTAACTCAATTCTGCTATAGAAACACCAAGTTCTTTCACAAGGATATATTTGCTGTTAAAACAATGAAATAATTTGTTTGCCAAGAGATTTGACTATTACCATATTTCCTCCTTTTGCTACATACTCTCTGTGAATTGAAAAGATTACTGAATTTGAAATCAGGGGACCTGGCCTTGAATCCCAGCTCTCTTATTTACTACATGATTCTGGGTAAATTATTTATCTAGGCTTCATAACTCTCCTCTATAAGACAATAGAGTCAGAGCTTTAAGGTCTCTTCCAGGTCCAAATCCTATAATGCTATGATCCCATATATGGGATGACTAACCTATAAACCTATATCTTGATGAACAAAACTGTGTGTCAAGAACCCAATTCTCTTCTTCCAGTCTCACCTGGGTTCAAATCCTAGCTCTGTGTGAATTATTATCTGTGTCATTTTAGCCACATCATTTAACCTCTGAAAAATGAGGTGACTGGATTAGGTGGCCTCTGAAGTCCATTCCTGTTCTAAATTTATGATCATAGGCTCTGAAATCCTATGGCCCTATCCCCCCAAACAACTTTCTCATGCAGTCAGATATCACCTGTTCATCTGATGATTAGGCATCTAAAATATCAGAAAGGAAGGAGGGAGGAAAATGAAAATGTTTCCTGGGGTTCAGAAGAGCATTGGATGAGCAGCAAGGAAGAACAGGTGGGCTAGGGGAAGCCAGACTAGAGGCAGAAAATGGATAAAATAACAGAGAGATGGGTACCAAAGATGGTATCATTTATTTTCAGTGTGAGAGCACCAGGCAGCACTGGGCAAGCAAACTATTTTGACCAAGAGAAAAAGGTTTAGTCATGCAAACTAGGTACTTCCTCTCTAATCTGCCATGTGTAAATTCACAAGAAACTAATGGTTTGGGCAAAAACTCAATGTGAAGAGGTTTCGAAGAGTCTTGTCATGTGCACCCATCCTCTGGAATGAATTAATGTGGATGACTGAAGACAAACATTTCTGCTCCTCCCAGCTCTTCAAAACACTTTTGGAATAAAAGAAGCAGAAAATTTTCAAGCTGAAAAGAACCATGGAGATCAATCAACCAAACCTGCTATTTTACCAAAGAAGAAAGTGAGGCGAGGGGGTCTTGCTTATTCATTTAACACAATTAATTAATTAAGCATTTATTCTGTTCCAAGACACAATGCATGGTAAGTGACTCACCAAAAGCCGGAGAGAAGCAGGTACTGAACTAGAACTCACTCCACCTGACTTCCAGCCCAGTATTTTTCATGATACCT
>CM053622.1:227000860-227025779 GCA_028646595.1 Phalanger gymnotis | reverse complement strand
GTCTCAGGCCAGACTTCAGGATAAGTCTTCCTGATTCCAAGCCCAGTGCTCCAGCCAGTGTGCCACCTACCTGCCCTATTCACAAGATAGAGGCCAATAATCCTAAAACTTATCCAAATTTTGCTTCCTGCCTCAGGGCTTCTCCCCCACTTTGTATCTTCAATAAATGATACTTGAAACTGCCTAACTAAATCCAGACTTAGAACCTTGTTAAACAATAATATCCATTCTAGTGGTACCTGATCTGGATTAGGGAAGTCTCCCTCTGTATCACAAAAAATTCTCCCCCAACCACAATCCTTGAAAGGTCCATGAGGAAAGGTATAATCTGTTAGATAAAAGAATTGAGATCCAAAAATATTTTGAGAGCGTAAGACCTAATCTAAAAATATAAAATGTCATAAGGATAAGTGTAAAATCTTATACTTTGGTTCAAAAAATCAACTACAAACTACAGAATAGGGGAGATGTGGTTGAACAGTGAGCCCTATGCACAAGATTTAGGAATTTTAGTTTATTTGTGAGATCAGTGTGTGCCAATGGTGAATTGTTGGGAAAAAATTAATGTGATTTTTGTCAGTATTCAGTGCTTTTTTTCTCTGAATGCATACCATCAAATAACTGGTACATGACAGAAAATCTGACCAAAATATACATTTGGTGATACATCCTATATTTTAATCATGAAGCTAAAACAGAGAAATCAAAAAAAATCAAAGAAAAATTCATGTTTCAGCACATTCAGACACATCTTCTCTTCCTTGAACTTGGTACAAAATATCTTATATCTTCCTCCTCTAGTTCCTTCTTCTATCAATGCTGTTCTAGAGTAAGTAGGCACAAACTAGTATAGAGGGAGAAGTGAAGCAAAGCAAATAGGAGAGAACAGAAGAGAGAAGCCTAGATAGAGCCCTGTGAGACACCCAAGATTAATGGGAGTGACCTAGAAGAGGGTAAAGGAAAGGAAACTGAGAAGGAGTGGTCAAATTGAAAGGAGGAGAACCAGGAGAAAGTGGTATCCCAAAAACCCAAAGGGAAGAGAATATCAAAGAGGATGATCAACAGTGTTAAAACCTGAAGAGACATCAAGAAAGATGAGGACTAAGAAAAAGCCATTAGCTTTGGTAATTAAGGGATCATTGGTAACTTTGGAAAGAGTAGTTTCAGCTGAATGATGAAGTAGGAAGCCAGACTGTAGAGAGTTAACAAAAGGGTAAGAAGGGAAGAAGTAGAAGCATCTACTGTAGGAAGCCTTCTCAAGGAACTTAGCCACGAAAGGAATGAGAGATATAGGATAAGGGTTAACAGGGACAGAGAGATAAAATGAGGATTTTTTTGGAGGACTCAGAGACAAAGGCACATTTGAAGGCAGTAGGGAAAAAGCTGTTGACAAGGAGAGATTGAAGGTAAACAAGAGAGTAGGGATGATAGAGGAGGAAATATGTGGGAGATGACAAAAGGGAATGGGACCTTGTATGTGCAGAGAGATTTGCCTTGGCAAGGAGAAAGGCCACTTCCTCCTATGAGAGAGGAGTGAAGGAGGAAATAGTGGCAGAAGGCATCTGGGTGATGAGGAGCACCTGTGAGAGCAATAGGAGAGAAGAGGAAGCTCTCCAAACCCTCAGTGAATGGATATAATTTTCTCTGAAATATGAGGAAAGGTTCTTAATTGAGAAGCTGAGGTGCAGAAGCAGGGAGTGGTTAGAGAGGTTTGAGGAAGAATGAAAAGGCTTAGAAAAGCTGCTGTGTTCCTCACTGACTTTTAAAGATAGAGAAATGATTTAATTCAATATAAGTGTCTCCCAAGTAAAGGGGACTGGGTACCATGAATAAAAACACACACGCAAAAAAGAGTCCCTGTGCTTAGTTGTATTCTTTATGTCTGCTGCTTGACTGACCAAGGTCATATTTTCTTTTTTTTTAAGTTAATTTATTTATTTTTAGTTTTCAACATTCACTTCCATAAGTTTTTAATTTTCTCCCCTTCCCTCTCCTCCCCCCTCCCCAAAATGGCATGCAATCTGATATAGGCTCTACGTATACATTCTTATTAAACGTATTTTCACATTAGTCATGTTGTATAAGAAGAATTAGAATGAATGGGAGGAACCATGAGAAAGAAATACAAAACAAAACAAACAACAAAAAAACAAGGTTCTATTTTCAAAATTGTTTTCTTTTTTCTTTCCAATATTTCATGTCACCACATTCTAGAATTTTCTGATGTATCAGATTGTTTTTGTTTAAAGTTACTTGTATATGACTTAATTAATTCTATAAAATATGAACACAAATAAGTAAAAAAAAATAAAGCCGCTGTGTTGAGTGGGAAAGCAAGACACGTAGGGAGGTATGAAAGGTTCACTGCAGTGAGGGCCCCACTAAGACTGCATAACATATATCTGTAGTGGACCTCATCATCATAGTTTCAGGACTTTGTCTAGCATTGTTTGGCAGCATGTGTAGGAGCTGAGGCAGCAGATGTGAAGAAGAGAAAAAGAGTAGAGGACAATGCATTGTCAATTTCAAGTCATAGAATACTACATTCTTCAAAGAATTAATGTTGAGGATCACTCAAAGAGAAATGGAGAGGCATGTGGAGGTTTGAGGGAAAAAATGAGGGGTATGGAATGGGCCAGATGCAAAAAAAGGAATTATTTAGGGAGTGTGAATCACAAAAATTCGTGACTGGGAAAATAAATGATGGGCCAGATTTGCTGAGGGAGATGATGAAACAAGCAATGGAAAGCCCATCCAGGTGCCATGTCTTTCTTCATATTAGGTCAATCCCCTGAAGCATGCCTAGAGAATGGTAGGCAAAGAGAACACTAGTTTAAAGACAGAAACAGGCAAGAGACAAAGGTAGGCAGATAAAGGTCAGATAACAAGACAGAGGTCAATTACAAACCAAAGAAGGTCTGAGAGTGGCCTCCTGCACAAGCTCGATAGCCTCCCCTGCCTGACATATAGTAGGTGCTTAATGAATGTTCACTGATTGCTTTTTAAAAGGTCATTATCCCCAGTGGCTAGTTAAAACCCAGGAGTCCCTTCAATTACAAGCCACAATTATAACCATCACTCAAGGCCCATATAAAATGTCATTTCCTCTTCTTTCACATCTGCACAGTAAATGCAATCTCTCGTTCTTTCCCTTCACTTTTTGATCATATCTCAATACATAGTAGACATCCCACCTTGCCCTTTAGTTATCTGTGTGTTTGGGGCAATGACATGGTGTGGTGGAGAGAGTGCTAAGCCTAGAGTCAAGAAATCTTGAGTTCAAATCTGGGTAAGTTACTAAACCTCAGGCACTTACCAACCATATGACTCTGGGCAAGTCATTAACCTCAGTTTCCTCAACTATAAAATGGGCACGATAATAGCACCTATCTCCCAGGGTAGCTGTAAGACTCAAATGAGATAATAATTGTTAAGTGCTTAGCGCAGTGCCTGACCCTGTAAGTACTATATAAATGTTGGCAGTTATTATCATCATCTCCCCAACTAAAGTATATTCTTCCTGAGGGTAAGGAATATGCGTTATGCATTTTATTCCCTGTAATTCCAAATACAACATGGTGTTTATAGTATATAAATATATTATATTGACTTGAATGTGGATTTGCTGCATAAAGAAAAAAAACTCAGCAGAATAGACTTATTCTATCCTAAATATAATTACATTCTTTGGTATTCCATAACATAATTTGATTAAAAGGTTTAAATTTTTTTAATATCAACATACTTTGGATAACCTGTGGATAGAAGAAAACACTTGCATCTTTAGTATAAAGAACTGGCCTTGTCTGACCATCCGGCAGAAGTCCAATGAACAGGCCTTTGCTTTTCACTGATTCCAGACTTATGGATCCATTCTCCAAGTTCTTCTGAATTTTAAAGTGACAGTCAAGATCTCCTGTGCCCTAAGGACAACATAATACAGTTTCATACACGTAAACCTCACAATGGGGAGAAAGAAATTTAGCTTAGGTCTAACTGGCTATTTTCTTAAGTGTGTCATTTTCTCGAGCCCTTGTTATAAACCAAAACATCTCCCGCTCTATGTTTTACCCTACTGGTTCTTCATTTAGAAGACAAAGAAATCAAATATTCTGTGGCCGAGGGAGACTACATGTTACTCTGAGTGACTCTGAATCATCCCTCAAAGCTTCAAGTCACAGAGGAGCATAAATTCAGGTGGGGTTTCGATTGGGATGGGACCATATATATCAGAATTACCTATTTCTTTGGATAAATATCCAGAGGGATAAAATATAAACTCCTGATATTTTTGCATTACTATAGCCCAGGGGTGGGCTCACTTCTGCCTCAAAGCCACACAATGAATCCAAACTCCATAGAACAAAATAAAAGGATGTGTTTCGTAAAATTTGGAATCAGTCAAAAGGGCTGCACTTGAGCCCTTTCACATATTATATATATATATATATGTATATATATATATATATATATATATATATATATATATACATATAATACTTATGCTTCCTTTCCCTCAGTCATCATTACCACCATCATTTATAATTCTAGTTGTGGCTACCACAAAAAAAAATGTTGTTATGAACATGTGCGTATACTTTATACACATACACACATATATAAACATGCATATACACATATACATATCCACAAATACATAAAGTACATTTGTATCTTTGACCTTCTTGGGATATATGTCTAATAGTGATTGCTTAATTAGCTTTTACTTTCTAACCCTTTAATAAAGATGGCGACAAAGCTGGTATCAAACCGAGAAGACTTGGGTTCAAGTCCCACCCATGATCCATTACTGGCCATGTGATGCTGAACAAGTAACTTTTCCATGCTCTAGGAAACTCGCTAAGACTCAAAGTTGCTGAGAAGGTGCTGACCTGCGTGGATTAAGGGAGTTTCCTCGCCCAGAACTTCCCTGTAGCCATGAAATCAGAGACCTAGTACCTATTCTTATGCTTATTAATAATTGTTTCCATCTCATGTTGTGAAGACCAAAAGCAAAGTCTCTAAGTACAAAATAAGTCTGAAAGTTTTGGATATTTGTGAGTATTTCAAGACAAAAAGAAAAAGAAATTTTATCCGAACCATGGTTGTTTGCACAAACCACTGGCCTGAATAAAATCGGGATTTTTAAAAATTGAACTCAGTAAAACATTGTTTGTTATCAACAGATGAGACCAAGTAATCTGTTTCACTGGATATTTTGCTTTTCAACCAGTTGTTCTGGGCATATATAGAAATCCAACCTATCTGAATGTTTTGCATCAAAGTTATTTTTGGTCGACATTATCGGAAATTTTTTTTTCAGTTCTTTGCATGCACAGAGAGACATTTGCATTTTGCACGTGTGGGCAGAGCTAGAAAAAGAGTGTGACCAGCACTGAGCAGAGTGGGAGAATCATTTCCTGTTCCTACAAATCCATCTTCTTGTTTATTGCATGGATCGTGTTTTATTCTTTTTTTTTTTTTTGATACGGAAATGCAACATTGATGATTCACATGTTACTTGTTTTTGTACTATTGCTTAACCAGTTCCTCTCCACAATGTATCTTTGAGACTCTTTTCTCGAAAATAGACCTCACTCGGAACTCTGACCCATCAGAGTCCGTTTAAGTGATCTATTCCTAAATCACAGGCAGTTCGTAGTAACAGAAATAGAAATTATAGGATTGCCATCACTTAGCTTGGATGAAAAAAAAATTGTATTTATAAGAATTTTAAAGTTCCTGGCAGATACTTGCTATATTCCTAGCTATCAACATCTAGGTGGTACAGTGGATAGAGCGCTGGGCCTAGAGTCAGGAAGACCTGAGTTCAACCTCAGACACTTAAACTAGACAAATACACTAGCTGTATAACCCTAGGCAGGTCACTTACCTGTGTTTGCCTCAGTTTCCTCATCTGTAAAATGAGCTGGAGAAGGAAATGACAAACCATTCCAGTATCTTTGCCAAGAAAACTCCAAATGGGGTCATGAAGAGTCAGACACGACTGAAAATGACTCAACAGCAAAAGCTACCTACACCTCAGGTACCTATCTCCCCCTTAAAGCTATTTTTTTTTCCAGAATAGGAATATTTCTACAATTCTTCCCCCAATAAAACCTAAGCTTCTTCAGGACAGGCACTCTTTCACCTTTGTCTTTGAGTTCATAAGACCTAACTCAGTGACCTCATACATACTGAGTATATAATCAATCCTTGCTGCGAAAACTGAATAGAAGAAAATGATTGTGAATAAATTAGGTGAGTATGTTTTCTTTCAGCAAATATCTATTAAGTATCTACCATATTCAAGGCACTAGGCATGGCCCCAGGGAGAGACAAAAATATAAATAAGGTCTCCTCTTCAAGGACAAAAAACATGGATTCAAGTAACTCTAACATAAAATAGGAAAGAGAAGTACCAACAACAAGTTATGAGAGTTCAAAAGAGGGAAAGATTACTTCCTTTGGAAAGAATCAGAAAAGACTTCATATGGAAAGAAGAGATGGGTAGGATATCAACAGAAGCATATGGGGACAGGGGAGGCAAACAGGGAAGGAAGCTATTTTTATAAGGTTGTTGTAAAGAAAGTATTTTGTAAACTGTGAAGCATTATTTAAATGTCAGGTTTGTGGGGGTTTGTTGTTATTGTTGCTGGATGCGGGATGGCAGCCTGTGATTTCATCTGTATGGTAAACTCCTTGTATGGAAACTACCTTTACCAAAGCAAACATTCCTAACCAAAACTAAACCAAACCCAACCACGTAAAACCAAACCAAAAATTCCTAACTCATCAGCAACTTACAGTCCTAGAGAGTTGGCTGTGACACTGAGGTAATTCAATTTGCTCAGTCACAGACAGTATGTGTCAGAGGCAGGATTTGAACCCAAGTATTCCTGACTCCTTGACTGGCCCTTTGTCTACTATATCATATTGTTTCTCAAGTTATCGTTACTAATAATGATAATTAATTAATAATAATAGCTAGACTTTCTACAGTGCTTTCATGTTTCCAAAATGCTTCACATTCATTTGATCCTTATAACAACCCTGGGAGGTAGATGCTATTTTACATCTGGAGGAACTGAGGCAGTCAGAGGTTAAGTGATTTGCCCAAAGTCACGTAGCTAAGTAAGTGTCTGAGACAGGATTTGAACTCAATTCTTTATAACTCCAAGTCTAACACACTGTTTCCTCACTATTTCCCCACCCCACTCCCCATCTTTTCCAATTGCCAAGACGTGTGGCTTTCACCTTTGTAAATTCTCTAATATGTCCTCTGTTCTCTTCTGACACCGACACAGGCCCTCATAACCTCATGCCTGTTCTACTGCATTAGCCTGACAGTGGGCTGCCCCCTGTCCCCATTCCAATCCATCCACCATTCAGGCACTAAAGAGATTCTCCTGAAATGCATGTCTGACCAAGTCAGGTCTGACCTCCTACTCAATAAGTTCCAGTGACTTCACAAAGTCTTCTGTTTAGCATTCAAAGCCCTTTATAATAACGTAGCCACCTTCTACATTTCCACCCCACCCACTACTCCTAGGTGGAGCAGCGAGTTGGACATAAGTGGTAGACTGGAAGTCAGGAAGGCTCATCTTCCTAAATTCAAATCTGGCTCCAGATACTTACTGGCTATGTGACCCTGGGCACACATAACCTCTGTTTGCCTCAGTTTCCTCATCTGTAAAATGAGCTGGAGAAGGAGATGGCAAACTTCACCAGTATATTTGCAAAGAAAACCCCAAACCTCAACGGAGCCATGAAGAGTCAGATACGATCGAACAACAATAACATAAACCATTCCAGTCTTCCTAAACCTTACTCCGTGACACGTACACTTCACTCCAATAATAGCGACCTCCTGGCTGTCTCCCAAACAAGACACTCCATCTCTTGGCTCCGGCCATTCTCTCTGGCTCTGCCTCATGCCTGGGAATGCTCTCCCTCCTGCATTCTTGGCTTCCATGTCCTACAGGAAGCCTTCCTCAACCCCTCTTAATAGCAGTGCCTTCGCTCTGTTAGTTATTTCCTGTCTATTCTGTATACAGTTTGCTTTGCATGTATTTGTTTGCATGTTGTCTCTCCAATTAGACTGTAAGCTCCTTGAGGACAAGGACTATCTTTTGCCTCTTTTTGAATCCCCAGTGCTTAGTACAGCGCCCGGAACATAGCTCCTACGATGATGATGATGATGATGATGATGATGATGATGATGATGATGATTACTGTACCATCTAGGTGCTTAAAAAGCTATAATGATAATAACAACATTATTACAAGGGTATCAATAACCACTAGTTGGCTGAAATATAGCAAAAAAAAAAAGTCTAACAACATGGATACTTTGGAATTAGACAGGGCCTAAAAGAGACTTTAAAGCTTGCTAGACTGAACCACGATAAGATCCTAAACCTAATGGATGCTGAGGGAGTGGCATATCATTGCATAACCATAACCATCTGAAACCAAATGATTCCTCTGACTACAGATTATTGTGAAGTGTGCCATGTGACCTGTGGAAAGAGCTGTGGCAGAGCTAGATTAACTGAACTAAAGTTTCCTGGGAAGCTAGTGGATAGAGCATTGGACTTGCAGTAACAAAGTCCTGAGTTCAAATCTAGCTTTAGACATTTATTAGCTGCATAACCCTAAGCAAGTCACCTAACCTCTCTGTGCATCAATTTCTTCATCTGTAAAATGGGATAATAATAGCACCTACCTCCTAAGGTCTTTATTTGTCAAGTGCTTTGAAAACCTTAAATTGCTATTCAAATGCTAGATAGCTAACCCTTTGCCACCCCCGGGCCCCAAACTATTTATCTAGTGATAATCTGAAAGTCCATAAAAAGAGTAGACAGGCTTTACAAATGGGTTGGGAACACTGACCACTATGAGGAAACCTGAAGAAAAAAATGTTGGAGGTCCTAGAATTTGTCCGTTGTGTCTCACTCCAGAATGATCATTCTCTCTAAGGATTCACATCTTTACAATTCTGCAAAATGCTATCTCATCTCCACACCGAACCTTATTTCTTCCTAGTTTTTATTTGCACATTTTAGGCTAAGAGCAAACTATTCATGATAGGTTAAGATAATACTAATGAGAAAAGTTTGTTGTTCTGGAATCTCTGGGATGCATTGGAACACCACTGAGTTAAATGATCATGCTCCCTGCTGTAAGCCCACCCACTAAGTCCTGAAATATGGAGCTTATAAGGTGCTTATATGCGGTAAGGGCATTGCAGAGGTAAAATGACACGATGCAGAACATACCTAATGCCCCTACTCTGCCAGGAATGTGGTTTTCTGTTCACTCTCCTACACCAGCACTAAGTTGCATGTACCTTGATGGTCCAGGACAGAAAAGATGCAAGTTTGTTTAAACGGATGTGGTAAATCAGGAATCAGTATGTAGTGGTGTTAGTCCCACATAATAATGACATTCAAGGCTCAATAATCACTAGAGAGATGCTGTTTCCCACTTTTATGAATACAGCTAGGATCCTGGTACAGGATATATAAAGGCAGAATAAACCCTAGCTGAAATTTTTTCAAATTTATTTTATTTTTAATTCATAGAATAAAAAAAGCATTTCTATAACATAGTGTAATTTTTTAAAATGTCTAAAAAAGATTGCAAATGAAACTGCAAATCTATTAGGTACAATTTGATATTTCTTTTATAATAAAGTTATCATATATATATATATATTCCTTTTTTTCTTCTTCCCTCTCCCATCCACCCTAGAGATAGCTACCATTAGACACAAATAGATATGTTTATGCGTATATGTGTGTATATGCCTGTATGTGATTGGGTGGGTAAAATTATTCTATACATGCTTCTATTTATCAGTTCTTTCTCTGGATGCAGATAGTATCTTTCTTCATATGTCCTTTTTTGTTAATTTGGGTGTTTATAACACTCAGAATTACTTGTTTTCTCAAACTCCAGCATATATTGACCTCCAGGAATTTCTATAGGACCTGGCTTTCAGGCTCTAACATAGGACAAACCAAACTCCTGTAACAAGGGTGATTTACAATTATATACATAGTGGATTATAGGGTCATGGAAATTTAGAGCTAAAAGAGACATCAGAAGCCATCAAGTCCAACTCCCTCATTTTATATATGAAGAAACTGAGGAATTATAACAGCAACCACACTGGCATACTCAGGAGGACTACTAGAATAGGTTCTTTGATCTGCTTTTCTAAAGGAAAGTGGCTTTAAAGGGGTCAACAATCTTGCCTTAATTAAACATATATATCATTCACTTAGTTCAGGGGAAAGGTCAGCACCCTGAATGTAGAGACAAACAGAGAAAATACAAACAGAGAAAATAGCACAGATCAACATACAGGGCTTCTAACTGTCTGATCAAAGCAATACATACATAGTTACTGGAGAGAGAAGCACCAACATCTGGGTTTTTCAAAGTGGGGGTGAGGCAGAGGTGACTCTTTAATGGCTACCCAGAGTCTCATCTGGCCAAATCACAGAAACGCTCTTCTAATGAGTGAGCCACCCTGAAGCAAAACCTCACCTCAGAGTATATACACACTTCTCAGAGCCAGAGGGCATCACAACCCTCCTAGTGACCCAGTGCCTAATTAGAAATTAGCAAAGGGTTTGAACCTTCCTACAAACAAACCTCCCCTAATCAAGCTTCCCTTAATATGCTCCATGTGAGACTTGTTAATGGGCAGGGGAAGATCTTCCCATTCAATTAGCCTTACAGGCATGGAGAGATTAAGTGACTTCCCCTGGATCACATAGCTAATAAGTGTCTTGAGGCAGAATTAGAACCCAAATCCACTACCCTGCTTCTCTTCTAATCGGTTTAGAGGACCCATTCTCTATATCATTGAAGATATCTTGGATATGTTGCTTTTTCTAGTATAGCATAGCTCTCTTGGCTATGAGCAGGGGTTAGCTATAGTTGAGGGTATCTAGATGAAGTTCTCAAAGCAGCAGAGTGATTGAAAGGCTAGTTACCAAATGGTAAGGTCACAGAATCATACTATTTTGGTCAGTTTCAAGTCCTTCCAAGAAATGCTAGGATTTGGTACTATCTGAGTGTTTCCTTGTGAGACCTGACATACTCCAGCAGATGCACATAAGACCTGAATCCCAAGGGTCAATGTCTTGTACTTCTATGACAATGGTCTTGTGGCAAATGGCTGTTGCTCTTACTGGATAAATGTAAAGTTCTCCAAGCTTTGGAATCTTTTAAAAAGTGATTCAGATTGTTTAGCAATCAGAAAGTAGGAATTCCAGTGCCAGGATCAGGGTCCAGGTAGGGCAGCTACAGGTAGAATTCACTTGGTGCTCACCTGATACTTGCCACAACAGTTACTAGCAGTGTGCCCACAATATAGTCAACCTATCTCTGGACACATGTGTATTGGGAGAAAATAGGTCGGAAATGTCTAGTGAAAGGACCCTGGAATGTAGGGGTGGCTGAATCAGGGAGAGAGAGATCCTAAATGGGTATTTAACATTCTTCTATCCTGAGACATTGATGGATGAGTCCCTAGAAAGGGGAGGCCAATTACACTTCGTCTAGCACTTCTCGGACAAAGCCAACAATCTCTTCTTGGACCAGATCAGCCAATATGGTCTCATTTCATTCCAGGCTCCAAGTCAACAGGAAGAAGATGACTGCATACTTAAGCTAGCCTACAAAACCACCAAGTCCAATAGCTAGCAGCTTTCTCCCATCAGAGACCCAGAGTTTTCTTATGAAGTCTGCAATATAGCCCAATGGGGCACATGAGAAACCTGATTTTAAAGATAGTTGGTAGAAGAATAGGAGGGCCAAAAAACCTTTAACAATTACAGCTGCTTCAGGAAAGGGGGCATGGGTCTTTTGTTGTTGTTGTCATTCAGTCATATCTGACTTTTTGTGATCTCATTTGGGGTCTTCTTGGCAGACATACTGGAGTGGTTTGTCATTTCCTTCTCCAACTCATTTTACAGATGAGGAAACTGAGGCAAACAAGGTTAAGTGACTTGCCCAGGGTCACATACCCAGTAAGTATCTGAGACTAGATATGAACTCACAAAGATAAATCTTAGTGACTCCAGGCCCAATACTCTATCCACCTAGCTATGTGGTCCTTTACTCTTCTCTCAAATTTTGCTAGCAGATTGGTGGTATAGGAACCAGTCTCATTGGCTGGCTGGGGAGCATGCCTGAGGCCAAGACCATGCCAAATCCAAATCAGTCTGTTCAGAAACAAGTAAGGTCATCAAAGTCCACAAGGCAAGTTTTCTGGCTCTGAATGCTTTATCTTATCCTAGAGGGGAACATTGTCCCCATATAGTGTAATACTTGTAAGCCATTGAGTGAGAAGCTAGAAAGTGTTGCATATGAGAGGATCACAAGGAAGCCCCGAATCAAGAGGGTTAACCAGTGGATATGCCTTAAGCCATCAGGGTCTACTTGCTACAGCAGAGGTCATCAGAAAAAGCAACCTAAAGGCTTCATACGAAATAACATGTGCTTTACAAACATTAAAGTGCTATGTAATTGATATCTATTGAACTATGTCTGTTTGTCTCTCTCTTTATGTATCTATACATCTGTCTGTCTTTTTATCTATCATTGCAGCTATGGTGGAGAAATACCATCAAGAACAGTCGGGACACAAATTTCCAGCATTGTCAATATAATTAGGTAAGACTTGGACTTAAGTTAATTAAGTTCCTACAGAATGGGGAGAAAAGTAATGAGCTGACAAAACCCAGGAACAAGTATGATGCAGACTTGTTAGGATAGGTTCCTTACCCCACCCCTACTCCACCCCACATACAAAAATGAATGACAAATCCATGAATAACACTCCTGACACAAAAGGTATTCTACAACCCCCAGCCTTTAGTCTTCTCAAACCTACTCATGTGCACTCAAAAGTACCTGGGGTCTGTTTACCCTGAACTGGTATGTATGTAAACAGCTCCATCCAGATCTCTTTCTTCAACCTCAACATGAAAAACAGAAACAAGCAAACCAAGCCTTTGACTGTCCTCACCACTTTGACTCATTCTAGAGGCTGGATGTAGACTATGGCCTGGTTTGTGATTACCTATTCAGTCAATTCCCAGAACCAGACTAAGCCTGGGACCCAAGGGTAACAGAGGAAGCATAGATCTTCTTGTATCATTTGGGGGCAAATGAATATTCCTTCACTGATTTTTTGTGCTAATCCATAAGCCCTATAGTCAACTTAAAGGTGACTATCGATGTGTCTCTGTTCTTCGAGATTTAGAGGCAGATTATTTCAAGGTCCAACAGAAATGTCTGGTTACAAAATAACATATAGCAAAAACTAGGCAAATATGGCAGGGCAGTGGACAGTCAGTCAGAAACAATTAAAATAGGCAGGTGCCCCTGAATACAGGGAGCTTTGGGAAGGCTCCCACTGACCTTTAACATTTCCACTAGATGGGACTTGGACTTAGGACGATCCGAAATTGAATCCTGACACTGATGGTTTTGGAAGACATCATTCTCTATGGCACTGCCATGTGACCCTGGGCAAATAAGTTCACTCTCTGCCTCAGTTTCTTCACCTGTAAAATAGGCGTAACAATATCTCCTACTTCACAGCGTTATTGTAAGGATCAAAAGAGCTAACATAAATAAAGTGCTTTGCAAATTAAAGTGCTATATAAATGACAGGTATCATCATCATCATCATTATTGTCATAATTATCATCTAGCAATTAAACTTGGACAGACTTCAAAAGATAGGGGAGGATAGAAGGGCCTGGTGTGCTGTGGTTCATGAGGTCACAAAAAGTCAGACATGACCGAATGACTGAACAACAACAAGCGATACATGAAAGAAATATGCTGCCGCCGGACCAGCTTCACTCAGAAACTACCTTTTCACTAACATCCATTTATTCTCTCTTGGGAATCAACTTGTATTTTTTAATAACTACTTTGTATATCTGGCTTTAATATGTTGCATTGCAAATTCTTTTTAATTGTGTTCAAAATAAATGTTAGCTTATCAGCAAAATTTCAATGCTTTCAATTTCAAAACCCCCTTTGCCCTCAATGATTAAACATATATATGTATGTATACATATAGGTGGATATGTGTGTATATATATATATATATATACATGCATATATATATACATAGATATACACATACCATACATACACACACACATACATACACACACACACACACACACACACATACACACACACACACATATATATATATATATATATACAAAAACCAAGATTCTTCTTCAAAGGATCTAGGATGACAATGATATAGGGATTCCCTCCATTAGCCCAACTCGGAGACAACCCATGCCTCCTCATCTTCTGCAATTCTCATCCACCTCCTTCCCCATATTCCTAACAGAACATCCACCTCTGGTGATGGAGCCCTTCCTCTGGGTCCTGTTTGTATTCTCTGAGTAATAGATAGTTTGCCTATCCTTCCTTCTTTCCATATGACTGATATGCCTCCTATTCCAACAATCTCTCTTTTCAATGAGACCTCTTATGCTATTCTGAAATATACTTGTGCCCATCATGTATCTCTCCACCACCTTTTCAGTTGTCTACCTGCGACTTGTATTCTTCAGAAATAATCTTGTTCCAAGATTTGCAACCATGTAGCACCAGAAATCCAAAAAGGTACAGAGAGGGGAAGTGCACGAGATTAAGAGCAGTGTAGGACTCGATGGAGGAGAGCTCACAGTGAGTTCCCCTCTTACTTGCCCCAATCTAAATCTCAGCTCCATTTCATACAAATCTTCTTGAACACCTACCGACATATTTGGCCCTGGGGAAAAAAATGTGAAGTAGACATATTTTGTCTTTGGTATTCTCCCACTTCACATTTCAGTATTCTTTTTCCCTGGCCAGGGCACTGATTACACCTGGGTGACTATACTGTGCCTCATCTACCTTCATAATCCTCCTTGAATATGATGATAGAGACATAGAATGATACAGGAAAAAGCACCAGACTTGGAGTCAGTAGAGACCAGGGTTCAAATATACCTCAGTCACTTACTAGCTGCCTAACCATGTAATTTCTCTGAGATTCAGCTTCCTCATCTGTAAAAAGGGAATAATAATGCCTACAGTACTGACTTCAAAGGGTTATTGTAAAGACCAAATGAGTTATATCTTGACAGATATTTATTATCTTGGAAAGTGAACTAGACCAAGATTGAACAGAAGGAAAGTGATCTGGATTGTATTTGGGAAATTACATAGTATTTTTAATGAAGTTGAGCTTTTCCCTGAAACAAAAAGCCCATTACTTTATAACATCAATTTTATTCCAGTGATAGGTGTGAGTCATGAAATACTACAATATCCAAATAATTAAAGTTATTGATAAAGCCCAAAGGGCAACAGAGAGGCATATATTTGATGAGAGCAGATTTAATGTATTGCCAATGAAGAATTATGCAGAAGAAGCAATGTAAAGGATATCGTGAAGGGGATGTCTGGACAGAGAAGGAGGTTTGGCTAGTCACATAGTGAGAACAAGAGATAACTGATGGACAGTCTAAGTGTTCTACTTGTATTCATGAAATGCCAAGAATCTTGAAAAAAACCCCAATATATTGGGAGCACCTCTTCATGGAGTACTTACTGGAGGACGTGGGTAAGAGTCACACAGAAGAAGAAGGCATGGATGGGTTAGAGTCTGCACCTTGGGGGAAATACCTACCTCAGTGGGATCATAGATTAAATGTGATTTTATAGCATAAAAATCCAATGAAATTTATAGTGTTCATTCCTTCCAGAGACATTTACATTTTAATACATTAATTATCAATATGGATCTAAAAAGTGTGAATGAAACTATCCTCTTCCCTAGACTAATTAGTGGGTTCTTGCTATGGATATGGAAGAAGGCCACGTAAGAAAAAGTATCATTTTGCATTTTTTACTCACCGTAGCAACTCATGAAATACCGAATCATCCCCTAGTGCCCAACCTAAAGGTTATATATCTTTCTCTTTAGCTAAGTAGGTCCTCAACAAATACAGTCTATCACCAGAAAAAACTCAAAGTTTTTTCCCAACATGGTGGAACAATACAGAAGTTTTTGCCTATGAGATATATTCTGCAAGAACAAAAAGAGGGTTACCACACACCACAATAAGACATAAGAGTAGGATTTTTGTGGACATTTGCAAACAAAACAAAAGTTACTGAAACTCAAAGGGAAAAAAATCTAACGGTAGCATTTCAAATGTATTCAGGGGCCTATTTGGTGACAAGGATAGCCTTCAAATAAGGTAATATCTTTGTCACCAAACATGGCCCTACCGTCAAATAAATGGCTACTTACTATACATATTTTAAAGCCAATCGTAATTACTGACAATCCTATAAATAGCTATTAAGTCAGAAAGCATCATTGATATATAAAATTTGCATGCCATCCTCCAGAATACTCGTGACTTTAGGAAGAAAGAAATAAAAGACCCTAAAACACCATCTTCATTTCTATTATTGGCAAATTACTTTAACATTTGCTGAGAAAAAACGAGAGCAGATGCTTACTCTTCCATCACATTGGCCATTCTTGATCCTGAGAAACATTCTTGGATTTTTCACACTTTCGAACATGCAAACCCCAGAGCTGATTTTATGCACTTTCCAGTGGGATTCTTCGGACTGATTTCCTGCACCAGTGCAGCTCCCATCAGACTGGAGGATCAGCGCCTGGCATAAGCTGGTGGTGAGCAGAACTACTGCACTGTTGTGGAACACACCCTTTAAAAAAAATGATAGAAGGTTTAAGTATTAAGTAACAGCCTTGTTCTTCCTTTTATTGTCTAGGATATCTATTCTCTGGGAAATATTCCTAATCTGAGCATCTTAGGAAGAGTGGAATGATATAGCAACAAGAGTGGTTAAATCTTTTTTTTTTTTGGAGCGGGGAAGGCAGGGCAATTGGGGTTAAGTGACTTGCCCAAGATCACACAGCTAGTAAGTCTGTCAAGTGTGTGAGGCCACATTTAAACTCAGGTCCTCCTGACTCCAGGGCTGGTGCTCTATTCACTGTGCCACCTAGCTGCCCAAACTTCCTATGTGACTTTTTGCAAATCACTGACCTCTCTGGACCTCAGTTTTCTCCTCTAAAATGAGGAGTAAACTGAGGAGCTTATGAAGTATTCAGAAAAACATGGGAAGACTGATATGAGCTGATGTAAAGTAAAGTAAGCAGAACCAGGAGAAAAAAAATTCAACACAAAGACTACAACAATAGAAAGAGAAAGAATAAAAAAACAAAATTGGATGCCACATAATTATAATGGCCAAGGTTGGGCCCAGAGAAGAGTTGAGAAAATATACTTCTATCCTTTCATTGCAGACTTGGGAGACTATAGATGTGGAATGTTGCATATGTTGTCAGACATGGTGAAAATTTTCATTTTGCTAAATTGTTTTTTTTTTCTTTTTGAATCTTTGGTGCTAAAAAAAAAGCTCACAGTAGGGGAGGAGAAAAGGCTATATTTGGAAAGAAGTGTAATGTAAAAAATCCATCACTGAAACCAAAAAATGGAGGAAAATAAATTAATTAATGGTTATTATAAAAATAAAATATCTTTAGGGGGAAAAATGAGGGTGCTAGACTAGATCTCTAAGGTCTTACCCAGATCTAAATCTATAAATTTCATTATATGACCAGGAGGCAATGGTGGACACATGAGCAAAAAAAATTTGTTCTGAAACCACAAACTATATATGTCCGATCAGAGCAAGAGTGGCCCTTTTTATTCAATCATGTCTAATAAATTTTAGCACCAGTCAAGAACTTCACAGGATTCCTTTTACCAACATTTGTACCTACCCAGAATGAAAACCACTGATATGCAACAGCCATATGATGCTGTCATTGAACCAGAGGAGAGGATGAAAGCTTCTAGCATTTGAACTTTAGGAAAATGAGTTTCAGCTCTCAGTTCCAAAATCAATTGTCTTTAATCAATATGTTGTTCTCTTCATTGAAGAATTACAGCAGACTTGTGGTGCCAAGATGGCAGAGTGAGGAAGGAACTCCCTGGAGCCCTGCCAAATTCCCCTCCAAAGAACTTGAAAACTGCCTCAAAGGTGATTGAAGATCAGGGAAGTAGCTTACCAGCACAGTAAGAGAAATCTGGGGGCAGCTAGGTGGCACAATGAGTGGAGCATATTGGCCCTGGAGTCAGGAGGAGTTCAAATTTGGCCTCAGACACTTGACATACTTACTAGCTGTGTGACCTTGGGCAAGTCACTTAACCCGAATTGCACTGCCTTCCCCCATCCAAAAAAAAAAAAGAAAAGAAAAGAAAAAAAAATCTGTCTCACTGTGGTGGGAGGCGATTGAGGTTGGAGAGCAGCAGGACAGGTTGCACAATAGGGGGCCTACATAGAGGTCCCGAGCCTCAGGGCAATCACCATGGAGGTCCCACCCCCAGCACAGGTAAAGCTTCACTCCCCTTGTAGACCAGCAGAGAGGCCCTGCTCCCAGGGTCAGTCAGCAGCAAGACCCCACCCCCCGGGCTGGATAGCAGTGAGAATCTCCTCCAGGGCCACCCAGCAGAGAGGACCTGCCTCCATAGCTACCCAGCAGTGACACTCTGCCCCTGGGGAAGGCCAGCAGCAAAACCCCACACGCTGGGGAAGTCAACAGGGAGGCCTCACACCCCTTCCAGTACAAACCAGCCGATAGCCCTCCCCCTCCAGTGCAAGTCAGTAGCTAGGCCCTGAGGCCCAGTGAAAGCCAGCAGTAAGGCCCTGAGCCCCAGTGTAAGAAATAGGGGACAGTATAGGAGCAGAGTCCAATTCTCAGATAAAAACACCAAGCTGCAAAATTGGCAGAAAACACGAGCAAAAAAACAACAGAAAGAAAGAAAGAAAAGAAAAAGAACTTGACCGTAGAAAGTTACTATGGTGATAGGGTGGATAAAGGCACAAACAGAAGAAGACAATGGTGTCAAAATGGCTATATGTGAAACCTCAAAGAAAAATATAATTTGGTCTCAGGCCCAAAAAGAACCCCTGCAAGAGCTTAAAACAAAGGATTTTCAAAAGCAAATTAAAGAAGTAGATGAAAAATTGGGAAAAGAATTAGAAAGAATCATGAAAAAAGTAAAAGAAACCCCCAAAATAAAAAAAAAATGAAAAAGGTTATACAAAAATTCACCCAACAACTCCTTAAAACAATAGAATTAGCCAAATGGGAAAGGAGGTACAAAAGCTCACTAAAGAAAATAATGCCTTAAAAATTAAAATTTGGCAAGTGGAAGCTAATGACAATAAAAATAGTCCAAAAAAAAAAAAGAAGGAAATGTGAAATTTCTCATTGGAAAAACAACTGACCTAGAAAATAGATACAAGAGAGATAATTTAAAAATTACTGAACTACCTGAAAGCCACAATTAAAAAAAAAAGAACCCTGGATAGCATCTTAGAAGAAATTATCAAGGAAAACTGCCCTGATAGAGAACCAAAGGGCAAAAGAGAAATTGAAAGAATACACTGATCACAACCTGAAAGAGATTCGAAAATGAAAACTCCCAGAAACAGTACCTGACAGTTCACTGGAAATCTAGAAAATTCCCACCACTCACAGCAAAGAAATTTTCTTGATATTTTTGGTGGTTTTTGAGGGAAAGAAGGCAAATTTAGTTCCAAAACAAATGTTCTGCTGCCTATAACTATTTGTACTGATTTATCCACTACCAAGCCAAAGAATCATGGGATTTTAGAGCTGAATGAGACCTTGGAGATCATTAAGTTTAGTCCTCTCATTCTACACACGAAGAAACAAGGTTCAGAGTGGTTAAATGATTTGTAGGGATTTCAGTCAGTTAGTCAACTAGAAATTATCAAGCCCACATTATGTGCCAAGAGCTGGACTAAGTGCTAGAAGCATTGTGCTAAGAACTGAAACTTTATAGGTCATTCAGCGAAACCTCATTTTTACAAATGAAGAAACTGAGGCTGAAAGACATGAAGTGGGTTGCCCAAGGTCACATGGGCAGTATATGACAGAGTCAGGGTTCAAATCCATATCCTGGGTCCCAGAGTTCTATGCATTTGCCATTGAACCATGTTGCTGAAAATAATTAGTTACTGAAACTAGTTAGTAGTAGAACTAAAACCAAAGTTTCCTGAATCTAAATCCAAGCCCTTTCCACTACATACACTACATCCACACCCCTGAAAGAACATTCTAATGCACTGCAATCATATTTCATAGCCACATATTTAAACACTTGTCAGTTTTCAGGGTAGTTTTGTCTTGACAAATGTATAGGTCTCAAACTTTTTTTATGACATGTTTATGTTTAAGTTCAAAAAGACTTAGAATGAACCTTAAATTTGTTACTCACCAAGTTTATACAACATGAAAAACTTTAAAGATTCTGATTCAATTAAACACATGGAACCTACAAACCTGATAAGCTTTCAAATTTAGATTCTCCCATCTCCCCATAATATCCTCCATTTTAATTCCTTTAGTCATAATTCTAATTTTTAGCTTCTGTTAGATGGGGCATTACTCTGATCACAATTCAATTGTGTGCTAACCTCTTAGCCCTGTTGTCTTCAGCCAATGGATGAAAAAGAGAAGAATTTCCTGGGAACACATACATTAGGTAGCACATATCCCTAAATCTTAGAAGTTTATGCAAAATATTATGGCAGGAGACACGAGCGCCACCTAGTGAGAAACTTTCTGACTTCTACAAAATGATTTTAATTAATGAAGGTTTTCTTCAAATTGAGGAAGGTAGACCATTGTTACTCTTTCTTCAGATCACTTTCCTCCATCTTACCTTAGCATATATCACAAATTCTTTGGAGAGTCCTGCATAGCTGTCCATTGATGCATCAGCTACTTTGCCTTGACTATTGAAAGCAACTGTGTGACCAGGGACCATGACTGATTCCAGAATGGTGCAACGATTGGGCAGATAGATCACTCTAAGCTCACATGGAGCTCCACCGCTGGCCTAGATAGAAAACCTTGAATTAGTAAAACGAAATAAATTAATGGACTAAACTCTATGTGGTGATCTGTAGCACACAACCTGAATCTAAGCCCATAAAGGGTTTGTTTGGTTTTTTTTACACTTTTATTGTCCCATAGTAATGTAGCTGTTGGTGTTGTCCATGACATGGCACCGTCTTCAAACATACCATTCTTCAGCACATCTGAGATCTGTGCATGCAGAGCAAATACAGCATGGCACAGGGCAGCATGGGATATTCAACTACCTCCCAGCAGCCTCCACAGCACTCACATCAGACACTGAGTTGCATCTGATAATGTCAATGCACTGTTGCTAAGGCTGCAGGACTGACCATGCAGTTCTCTGCCTGGAACCTGGTATGGGCTGTGTGAATGTACTATACAACCACACTTTCAAAATGTCCAGTAGCCAAGTTCTACCACTTTTCACAGATTGCAGTAGTGGCTCACAAATGTTACCTGTTCTGGAGTTAGACTTGAAAAGGAAGTGCTAGCACAGTTTGTATTGTGGGTATGCTAATTCCATAGTTTACTTGACATGGTTCAGATTGACCAATGCATTTTTCCAGGGACAGTCTGTAGCAGTTGAAGCTATGACATGTGCTAGGGGCAGGCATTCCTTGTTGTATGTCATAAATTCTCTTGATGTAACATTATCTACCCAATAGTACACAAAATCCTTTAACTGGTACTTGAAATGTGTTAATGACAACAAAAACCAACAAAATAATCAAGATTCTGATTGAGATTATTTGCGTATATATTTCTTTTTAGTCTTTTCAATGGGTTGATTCATTTTTCCACATGATCAGTGTTTTTGACCAACAAAGTTAGTACATTTTTTTCCAAAGTACATAAAGCCACACAATTTTTCCAGCAGATTTCATAACTTCCAAAAATTAATTTCCAACTTATGAATTTGTTTTCTGTTTTTTAAATCGATGACTTGACTGGTATTAAAACTGCTATTTGATAGTAAATAAGTATGTTGTCATTGGCACAAACCTGTTTGGTTTAGAAAACAAACTAAAAAGATTGTCATAGATGGTGTTTTATTTTTTCTGTTGGTGTTGCTGATTGTGAGTGCGCTTTGAGATGAAAAAGCATGAGGTGATAACTTCCTTTAAAAAGGTGCGGCATCCATTCAGATATTTTGTCCTAATTTTCAGAGTTGACTTGGCATAGCGGAATTAAAATTTTGTTCATTTAATTTTCTTTCTTAAAACTTGTTTGCAGGTTACTTGGGCTGTCCTAACTTCAGCAAAGGAGAAAGGAGTGGGAGAGCCTTAGAATTTATGAGGAAAAAAAAATCTATAACATTCAAGGTACTGTATCAAACTATTTTACATGAATGATGCAAGTATTCTGAGGAAAAAATTGCACATTGTTTAAAAATGCAAGGTGTTATATAATAAATTTATTTTTCATAAATCTGAAAAAAAGTAAATGAACATGACTCATACTGTCCCCCAACTATTGAGCCATTTCACATTCATTCTTTGGTGCCATTATCAAAGTAATTGCTTTATAAAGTACTTAATCAAAATAGCAAAGGAAAGCAAAATATCAAGACATCCACTGCACATTTCCCAAATAATAACCTGCTTTGGTCCATATTCCTCAGGAACTGAGAGCAAAAACCTGCAAGTTTGGTTCTTAGTGGCTCCTAGCTGGGAGCTGTGCAAAAGGAATTTACTCCCCAAAAGTTTGACCATACAGACTGTGCTGATGAATGCAGCAACTACAAGGTGACCTGACCTCTACATGGTCTTTAAAGTCAAAAGACATGAGTTCAAATCTTGTCCGTGATACTCCCTGTGTAACTTTGGACAAGTCATTGAAATTTCCTGGTCCTCAATTGCCTAATGTGTAAAAAGAAGAGGGTAAAACTAAAAGGCTTCTGAGGTTCCTTCCACATCTATATCCATTTTAATCTTAATATATTTCAATTAATTGTCCTTAAATCACACTTGTTAAATAAATTGCTCGTTTTCCATTCAAAACCTTTTGACTTAGCCAGAAAGAAATGACAATTGCAAAGGGGAGAAATACACAGATGAACAAAAAAATTATATCAGAAAGTTTAATAAAATTATTTAATGAAAACAATCATTTACACTTTCTTTTTAAAAGATGAGAAGTATTAGTATCCTTGGCAATGAAAAAAAAAACATACCATTCCAGTGGCAATTCCAGAAACATTATCAAGGCCAAGAGAAAGATTTCTTGTCTGATGACTTTGGAAAACGCAAATGTTTCCTTTGTTGAGAATAACATCCAAGAGACCTTTAAAAAACAATTTAGATATTGATATTTTTTTCTTTATAAAGTGCTTTTCATTTTTTAAGCTGAATTTAAGGCATACAGGAAGATAAAGAATATTTCTATATATTAAAGAGAATAAAAAAGAGGTTTCACATGTGAAAACCTAAATCTGTATTATGTAAAGCTCGCTTTTTAAAAATAAAAAGATTATATAGAAACATTTTCATTTTAAATACATTTTATTGATATCTTTCATTTTCACATAGCCAAAATTTTCTCCATTATCCCTGCTCCCAAGGCCTTTCTATAAACCAAATAAAATCTATTTAAACAAAAAAAAAGACGTAAAAAATCAGCAAATCTAATGAATATATCAAAAAAAGTCTGAAAATATATTTAGTGTTCCACACCCACATATACCATTCCCCCTCTTCCCCTCCTGCAAAGTAGTGGGCTGAGGTATCTTTTCACATTTCTTCTTTGGAGTCATTCTTTAGAATTTTGCAACATTCACTTTTTATTTTTGTAGTAGCAGACCTTTCCATCTACATTATTGTAGTCGTTGTGTGTATCAACACATTGTTTTCAAAACTGTCCTGACTACCTGTTTTCTTCTGAACTTCCTTCAGTTCTCTTCCACATATTTAAGAAATGTCTCAATGTTGATATTTTCTGTTCTTTTCCTTTTGGGGGGGGGGGGATTCTTCTCACTAACTGCCTCAGTTCCACCAAATCCCCTCTCTAAATTAAAGAAAAACACAATCCTTGTAACAAATAAATAGAGGCATGCAAAAAAAAAATCATATATTTGCTATATCTAAAAATAAACAGTTTGGGGGGCCAAGTCAAGATGGTGGCTGGAAAGCAGCGACTTGCTTAAGCCTTCTCCAAATCCCTCCAAATACCTGTTAAAAAAAATGGCTCTGAACAAATTCTGGAGCTGCAGAACCCATGAAATAGCAGCGGGAAGCAGGTCTCCAGCCCAGGACAGCCTGGATGATGGCTGGGAAGGGTGTTTCACATGGTGCTAGGAGCAGAGCGCAGCCCAGCATGGGCTGTGCCAGGACCAACCAGACTGGGAGTCAGGCAAAGCAGGCCTAAGGGACATGAATCATTGAGCTGTGGCAGTTACCAGACTTCTCAGCCCACAAATGCCAAAGACCACAGAGCAGGTTAGTGGGAAAACTGCTAGATAGGGGTGAAAGCGGTCTGGCCCCAGCCCTGGGGGTGGCAGAGGTGGAGGCAGCAGCAGCAGGAAGCTCCTGCGGCTGCTTCCAGAGCTCCAGCATCAGCTGTTTCCAGAGTCCCTGGCTCACACTGTGGGAAGAATGAAGTGGGGGATCAGAACAGGAATGCAAGGAGCACATTGCTGGCACAGAGGCAGGTTCTCCTGCTGTGTCTTGCTTGGATATGCATTGCCATCCTGGTTGGCAGTTCTTGGGGGAAGAGTAGCACTGCTGTGGCAGAGCTTGCAGTGATAGTGGAGTAGAAGTAGCTCTGAAAACAGCAGCACAGCCCCTAAAGCTTGGGACAAAGTACTCTCTACTCTTCAAGCAGTCATACCCTGGCAAAAAGCTCAAAGGTCAGGTAGTTGGCTAGGAACATGAACAGACT
>CM053622.1:226949382-227000360 GCA_028646595.1 Phalanger gymnotis | reverse complement strand
AAGAGAGGGCTGACTGGAGAACAGAGCAATCTTGGAGTGGGGGGAGGGTAGAAATGGGGAGAAAATTTGTAACTAAAAATCTTGTGGCAATCAATGTTGAAAACTAATATTAAATAATAAAATATGAAAATAAGACTGGAAAAATAAATAAAAATAAATAGTTCACTTTTATGAAAACCTTTTTCTTTCAAAAATATGTGTTGCAAGTTTGTTTTTCACACTATCAGTTGCTGTTGAATTCTCAGATTAAACGTTCATTAGCTGAAGTAACCATCAGGTCTGGATTACAAATTATCTAGACTATCCATAGAAAAATTTTAATTCAAAAGTTACATTCCATTGTGACTCAGTATGTTCCTGAACCACTTCTCTGACATTATCAAGGCATGCAAATGAATTTTAACAAGAATAAAAAATAAACAAATAAAATAAATAACACATGCTTTATTCCAAACACAAATTGAAATAACTTGGGGATTAACAACTGGTTTCAATTTTACACACCAATGCTCCCTTCCAACTAGATTTGGCCATTATTCAGAACTGACAAATTGCTACAAGATTCATTTTCCTTAGCAACGAAGAGCAATAACTACCATCTCTTTTTTTTTTTTAATAAAAGCAATTCAAAGGTTGAGGAGTAGATTTAAGAAATGTAATTTTTTAGACCTACCAGCCCTCCAACTATAAAAGTCTTCCAAAATTCTACAATGACTTCAGCAGTAAGGGTTTCCAGAAATAAATAATTTCTTTCCATCAATTACCAAATAGTCTACTTCAGGTCCTTTTCAAATAGCTTGCCAGTACCTGCTTATATAAAGCAAACTGGAGAGCTGTCATAGTTACCTGAAAATGTAAGCCCCACCCAAACATTTATTTTTATTTAAAATTAAACATACAATTGCCTAAGATTTCCACTGCATACACGTATGCAAAGTCAAAGGTAAACAAATGTGGGATTACTTGTCCAGAATATGCACAACCTTAAATATCAGGACAAACAATTTTAAACGGTAGTCCAAAACTGGTGAGAATTTCAGATCGTATATAAATCAATTTATATTACATGAGCCCTTTTTTCCAAAGGTGAAAGACTTGTACATAAACTAAACATTGCTTCTCACTGTAAGGGTGCTGCTTAATTAAACTCTAATTTATTTTTATCTTTCTAATAAAATGGTTCTTAATGGCTAAGAATTAAAGATCTTCATAAAATGAAACCACATTGATGATACTCCTGGGGAGGGGGGGGACGGAGTAGAATGAGCAAAGATCTAAGAAGCGGGTATTTTGATTTCTCATTCTGACCCTGACATGAACTCTTTTGTTGACCTTGGGCAAATCATTTAGTGTCACTTTCCCCATGCCTTCATCTGTGAAATCAGGGCAAGAATTCTCAGAAGACTATTGTTCTGAATGATTTGCTAATTGTGTGGACTAATGAATTAGTGATGGAAGATATATTTGAAAAACAGAGAAGGGTTACTAAAAATGTGCTAAGAATAATTATCATATTTTATATTGTATTCTATTTTGATCTAATGAATTCACATAAATGTAAAAAAAATGATGTCCTTAACTATTGTGATCTGAATCAGTAAAAGTATAAAAACACAATTGTGCCAGTTTTTGGATACAGACATTTTCCAGTCATTTTCACTGGCTGAGCCCCCCTACTGCCCATGCCTGGAACGCTCTTCCTCCTCATCTCCACCTCTTTGCTTCCCCAGCTTCTTTCAAATCCAAGCTAAAATCACACATTCTACAAGAAGCCTTTCCTGAACCTCCTTAATTATAGTGCCTTCTCCCTGTTGATTATTTCTCATCTATCCAGTATGTAGCTTGCATACATATACTTGTTTGCATTTTGTCTCTTCTATTAAACCATGAGATCTTTGAGAGTAGGAATTGCCTTGTGCCTTCTTTTGTGTTCCCAGTGCTTAGCAAAGTGTCTGGCACATAATAAGAGCATAATAAGTGTTTATTGACTAACTTACTTCATTTAAAAGTCAATAAATGATCCACATCATTCTGATTTAAGGCTGTCAAAAATATCAAAGTCTGAGCCAAATTTCTTTCATTATAACTGCTTGTAGATGTAAATAAAATGTGTTAGGAGAGTCACAACACACTAAGGAATATCCTTTCAGTCTGTTCTTTCTGAATTGTGATGTGAAGGAATATGATATATCTGAAATCGACATCTAATTATTTAGGCAATGTGAAGAGACTCTAATCATGTTACTTACTAAAAACTCCAGTCATGATACTTACTACTAACTCTAATCATGCACATTCCTACAAACTATTCACACTACTTACTAGAAATTCCAATCATGATACTTACTACAAGCTCTACTCTCATGTAACTTTCTGCAAACTCTAATCATATTTCTTATCATAAACTCCAATCAAGATGCTTCTTGAGTAGAGGAAATATTCTGCAGCCAATGTGTGTCTCCCCCCTGCCAACTATGTATCTTTTCATTGCCTTTCATATCACTCTGCAACATTGGTTCCTTGGAGGTCGTGGCATCACAAGATTTACAAACATGTAGCATCATTGAGAGAAAACTCATGCTAAAGATATGGGTTTATTTTCACCCAGGAGCAAGTCAGAATCATTAAACATACTGTTCAGTTGCTCAAATTCAATTTAATCAACTCTCTTACTCCTATTCAACTGGAACTAATTCAATGTCTACCTGCGCTGTCTGTCTAAAATCAGTGCTAAGTGGACTAGCCAATCAACTAAATGTCTTAACAATTGACTTTTATTAAAAAATTGGGTTTTTCTTTATGGGCTGTTTGGAATTCTGGAGAATTATGAACTACAAAATTCTGAGGGTCTTCTTCACCTATAAATCTAGGATTCTACGAACCTCATGTGCCAATGTGCTATATAAGGAAGTTGAAGTGAAATGTCAAACAAAATCAGAAAAAAAGCAGCCAGAACAGACCAAGTACATGCCAAAGAAATAGTTTAGATCTTTTAAAGTAATCATGGACCTCACTGAGGAGGTCCTGTAATGTCCTGGGCCTTGATGTAAATTAGCTCAACATTGTTCACAAACAGGAACATCCCTCAACATCTCTGTGGAGTCCTTTTTTGCAGCCCATGTACAGGGCATCCATGACAATAGAAAGGAACAAACACCTTTGAAGAGCATGTATTTCTCTATTGGGTGCTTGACCTTAATAAGATAGTTGTTGACCAAAGGGTTGGTTTTTCTTTAGTTGTATTTATCATTTTTATTCCATATGATCTTTCCAAAGGCACAAGAGACTCCTGGAGAGGCAGCCCAACGGGAAAAGCATTGGCTCTAGATGCAGAAAACCTAGGTTTGTATTATACCTCATTGTGTTACATTGGACAAGTCATTCAACCTCCCTGTGGATCGGTTTCCTCATCTGTAAAATGAGGTATGAGGGAGGGGAAGGGAAAAGGGAAAGGGATAATGGGGAGCTATGGACAAGATGGTCTATGATGCCCCTTCTAACTCTCAATCTATGATCCTATGACCCTTGTTGGAGAAAAGTCCTTACTTAATACAAGAGGTATGCTAAGAAATGTTTAATAACTGGCGCTCTCTCTCTCTTTTGAATATATGATATATATTATTATCAGTGATATATATCAGTATTTTAAATATATGTTATGTAAAACATAATTTTATATATTCTATTTAGATATATTTCTATTTATAAATATAAATATATACATAAATATTTATATAGAGAAATATATTCAAACACATATCACATTTTTATGTATTTTATCCAGAAAGATATAAATATAGATATGTATTGGCAGAGCAGATAGAGTACTGGGCTTGGAATCGGGAAGACTCATCTTCATAAGTTCAATTCCTGCCTCAGACACTTAATAGATATATGACCCTGAGCAAATCACTTTGCCCCATTTGCCTCAGTTCTTCAACTGTTAAATGGGCTGGACAAGGAAATGACAAACCACTCCAGTCTCTTTGCCAAGAAAACCCCAAACGGGGTCATGAAAGTCAGACATAACTGAAGCAAATCAACAACGACAACATACACATTCTTTATGCATGACACACTTTAAGTTTAATCTTTCTCCGTCACACTCTTAAATCTAGAAATCAACAAAACAAAGGCCTGATTTGTAGCATTTGCTGATTTCCAAGGTATAAATACTTACACTGAAAATCTAACAATTGACTCAAGATGGAACAGGTTATCTCCTGCACATCACTACTTAAGACTATATTTTATTCTCTTGAATTAAACACTTTTGTTGAAATTTAAAAAAACAGTATTTAATTTTCTCTAAACCATTCAATCAATTATATGAATGTAAAGATGAAATCTGCTCTAGTGAATCATTTGAAAAAGTTTACCTGGTTCCCCTCTAAATCTCATAGACTCTGAATTTACCTGTGGATCACACTCATAAAGGTTTTACACGGATTTCCTTAGCTGTGTCGGAAAGTGGGCCTATGAGGCAGTACTTAATTAGTGTTCTAAATCACCTTTTTGAGACTAATGAGATCACATGACTGATTCCCCTTCTTTTCCCCACCTAGAGATACCTTGTAAAAATGGCTTCTCCCTGCAATACTTTCAAGATTGACTTGCCTCCAGAACAGATGTCTTTGGTGGGCATTTGTTCTATTCTAGTTGCTATTTCTCACTTTAACTTCTTAAGTGGTATTTCAAGTTTGCCTTGAAGCACACTGGCAATTTCAATTCAGAGGATCATAGATTACTCAGTCAAAAGTGAGTCAACAAGAACCTACTACATTCCTACTCTGTGCCAGGCACTGTACTAAGCACAGGGGCTACGACAAAAGCACAAAGCACATTCTTTGAACTCAAGGAGGTCACATTAAAATGGGGGGTGAGCGTAAGGGGAGACAACATAAGAACAACTATGTAGATACGAGATGTATACCTGGTAAAAGGAGATAATCTCAGGGAAGGCACTGAAGGAGGGAGTTAGGCATAGAAGGGATGGGGCAGAGAAGAAAGAACGGCCTCCAGTTGGGAACTGAATCTTGAAGAAAGCCAGGATGCAGAGACTAGGAGAAAAAGCGTTCTAGGAATGGACTTGGGGGGTAGGAGGAGATACCAATAAAAAGTCATAGTGTTAGGGGATGAAATGTCATGTGTGAGGAAAAGCAAGGTAGCCAGTGTTGGTGGGTCATATATTATGTGAAAGGGAGTAGGTCATTGTTGGTTGTGTTTGTCCTTTGTTTTTGAAGAGGACCACGACATCAGGGAAATTTGAGTGAGGGAGGGCTGTGCAAGATCACCAGCATCACTTTCCCCTCCAGAGCCGTCTGGGTCCAGTGGCCAGATATTCATCAGGATGACTGGAGACGGCTCAGGATGCATTGGGAGACCCTGGCCCTTTCAGGCTAAGATCTTTTCAGGTTTTCACTTTGAGTGAGAAAAAGCCCATTCAATGAATAGGTCTCCAAGGGATGGCCCCTTTAATCAAAACTCAAAAAAAAAAAAAAAGAAATCCAATTGGGAGAGGAAGACCCTCAGGGTTCCTGGCCAAAAGAGAAACAGTTACTATTTAGTATTTACAAAATTGTATGAAGAATGGAAAATTCAAACAATCTGAAATGTTGAACAGAGCATTTTATAGTTTATCCTGGAAGTAACAAGAGTCACTGAAATTTATTGAGTGGAAGGCATAGGTCGGGTGGCGTAACATGGTGAGAACTGCACTTCTGAAAAATCCCTTTGGCAGCTGAATAGAAGAAAGGATTATAGTGGAAAGACTTGAGTCAGGGAGCCTACTGGACCAGAAGACTACTGAAACAGTCTAGGCATGACGTGATGAGGGCTTGAACCAAGGTGGTAACTGGGAATGGAGAAAAAGGGGTGTAAACAAGAGAAATCTTAAAGGTAGAAAGGATAAGACAACAACAGATTGGGTACATGGGATAAATATGAGAGAAGATTCAGGGATGACACCGAAATTGTGGGCCTCAGTGACTGGGGAAGATGGTATCCTCAAGAGTAATAGTGAAGTTTAGAAGAGAAGAAAGTTTTGAGGGAAATATACTGATTTCTAGATTTGTACATGTTGAATTTGAGATATTTGTGAAATATTCAGTTAAATATACAAATATATACAAAATATGCAAATATACAAAAGGAGTCATGATGAGAGGCTGGAGCTCAGGAAAGAGACTAGGGCTAGAGATATATAAAGTGGGAATCATTTGCATAAAGATGATAATATATTGATGGAAGGTAAAGAGATCACCAAGCAAGACCGTATAGAGGAAAAAGAAAACAAAGCCCAGGAGCCAGGAAAGACCTGTATACATACACCAGGAAAGGTGTATGTAGAAGGGTTTGCCCTGGCAAGGAGAAGGCCCATCCCTTCACATGAGTAGAGAGTGGTAGAAGATGTCTGAGTGACATGAGATGGGGAAGAGGGGAGACATGGAGCTTTCAGTGAATGGCCTAAATTTTATTAGATGAGAAGCTAGGAAAAACAACAAAAAAAAAAATCTTAATAAGCACATACTTCAAGTCCTTCATTTGACATTTGATAAAACAGACCAGAGAGGATGTGCCTAGACCACGGTCACATAGAGTGTGAGAATCTAGAATTGAACTAAGGTCCTCTGATACCAAATACATAGAGTACCTCTTTCCACTACATCATGCTGTTCCAAAAATAATGGTTCTCTGTCACTGGGTAAAGAAAAAAAGCTTGTTAGAGAAACATGGACATATTTGTTCCACCATCCATCTACGTGTTGTCTTTCTCTCAGTATTATCATCATTCTCTGGTACTAAAAGAACTGACAGATATGATTGCTGAGCCCCTGTCAAGTGATACTTGGATGATCAAAGAGAAATGAAGGATTACCACAAAACTAAAGGAAAACTAATAATCTCGATTTAAAAAAAAAAAAAGGAAGAGTAAAAATGTATGAAAATTATAGCCTAGTGAGCTTGAATTCAAATCCTGGAAAAATTCCCAAATAGATCATAAAGAGATGATTGGTGAACATCCTAAAAGGCAAGCAGTGGTTATGAGGAAAATGGCTTATGCTTATTAACTGACTGACTGACTGACTTTTTCAAAAATAAGTCCTGCCAGACTAACCCCATTTCCTCTTCTAACAAGATCGCTAGATTAGACAAATAGGGAAATGCTGTGGATAGAGCTTATCTGAGTTTTAGCAAAACTTTTGATAACATATCTCAAACTATTCTCATGGAAAAGATAGCTAGATATGAAAAAGTGAAAATATAATTAAATGAAATCAACACTGATTGGATGACCAGACAGTGAGGTGGGAGGTCTTCAGTGTGTTATTTTAAGAATCTGTATCTGACCCTGTGTTAACATTTTTTAATCAACGGCTTGGATAAAGACCTAGGTGGCATGTTCACCAAATTTGCAGATGATGCAGAGTTTAGAGGGATAGCTAACATACTGGACAATAAAATAAAGTCAGGATCCAAAAAGACCTTTATAAGACAGGGCAATGGGCTAAATCTACTAAGACAAAATGTATAGGGCTAAGTGTAAAGCCTGAGACTGAGCAGTAAAACAAATAAACAAAACCTTTACAAGTACCAGGTGGATGAAATATGGTTAGATAGTTGTTCCGAAAAAGATCTAGAGGTTTCAGTGGAAGGCAAGCTCAGTACACATTAACTAATGGAATCTTCTACTGTACTAAGAGAAGTCAAATTTCCAGGCATAGGCAAGTGGTAGTTCTCCACTGATTTTCCCTAACAGATCTCAACTGAAGTATTTGGTTTTGTTCTGGTAGCCATGGTTTAAGAAAAAATGGTGAAGAAACTGAAATCCATGTCATATATAGATTGGTTGAAGAAAGTTAGCATGTATAACCTGGAGAAGAGAAGAAATTTGACTTGTTCTGTTTAGTCCTAGAGGGCAAAACCATTTCAAAGAGGCCAATTGAGGTTTAAAATCTAGAAGAAACTTCCTAACAAACAGAGCTATCCAAAAGTTAAATAGGCAGCCCTGAAAGTGGCTTTCCCCCTTGTTGGAAGCATTGAAGTACAGAATAATTGACTGCTTTTAAAATGTATTATGGTGCCGATTCCTTCCATGGTAGAATTATACTAGGACATTACTGGGGTCCCTTCCATGTTGCTGAGTTAAATCATGCAGTTTTCTGCAGCCTTTTTTTCACTTTCTCTATTTTTCACCGTTCTACAATATGATATGGTTCTTAATTTTCTATCCCCCTCTTGCTTTTACAAATGAATCTATAAAGACTTCTAGCCAAGATGACTTCATAAACAGGAGGTAGACCGCTAAGCTGCCACATTCCTTTTCTAGCAAAAAACTGAAGTTCTTATTAGACAGAATCATGACCAATAAATCATAGGAACCACAGACTTTCACAAAAAAAAAACTATCCAGAAGCCCATAAGCAACAAGAAAAGGATACCAACAAATCCATGTTTAGCATGGAGTAGCTTCCCAGCGCAACCAGAAATAGGTCAGGGACACATATAATCCTATAAGACTCTACATGTAGAGGAAGAAGTAGAAGAAGGCTCCTTTAAGAAGACCCCAGGGTGAAGACCTTGGAAAACTTGGGAAGTGGAACTGGACAGTAAACAACATGCTTCCACAGGGCTGAGACAAGGATAGCTAGGCCAAGGGTGGAGAACCACCTATGACCTCAAGACCACATGTGCCCCTCTAGGTCCTCAAGTGGGGCCCTTTAGCTGAATCCAAACGTCACAGAACAAATCCTCTTAATAAAAGGGTTTGTTCTATAAAACTTGGACTCAGTCAAAAGGCCACGTCCAAGGACCTAGAAGGCCACATGTGGCTTCAAGTCCACAAGTTCCCCACCCCTGGCCTAGGCCCAGGGACTCTGAAAAGTCTAAATCTGGCCTGCAATGCCAACAAGGACCCTAAATATTCAACACTTTGAAATGTAATGATCTAGGAGAGCCGAACCTCAAAAGTTAGAAGGGGATCCAGAGGATCTGGAGCAAAGGTAAACAGGATCTACCACTCCAACCAGAAACCCACCCCAAATATGAACTAAAGCTGGAGAAACGAATAAATAAAACACCAAGTAATATAAAAAATTATTACAAATCTAGAGAAACCAAAAAAGGAATGAGTAACTCTGTAATACCTACAATCCAAGACTCAAAGGGGAAAAAATTTAATTTTTCCATAAAAACTGCATGAGTATTTAGGAGAAATGAAGAAAAAAAATTAAAGTTTCAAAGAAAAAGTTGAAAAGGCAATAAAAAGCTTGGAGGAGAAAATGGCATATTACTGAAGCACTGAGACTCTCTGAAAACTAGAAAAACTAAACTGCAATCGATGACTATGAAATAGCAAGAAACATTAGAAGAAAATCAAAAGAGTGAAAAAATAGAAGATTTAAGAAATCCAATATCAAAAACAACTGACTGGGTCAAGGAGTGATAGCTTGAGAATCACTGGACTCCCTAAAAACCATAATATTTTAAATGAAAACTGCCCAGATCCATAAGAACTGGAAGGCAAAGTAAAGATGAAAAGAATTGCTTGATAACATCCTGAAAGCAACCACAAAAGAAAAGTGCCGGGGATATCATAACCCAAACAATAAGTTCCATGTCAAAGACAAAAAGTACTATAAACATCATGAAAGAAGGAGTTCAAGTATGAAAGATCACAGGATCACACTAGACATGGCAGATTCTACTATAAATGAGAGATCTTGTAATAAAATATTCCCAAAGGCAAAAGATCTAGACTTATAGCCAAGAAAAACTTATCCTGTCAAACCGAGTATAATCCTGTAGAGGAAAAAAATAGACCTTTTAATGGAATAGAGAACTTGCCAACATTCCTAATGAAAATTCCAGACCTGAGTAGTAACCTGGAAATAGACATGAGTCCAGAGAAACCAAGAAAAGCAAATTCATGTAGTGAACAGAAAGAGGTGTACAATGATACAGTGCTAGAATTCTAATAGAGAGAGAAGAAACAAATATCCCTGTGGAACTTTAATGTCTTCAAAGGGTATTGACGGAATTTTAGAAGAAAGACCGAGGTCTCGAGGGTGGATTTGTTTTGTTCTAAGATTTTGAAGAAGGGAAAGAGAAGGGAATAAAGAAAAGAATAAAGGAAGAATAAGGCAGGTAGAACTTGACATTAATCATAACTTGTACTGGATGTGAGAAGAAAAGTATGCAGACATGGAGGAAGGAGTTAGAGGTGGACAACAAATGAACTTCGTTCCTATCTGAAATGGACAAAAGAGAATTGAACACACACAGTTTGGCATAGATATACATCAGATTCAACAAGGAAATAAGCAGGAATGGTGTGGTGGGTGGCAATGAGATTAAGAGGGAGGTTAATATCCACCAAAAAACAATCATAAGCGAAACAAATTCCCTAATGCTGAAAAGGGGATGTTTTGCTGCTGCTGCTGTTTTTAAAGAACAAGAATCTAAGGAGGGCAGATGCCTTTTTGACAACTGTGGAATGGCTGAACAAATTGGGGAATATAAATGTGTTGTTGTTCAATTTTTTTCAGCTGTGTCCAACTCTTCATGATTCTATTTGGGACCTTCTTGGCAAAGATACTGGAATGATTTGCCATTTCCTTCTCTAGCTCATTTTATAGATCATAAAACTGAGGCAAACAGGGTTAAGTGACTTGTTCAGGGTCACATAACTGATCAGCATCTGAAGCCAGATTTTTAACTCAGAAAGAGGAGTCTTTCTGATTCCAGGCCCAGCACTATATCCACTGTGCCACAAAGCTGCCAATATCAATGACATGAAATATTACTGCACCATAAGAAATGGGAAAAGAAGATTTGAGAGGACCATAGGTAACATGAACTAACAAACAGCAAGTCGAGCAGAACCAGAAAAACTTATGCAACAACAACATGAAGAAAAACAACTTTGAAAGATTTAAGAACTCTGAACAAAGAAATGACTGTGTCTCCCTAGAGGATGTATGATGAAGCAAATTATTCAGCTTCTAAAAGAGCTGGTCAATACAAAGTCCATAAAGATACATACAATTTTGGAAATAACTACTGCATGGATTCGTTTTGTTGAAAATACACATTTTTTTAATTTCTCTCTCATTTTTAATGAGGAAAAGTGGATCAGCAATAGTGAGAGAGGGAGGGAGGTAAAGAAGGAGGGAAAGAGAGGGGGGTAAACAGGAAAGATAAATCATAAAAGATTCAGTAAAGTTAAACTATCTGTATTCCTACATGAGAAGATCATACTTGTAACTCCTAAGAACTTTATCATTATTATGGCAGTTAGAAGGAGTATACATAGCCAAAGGGCATGGGTGTGAGTTAACTGTGATGGAATGGTATCTAAAAAATGTTAAGGGGTGAGAAAGAGGGATGCACTGGGAGAAGAGGGAAGGGAGAGGTAGAATGGTGTAAACTGTCTCACATAAGAGAGGTGCAAAAGAGCTTTTGCAGTGGAGGGGAAGATGGAGGAGGGGGTGGCAGACAATGCTTGGACCTTATTGTCGTTGGAATTGGTTGAAAGAGGGAGTTGTGTATTACTCAGTTGCTTATGGAAATCTATCTTACCCTGCAGAGAAGTAAGAGGGGAAAAGGAAAAGTGGGCAGGCTGACAGAAGGGACAGCAGATTTGGGAAGGTGGTAGTCAGGAGCAAAACACTTTTGAGGAGAAACAGAGTAAAAGGAAAGAGAGAGAAGAATATACAGGAGAAAAATAGGATGGAAAGAAATACACTATTAGTAATTCTCTTTGTGAAACAATTTTTTACAGTAAATTTCTCTGATAAAGGCCTCATTTCTCAAATATATAGTGAACTGAGTCAAATTTATAAGAATACAAGTCATTCCCCAATTGATAAATGGTCAAAGGATATGAACAGGAAGATTTTAGATGAAGAAATCAAAGTTACCTACAGTAATTTGAAAAATACTCTAAATCACTATTAATTAGAGAAATATAAATTAAGACAACTCTGAGGCACCACCTCATACCTACGAGATTGGCTAAGATGACAGAAAAGAGAACTGACAAATGTTAAAGGAGATGTGGGAAAATTGGAACACGAATACTGTTGGTAGAGTTATGAACTGATCCAACCATTGTGTAGAGCAATTTGAAACTAGACCCAAAAGGTTATAAAACTATGCATATCCTTTGACCCAGCAATACCACTATATAACAAAAAAAATTTAAAAAAATAAAAAGGAAAAGGACCTACATGTACAAAAAATATTTATGGCAGCTCTTTTTGTGGGGACAAAAAATTGGAAATTGAGGGGAAGCCCATCCTTTGGGGAATAGCTGAACAAGGTGTGGTATATGATTGTGATAGAATACCATTATGCTTTAAGAAATGACAAGCGGGATGCTTTTAGGAAAACCTGAAAAGACTTACGTGAACTGAAGCAAAGTAAAATGACAAGAACCAAGGACATCATACACAGTAACAACAATATTGTACAATCTCAACAATGCAATGACACAAGACAATTTTGAAGGATTTATGATTAAAAACTGCTATCTACCTTCAGAGAAAGTATTAATAGTCTGAATGTATATCAAAGTATACTTTTTTTTTAACTTTCTCTATTTTTCTTGGGGGTTTTTGTCTGTTTTTTTTCCACAACATGACTAGTATGGAAATATAGTTTGCATGACTGAATATGTATAAATTATATCAAATTGCACGCTTTCTCAAGGAGATGGAAGGAAGGAGAGAATTTGGAACTCAAAATAAAAAAAACAAATGTTAAAAATTGTATTTACATGTAATTGAAAAAAATAATTTTTTTAGAAAAAAGCAAAGCAATATGAAATAAAGATTCATAGCATCTTTATTTTGTATTCTGTTGTATGTGTGGGAAAGCTTTTTCATTGATATTTTAGTTCAGATTTTTAAAAATCTTTTAAAATGTTAGTCTGTAAACTGGTGTTGTCCTTGGCTGCCACCTCTCTCCAATTAGCAAACAGATCAAGTGTATCTGTGGCTTTTGGTTCTGCATTTTGTGGTGGCTATTTTGCATGGATTAAGCTTTTACAGGAAATAGTGATGATCAAGGTCAATATTTTGCCATTTTTCTATTTCTCATTGCTTATTTGAATAGTTCAGGTTTAAGTTCTAACAGCTGTTCACAATGTATTCTCATCTGTACCAGTTCTTCTGATGTAACATTGATTCTGACCTTGTGTCTAATTAGTTAACGGTCTTCCTGCACACAAATACTTGTACAAAAATATTTATAGCAGCTCTTTTCTAGGGGCAAAGAATTAGAAACTGAGGGATTGCCCATCAATTGGGGAACAGCTGAACAAGTTGTGATATGTGATTATGATGTAATACTATTGTACTATAAGAAATGATGAGCAGGATACTCTCAGAGAAACCTGGAAAGACTTGCACGAGCTGATGCAAAATGAAGTGTATTATGAACAAAGTAACAGCAACATTGTAAGATGATCAGCTGTGAATGGCTTAGCTATTCTCAGCAATAAGACAATCTAAGACAACACTGAAGGACTTATGATGAAAAGTGCTATCCATCTCCAGAAAAAGAACTGATGGCGTCTGAATACAGATTGAGGCATATTTTTTTTACTTTATTTTTGTTGAGTTTTCTTTTGTCGTTTTCTTTCACAACATGACTATTATGGATATGTTTTGCATGACTACACATGTATAACATTTACTGAATTGCTTGTCTTCTCAAGGGGGAGGAGAGGAGGGAGGAAAGGAGTGAATTTGGAACTCAAAATTTTAAAAACAAAAGTTAAATGTTTTTACATGTAACTGGGGAAAAATAAAAGGCTAAATTAAAAAAAAAATACTTGGTTCTGGTATACCAATATCAGTAAACAATTGTTTCTTGTCTTCCAGAGTCCAGCTTTCTGACTCTATTCTGGAAAAAAAAATATTTATAGTGTATAAGTATGAAACCCAAGTAAGCATGGCTGCATAAATAAAGGGAAAGAAAGAGAACAGGAAAAGGAATAAACATTTATAAAGTGCTTCCTATGTGCCAGGCACTTTGCTAATTACTTTTCAAATATTATCTTATAAAAAAAGTTATCTCATTTGATCCTCACAATAACCCTGTGGGTAGGCACTATTATCATCCTAATTTTATATTTATGAAACTAAGGCAAAAAAATTAAATGACTTGCCTAGGGGAACACAGTTAGGAAAGATCTGAGGCTAGATTTTAACCTGGATTTTCCTGACTTCAGGCCTAATGTTGTATCCACATGTATCAAATACTGATTATGTACTTATTGTGTACCAAAGTTAAGTGTTAGGAATACAAAATTGATGTTATCTAGCTGTTTCAGTCACATCTGAACCTTTGTTAGCTCATTTGGGGTTTTTCTTGGCAAAGATACTAGAGTAGTCTGCCATTTCCTTCTCCAGCTCTTTTTATAGATGAGGAAGCCGAGGCAAACAGGGTTAAGTGACTTGTCCAGGATCATGCGGCTAGGAAAGATCTAAGGCTAGATTTTAACTTGAATTTTCCTGAATCTAGGCCCAATGCTGTATCCACATTTATTAAGTACATATTATTACATACCAAGAATTGTATGTATGTATGTACCAATTATTATGTACCAAGAGTTAAGTGTTAGAGATACAAATCTGATATTGTTTAGTTGTTTCTGTCATGTCTGAATCTTTGTTACCGTATAGGGGGTTTTTCTTGGCAAAGCCATTTCCTTCTCCAGCTCATTTTACAGAGGAAGAAGCTGAGGCAAACAGGGTTAAGTGACTGGCCCAGGGTCACGCAGCTAGTTGCGTCTACATTTGAACTCAGGAAGTCGAGTCTTCCTGACTCCAGGCTAAGCACTCTATATACTGTGCCACCTTGCTGCCCCAAGGGATACAAATACAAAAAGCAAAGACAGTCCCTGCCCTTTCTGGTCATCTCTATGGAACACCTTCTCTACTCGGGGCATCATCTCTAATTATTCTCTGCTAGAATCTTGGACTCCACTCCCAGAACCACCCTGAGCCCTAATTGGCGGCCTTTCACCTTATCTTGCCTATATTCAGGCCTCCACCTTACTCTACTCCATCTCCATGCCAATGCTCACCCCATACCCTTTTTCATCCCCCTTTTTATATACTACTTTGCCCCATTAGAGTCTAAGCCCCCATCGGGCAGGCACTGTCATTTATTTATATTTGTTTCCTCAACACTTAATGCCTAGCAAATAATAAGTGCTTAATAAATGCTCTAGCTAGCTAGCTAGCTATAGTTTAGATTCTATTAGGGAAGAACACCCATAAAGGGGGATAAGAGACACACAGGGAAATAGACACACTCTCTCCAACAATGGTAGAGTTAATTTGATCCTGCTTCCTGGTTCTAGAGCTTGGAAGAGGGGAGGTTATCAAGGCAGAATAGAAAAGGTTCTGAAATATTTATAACAGCTCTCTTTGTGGTGGCAAAGAACTGGAAATTACAGGGATGCCCATCAACTGGGGCATCAATTGAGGCTGAACAAGTTGTGGTATACGATTTTGACGGAATACTATAATGATATAAGAATTGATTAGCTTCTTGATCTTAGAAAAACATGAATAAACTTGCATGAAATAACGAAGAGCAAAATGAGCAGAATCGAGAAAACACTGTATACAGTAATAGCAATATTGTTTTAACAGTGACTTTGAGCTAATAAGTCATTTTGACTATTATAAATATTCAAATTAAGTACAAAGGACATATGAAGAAAGATGCTATCTGCATCCAGACAAAGAACTGATAAATAGAAGTACCTATAGAATGATGTTTCATATGTATTATGTATTTGTGTCTAATGGTAGCCATCTCTAGGGTAAGGGGAGGGAAGAGAAAAAAGGGAAAAAAATAAACTTACATGAAAACTTTATTACATATTTAAAAGGAATAGCAAGATATACATAGTAGACCTGCAGTTTCATGTGCAATCATCTTTTTTTTTTTTCGTTATACTCTGCTATGGAAGTGCATATTTTATTCATAAATTAAAAATAAAATAAAGAAACATTTAAAAAAAGGTACAGGTAGAACCCTGAAGCAAAAATGTCTCCAAGACAGTAAATTAAGTCTTTGGAAGAGTTTGTAGGAGAGTTGGGAATAAAGTGAGGCAGGGTTGGGACTTTTCCTGAAATAGCAATTGGTCCAGAAAAAGCCGTCACCAGTCAAAAGAGCTAGCCCCGGGGCAGAAGTGTCTCCAAGGTGGAAAAGCCTTTAATCTCTTTCATTTCTCAAGCTTAAGCCTTGTTTTCTACTGTTCTTTCCCTAGTGATGGTGATAAAATTAAATATAATCCAAACATCCCCTTATCTGTATTATTTTAACCAGTGACAAAGTCCACTAGCAAAGTAACTTAGAAACCAGGAGCTAATCAAAAATTCTCAACTGTATAAAGAAAACAAAGCAATTAGAGATGATGTAGCAATAGAAATTGATGTCGTCCATGCTGTGCAGAGAGGAGGAAATGTCAGAGCCCAACTACTCAGGAACCCCACGAAGATTAAAAACCACTCAAGGCCAAACAGCTATTAACTGCTTGAGAGAATGGGACCTGATGGAAATCCTGGAATTATAGCAGGAAACATAGTGCTATTAAGCAGAAGAGAACTTCAGAAGTTATCCAGTTCAAACCTAATGAATTATGAAACTAAAGTTTGCCTAGGCCAATTAACCAGACCACAGTCATACAAATAGGCAAAGACAGAGCCCCTGAAAGTAGTTCTGATTTAATCCAGCATTCCTTACTAACTCATCTTTATAGAGTATTTTAGGGGTTACAGAGGTTTTGGTTTTTTTTTTTCCCTCATAAACAAGATTGTCTTTGAAGTCATGTAAATATCCTATGCCCCTTTTACAGACAAACAAGCTGAGGCTTAGAGAGCTAAGGCAATTTGCCTGTACTACTCACCACTTATTCACATTGAGTCCCAGACGCGAAGTCAGTTCTCCTGACTCCCAGGTCACTGTTCCTTCCATGATAGCATGCTATCTCCTATATCTACTTTCATAATATTTCCCTTTCTTGAGTTTCATTCCTTCTTAATCTGTGAGCTATCAACAGTCAGGAAAGGATTGCCTTAGCTCAGCAAACCATTAAACAGCTGGAGAGAAGTAGAGTTAAAAGTTGACTTGTACATGAAAGGACAAAGAGGTGGGCAGGAAGTCTTCCACCTCCTGGAACTAATTTGAGAGAGTTAGCATAATCAGCATTGCTAATCAAGGTTTCCCATTGGTGTACCCCATTCACATCACCATCCACATCTCCTAAACACATCCTCTCCACCTCCTTACCATACTCTCTGAAGTGACTCAAAATAATAAAAATAAGAGTATGTCTCATCTAAATCCCTCAACCGATGAGGAAACTAAGATTCAAAGAAGCTAATTAATTTTCCCAAGGCAATGAAAACCGAGCCAGGGTTCTTTTGTTTGCTTGTTTGCATTTCTTTGTAACCCCAGTTCTTAGTAAAGTGTCTGGTATACAGTAGGTACTTAATAAAGGGCTAGTTACAGAGCCCCAGAAACTAGTTTTCCTGATTATCAATGCAAAGGCACTTTTTAGTACTCATAAATATGTACTTAAAACATTTTCTAAATACTACTTTATAAATATGTAACTATAACACTTTGTATACTCTAATGTTTATAAAACTTTGAAAAGATATTTAATAGGATCATAGGTTTAGAGCTAGCAGAGAACTTAGAAGTCATCTGATCCAAATCACCCTTTGTTTTCAGATAAGCCATCTGAGGCCTAGAAAGGATAAGTGACTTATCCAAGATCACAAGGCTCTTAAATGACAGTGATTAAATCATTCATCTGAATCCAAAATTCTTTTCCCAGAGTAACATAGTTTACAAATCCGTTTCCTTAAAATTATACCATGAGAGAGATAGTGAGTTGCTCTCATACACATTTTGCAAAAGAAGCTTAGAATGATTATAAAGCATTTCATCATTGTCATGCAGGTAGAAGAGTCAGGCCTCAAATCCAGGTTTTTCTACTCCAAAGTCAGTCCTCATATTATTATAACATGCTAACTTTGCACAAATCCTTATAGGCAGTTAGGTGACATAGGTTTTAAGAGGGTTAAATTTGGAGTCAGAAAGGCCGGATTTCAAATTCTGCATCAGACCTTTACTAGTTATATGAACACGGACAAGTTACTTAGTAACTTTCGGCCTCAGTTTGTTCATCTGCAAAATGGGCATAATGATTATACCACTTACCTCACAGGGTTATTGGAAGGTTCAAATGAGACCATGTACAATAAGGCACTTTGTTTTATAAAGAGAGTGTGTTAGAGAGAAGCACAAAACTTAGTGACACATAAACATTAACTATTAGAATCATAAACAGGATAGACATACACATATGGATATGGATATCCAGGCAACCTCATCAGATGCTTTGGAAGAAAACAGCGCCACACTGCTGACTGCCTAGGGTGTGATGCAACCCACATTAAATAGCCTGATTAACCCTTTTAGGAAGCCAGGCATCCCAGATTTATAGGTGACACATCTGAATCCATAGGATGAACAGCTTTTTAATGAGCCTCTTCACACACAGGAGACAAGTGCAATGGACGTAGGCTGCCACAGGAAGCTGGATTTTGCCAGCAAAGCTGTTAAAAATCTCAGCAGGAACCCTATGAAACCGACTCAGCCATAAATCTATCCATCAAGGATTTAGTGTTAAAAATCAAATAGCTTTACTTATTGCTTCAGGCTGGATGTGGAGCCTAAGGGATGGACATCAGGGCAAAGAAGTAACTGGTGGAAGGAAGATTTTTGTTGTTGTTGTCTTTCTCCTTGTTTTGCTTTGATTATTATTTCTTTTTAGTATCTCATAGCTGATAATCATAAAATGAACCTCCCTTTGGGATTTCCTATTCATTCCTGTACTGTGCAACCACTCTTAGACCCCATGGCACCACAAAATGGTACCATAGTTCTTACAGAAATGAGCAATCCAGCTCTCTGAGTCATGCAAGTAGTGGGACTTATATCCAGCTGGATAACTAGCTGGAAGAATTGATAAGTGAGTGGGGAATCAAAGCCTTGCTGCTCGTTTTATGGACTGAAAAATCCAATGCCACGAAGACATTCTTCAGAGCCTTCATTGGTAAGTTGTCCATAGGTCAGTGCTGTCCTTTATAACACATTCCAGAGATGTAAAAAACCACCTCACAGTGGGGATTTACGGGCCACTGAACATCAGGAAACCACACTGCATGCAATTATCAAAAAACCCGCTGTTACCAGAGGAATGCCAGCTAAGCCATGGAATTCTATTCACCGCCCCTAGGCACCTACCTGCTTTGGACTGCCCATTGTGGTTTGCATAGTGCTAGCACATTCAAGATGATTGATAGCTCTTCAGGACAAGACTCCCTCCCGCCCTCCATCTTGGCAGTTAGCAAGCTCTGCCCATAGATCTTTATTGACTTACATGAGCTATTATTTATTACTAGCTTTAATCCACTGAAATTCAAGAGGACTGGAAAGGAAGGAAAGAGAGTGTGTTAGAGAGAAGCACTGCATGCAATATTTAGAAAAGGGGATGTTTTAGTCAGAGAAAAGATTAGGCATCAGATGGTTGTTGGAAATATGTAGCTTTCTTAAAAAGAGTTGACCCAAGAACTGTGTGTTCTAAAGTGTGCTATGTCCAGCAACAGGTAAAATATTATATTAGAAAGAAATCAATTTGGGGCAAGGAAGGGTATTAACAAGTAACCACAGATTGTAATAATATTTCTTGAGGCGAGGAGAAGGAATTAATTTCTATGGCTTTAAGACGAATTGATGATGTCCGATTTGGGGAATTACAGACATTAAAGGATGTATCTGGAGGTTGGAGATTGTCAACAATGCAGAACAGCAAGTATCCCAAGTAGAGCTGGTGCAGGGATGATATCAAGAGATCCTTCCTTCATTTCTCATCCTTCCACATCATTTCTTAGAGACACTTCTCTATAATTATCCACCATAAAGGACCCAGGCTTTTTTTGTCTGTAAAGTCTCAATTGTTTTAAATTGAAGAGTACTACAAGAGTTATATTTTTGCTTCCTATAAACAATCAATACCCAGAACTCATATTTTATCTTTTTGTTAAGTAATGCCAAGCTTCCAATTTCTTCAACACATCTCGTTCCATTACATGGTGGCACTATTTGTACAGCTTTAAATACAAAACCTGATGGTCATGTATGTTAATGGAGACACTCCTCTAATCTGCCCTTCATACCAGTACTAAAATAATCATACTTAACTTACTTAGCTAGAAACATAATCATATCAATCCTCTACTCAAAAATCTTTAGTGGCCCCCTATTATCAAATGAGTAGAATATAAAGTCCTCTGATGGAGATTCAAAGTCCTCTATGATATGACCTATTTTTCTAATATAATACTGTCTTTGACATATTCCATGGTCCAGGCAAAATAGACTACTATCTACCCAGCAAAGATGCAATTGTGCTCTTCTGGCACCATATTTTTGCTTATGTATTTCTCTGTGCCTGGGATGATCATACCTTAACCTGTTGAATTTCCACCCATTGTTAAAAATGTGATGCAAGTGTTAGTTCTTCATTAAATGTTGCATAATTTCCCCCTCACCAAATCAGTAATGATCTTCTCCTTCAGACCTCACAGAGAACGTTTGTTTTGGAACTTACTAATATATTTGTCATATGATGTTGCATATTACAGTTACTGGTGTTCATGTTATCTTCCTACTAGACTAAAAACTTTATATAGGTAGGAGGCTATATTGTGTGTGTATGTGCATGTACATGTGTGTGTCTGTGTCTGTGTGTAACATACACATACACACACACACACATATATAATGGAAAGAGAGGAGAAATGGAAAGAGATAAATAGATATATAGATACATTTATGTTCATTTAAATAGATTTTATACACATACATATGTGTATGTATATATAGCTATATCTAGATAGATAGAATTCAGGATTTAGTAAATGTTTAATAAATAGAACAGCTTAAAAAAAGGGAAGGGATAGGTCTAATTCTTGTCCAAAACTACCTGGAACTTAAAAGTGGAAAACCAAAACTGAGTCTCAAAGTCTGCCTCCTACATTCACCATGACACCACATGCTTTGGCCAAACACTTACCATTTTTGTCTGTCTTTTCTCCAAGAGCATCAACGGTGCCATCTGGATGGAGACGGACAAAGCCTCCACTAAGCCGGTTGTAGAACTGAAGAGTGTTTCCTTTCTTCAACTTCCAGCTTTCAGCAGCCCACTGATTAAAAAAAAATAAGATACATAACAACAACCAAAACAAAAATGTTAAAACTAGTATGAGAAGGCACGAAGGGGAAATTTCACATAGAAACAAACACTTCGTACAAAATTCATGTGCTGTTTTGTTTTACCACTTATTAAATGACTATTTGAAAATTGCATACAGTAATTTAAGACTCAAAACAAAGTCCTTACAGCCTCTTTTCTTTGAAGTTCTAACTTCTGCCCTGTGGAGATAAAAGAAAACAAGGGCTGTTAACTTTAGCAATGTCATGGCTTCTCTAGTCACAGTAGTAAAAGCACATTCCCCCAGACATTTGGGTGCCTAGCACTTACTCCCAAAGAAGGTGCTATTATCACTAGGGTACAGTTCTCTAATAATTTTCCCATCATCTTCTCCATGATCCAGCCATCTACAAAGAGAAGAAGAACTCAATTACTTTAAGTGCTCAAAATGACCTATCTTTGACACTTAGCCAACCAAGTCTAAAATAATGGATAGAAGAGATTGGCGAGAGTAATCCATTTCTAGTAGTTACAAGGAAGGGTTGGGAGAAGGAATGCAGAGACCAAGAGGGCAATAACTGATCCTCTACGTGAATCTGTCATAGAAGTCCACAAGCAGCCAGGAAAATAAATCTGTACTATCAGAATTAAGGTCAGACTAGTTCAATGAATTAACAGTCCCTAATGAGGTCAAGGTGATAAAGTCAGAATCATGTGGGCCACAGTGCATTGCTCTGTTACTTGGCCACAATAACTAGAGTCCTAGCTCTGATCAGTGATGTTACAAATGCGCTATGACATAAGGAACAAGAAAGGAGAGAATTTAAATTAACATAGGCTAGAAATGTAGCATATTAAAAATGTATTTCTACATGAAAAGAAGCTAAAAAGCAATAATAAATTATCCAGATATAAATTACCAGAGACCAGGGACAATAGAAAGTGTCTAGTTTTCAAATATACAAAAATTATGAACCAGAGAATATATCACAAAGGTGCACACTGAGTTGAATTGTATACATATATACTCTGATACCTGTGACACAAGAAGGCATATTCAAGATCTGTGGTAGGGTCTTTGATCACGATATCATCAAGAAACCAACCATTTCCTAAATAAAAATTGAAAGAAAGGAAAATATAATGATAATATGAATGATTAATGGATCAAGTTGATATTTAGGAAGAATTAATTTGGTTTTAGATACAGGGTGAATGTAAAGTTCTTATTAAACAAATTTTAAACCGATTGAAAAGTTATAGAAATGATAAGCTAGTTGATTTCAGAAAAATATGGAAAAAATTGCATGAAATAGTAGTGAAATGAGCAGAAGCAAGAGAACACTGTATACAGTAATAGCAATATTGTTCAAGGAACAACTGAATGACTAAGTTATTCTGAGCATTATAACTACTCAAATAAACTATAAAGGAGCCTTAAAGGAAGATGTTATCCACCACCAGAAAAAGAACTGATAAGTAAAAGTATGCAGAGTATTGTTCTACATATATATGGATGTGTGTTTTTATATATATTTATTATTTATTTTATATAATATATACATTTTACATATATACATAGATAGATGCATAGATAGATGTGTGTGTATATCAAATGGTGGCCTTCTCTAGTGTGGAGTAAGGATGGAGGGAGGGAGACAGTTTGGAATTTTAAATGTAACACAAATAAATAAATTAAATTAAAAGTTAAAAAAAGTCAAGCTTATGAGAAAGAAACTTTTAGCAGCACATGAACAAGGTGTATCAAACTTTTAATTCTTGCATCTCTAGCCTGATTCTTTTGTGATGTATATTTTAATAGGACTTTTAAAACTGTTGAATTTGTTTAAAATCAAAAAACACTTACTAAGCATCCACAGCAAAGCAAAGCATTAAGCTAGGTGCTCATTGATGCAGAGATGATAAGAAACTATCTCTGCTCTCAAGCTGATGACAATCTAATTGGTGAGATGAGGAATGCATTCAAATAAGAAAAATATAAATGATAGCATGATACCAAGTACATATTACAGGACCAAAGAGGGACTAAGCCATCAGAGAATCAGGCTAATAATGCTTGAAGGAATTGACCACCAATGGGAACACAAGATACTTTTTTTTTTTAAACCCGCAGACACTTTTGAAGGCCATTAACCAAGGCATAAAAGGACTGCAATCTGCACTGATAGAAAGTATCCGCACCAATGAAATCACAGGTCATTTAAACATTGAAGCACTGAGGTAAGTGCATCAGAGAGGTGCAAAGTGCACAAAGGAGTCATGAGGAGAGAGAGATTGCATCTTGCTAAAAGGATCAAGGAAGACTGTGGAAAACATTCTAAAGTGGCTAGTAAATATTAACATAAAATGCATTCCTTATCCTGGCCCTAAATTCCTATAAAAAATATGACCTTGCTGAATAAATAGCAATTTTAATATTCTTGCTTCAAACATATATATAAAAAGTTATGAAAGATGAAACTTAAATGTGCTCTTTAAAAAATATAAAAATAAAGTTGCCAAAGGATAAGTGGTCATTGGATACAAACAAAGAATTCTCAAAAGAAGAATTGAAAACTCTTAACAATTATATCAGTAAAAAAATTAATAATAAGCATATGCTAAGTATCTATCATGTACCAGGCACTATACTAAGGGCTGGGGATACAGAAAAGGCCAAAAGATAGTCCTACCCTCAAGGACTAATGCCCTCACAGTCTAATGGTAAAGAAAACGTGAAAACAAATATGCACAAACAAGGTATAGACAGCATAAATTGGAGATAACCACATAAAGGAAGGCACTAGCATTAAGGGGCATCAGGAAAGGCTAAGTAGATGAAAAATAGTTCCAAATTACCAATAATAACAGAAATGTAAATGTTGCAAAACGACTCTGAGGTTTTATGTTACATCCAGCAAATTAGTAAAGATAAGAAAAGGTACAAATGATCAATGTTGGGAAGCTATGTTGACAGGTACACTAATGCACACTTCTCATCTGGCTACACTTCTTTGGGACTTTTCTGACTTTTCCACCATTCCTCCACATCAGGTACCTTCCCCAGCACATACATACACTCCCTTTTTAGGTCCCTTTTGTGTGTTGTCTTCCCTGCTAAGATTGTAAGCCTTTCCAGGGTGAGAAAGGTCTTTCTTTTTGGTGCTTGCATCTCCCGCACTTAGCACAATGCCTGGCACATAGTAAGTGTTTAATAAATGTTTGTTGATTGAGTGATAGATAATGCATTGAGCTGTGATTTGGTATACCTATTCCAGAAAGCTATTTATAATTATGCTAATAAAATCTAAACCCAGTGCTAAGTAGGTATATATAACCCAAAGAGTTCAATGACAAAAAGAATGGCTCTATATCTACCAAAAAAATATTATGGCAGCACTCTTTGTGGTAACAAAGACCTAGAAGCAAAATAGATGCCCATAAATTTGGAAATGGCTAAGCAAACTGTAGTAAAGTATATAATATAACAGTGCCATACTGTAAGAAATAATAAACAAAATAAAGAGAAGCATAAAAAATATTTATATGAACTGTTGAAAAGTGAAGTTAAGCAAAGCCAGGAAAAAATAAAAAACCTTACACCATGACTACACCATGGAAACAAAACAATCAAAACAGGATGTTGCAAAATTATAGAGAAAAGGCTTGGCCGCAAAGAAGAGGTATTAGGAGATACATTCCCCCTGCTCTTTTATAGAAGTAGGGGTCCATGGGTATGAAACATTGAATATAACAGATTTTTTGTATGTTGATTGATTTACTTGATTTATTGTTTTCTCTTTTTTATTTTAAAAAATTATTTTTATAAAAGTATCTCTCTGGCAGGAGAGAAAAGGAAGAAACAGGAGTAAAAATAAGTGATATAAAAACAAAATATATCAGTAAAAATAGATTAAAATATGGTTTTAAAGTAAATAACAGTTTCAATATTTTTGCTTCTAAAATACACTGAAAGATGATTACTAAAGAAGAAAGATGATTACTAAAGATGAAAGGCAAACATGTTCCTTAAAAATATTTTCATATAAGGCCAAAGGCTATGAATGAATGCATAAGTAGTCAATCAATATGAATAATGATAATACTATTAATTAAATTTGGCATTTATATAACGCTTTAAAGATTGCAAAGTGGTTCATACATATCTCACTTAATCCTCACAGCAACCTTGGGAGGTGTGTATCCCCATTTTACAGATAAGGAAAAAAGAGGCCAAGTGAAATGTCTACAAACAACACCTAATAAGTGTCTGAGAGAGGATTTGACCTCAAGTTTTCCTGGCTCCAAGTTTGGTGCTCCATTTACTGATACCTCCTAGCCATGACTCTATGGACAAGTCATTTTTACCCTCTGAGACTGCTTCTCCAACTGTGAAAGAAATATAATAACACCTATAGAGTCTAACTTAGAGGATTGTTATGGATATGTTATCAAATCAGAGGATTGTTATGGATATGTTATCAAATCAGATAATATATAAAAAATATCTTGCAAAACTTTAAGTGAGGTATTCTTATCAATCAGTATCGTCATTACCCAGATCTCTCCAGATTCTAAGCCCAGAGCTCTTTCCTCCTTTATAGACCCCACACTGCCTTCAGAAACACAGGAGGAAATAACAGCTTCTGCGAGATCAGCCTTACATGCCCTAAACTATTAGGAGTAACAAATATCACAGGCCTATCACCCAAAGTAATGAATTTCACAATTTAATCTTGGGTTTCTTATGTCAATCAGCTTCATCACTTCAGAACTCAGGTAAAGAGGTTTCCCCCTTATTATACATAGAATCCATGTGTTATAGATGGCATCAGTCAATACCAGACCTCTCATCAGAAGAGGGATACTTTTACAAACAGCAATTAAGATTCAGTAGATGGGGCTTTTAATTTTTTTCCCCTGAAGTCCAGCTTTAAGCAATTTGGAGTTTTAAGTATTAGATGTATGTATAAGAATCAAGCATATCATGGCCTATGTAGGAAAAAAATTACCAGGGATTTTTGGTTAGACTCCTACTAAAATCATAGCACCACTTTAAGGAGTCATGAAATTAACGGATGAAATTCTCATAAAGGAAAGTACTACAGTTTACAGTATTCTTAGGCCAATTTCACAGGTGTTTATGCGATCTGGCTACGTGTGAAACATCTATTTTATTTTTGTTTCTTATTTTGTTAAAAGATTTTTTAAAAAATATGTCTATCTAAAATCTAACGAATATTTGGAGAGGTTATTTCGATGTAGGTAATAAGAAGCTAAATTACTTTCTTTATAAACACAAAATATCTCAGTCACATTACTGGGCATCAATATTTTATAAATACACATGGTGTTTCTCATAAATACAATAGAAACTGGTCACTTGATATACCTATGCAGAAATGTCTCACCTGAGCCAAGTCCATCATGTGCTATGACAACCTTGTACAAATACCCAAGATGCACAGCTTCAAGGGAGAAGATGTCAGTCTGCAACCAATCAATAAAAGCACAATTAAATCTAGGTGATATGTCCAGCTTTCTAACAACACCGCAAAGTAAGATAATATTAAAACAGGTAAGGCGAAATTGAACTTTGACCTGATTCTAACAAGGTGAGAAATAGAAGAACGAAAGAGCAATGCAATTTTAAGAGTATAACCATAAATTTTCAAATATTTATTTTTCCTCATTTTATAAATACATAAATGATAATGGTATATATAGATGGTAATTATATATAATTATGATTATATAAATTAGTGTACTGCAATAATGATAATAATTTTTTCAAATGTTTAGACGTTGATATTTATTTCAGCACTGTAGTTCTTACCTTAGAAACATTGCTGTTGGAACAGCCTAAACCACAATCCAAAGTACTTTCGGGGGACTCACTTTCTTTAACTATGTTTTGCTTAACTATGCATATTTGTCAAAAGAGTTTTGGGTTTTTTCCAAGTGGGGGAGGGTAGAAAGGAAAGAAAGTAAATGCTTGTTAATTTAAAAAAATAAAATTTAATTTACATAAAAGTAAATGTATAACTCTGGCCACAAAAGAAGGCAGAGCTTTGGTGACAGAGATCTAATTCTTTCAAGTCCTGAATTGTTGTTTCACTAAAAAAAAAAAGACATGCCTACCTTGTTGTGGTTTATACATGTCCAATACAGGAAAAAGTGAAAAGCCTCAAGATACTTTTATATGAAAATCAATATAACAATTTTGTCCTGGCTTAGATCCTGGGAAGATACACGTCCCTATTACTGGATGACGAGAAAACTAAGATGAAAACAAAACACCTATAAGATTCTCGCCTTAGGGAATATACCTGGTAGTGGTATTGATGGGACAAAGGGTATGTACTTTTTAATAGCTTTGGGGGTATATTTCAAATAACTTAGCAGAATGTTTGAACCAATTCACAGCTTCACCAACAGTACATTTGCCTGTTTTCTTACAGTCCCTCCAGCATTTGTCATTTTCCTCCCTCTGTCAACTATGCCAATCTGATGAGTGTAAGGAGGAAGGCATAAAAGTTGCTTTAATTTGTATTTCTCTAATCAATCATGATTTAGATTATTTTTTCATAGGGTTATTGGCAGCTTGTATTTCTCCCTCCAAAAATTACCTATTCATATCCTTTGACCATTATCAGTGGAGAATGATTCTTGTTCTTATAAATTTGAAATAGTTTCTTACATATCTTGGATATAAGGATATAAAGACTTTTATCAGAGAACCCTATCAAAAAGATTTTTTCCAGTTACCTGTTTCCTTTCCAATATTAACTACATGTGATTTGTTTGTGTAGAAACTATTTTATGTAATCAAAATTGTCTATTTTATCTTGTGTGATCCCATCAATTGTTTAGTTATGAACTCTTCCCTAGCTACAGATCCAAAAGGTAATTTCTTTATTCTTTCTCTAAATTGTTTATAATGGGATCTTTTATATTTAGGTCATATATCTATGTGGACCTTATCTTGGTGTATGGTGTGAAGTATTCCTCTTCAATATTTCAGAGATCTATGATTTCACCTCTGCTTATGCCAATGTCACTCTTAGCCCCTCCACACATGAAAAATAGGCAATTCAATGAGTTATTGGAGCCAAAAAAAAAAAACAGGATCATGCTGTAGCCAAGCCAGTGGTGGGGAGCCTCCCCAAATTTAGCTGTCTTGAGCTTCAGATGCTGTGTCACCCCTCTCCAGGCATGTGTGCAAACCCTTTCCACATAGAAAGAAAATTCCAGAGCCTATGCTTCACTGCCATACCTTTAAAGAACCCACAGTCCCCTTCAAACCCTAAGGAAAAAAGCAGGACCTCAGTGGAAGAATACCCAGGAGGTCTATAAGCAAAATGCTTTGTGACAGATCTTTTTTGCTTAATAAAATGAATGCAAATACAATATGTAATTAAACATAGCATTAAATCCACATCATGTATTCATTACCTAGTAATAATTATATATTCACAGTAAGCAATAAATGTTAAAACAAATATTCAGTGAATAATTACTCCCCAGTCATATAATGTAAAGGTAGGATTTTTTTTTAAAGATTCAGAGAAATGGATTTTGTTCACTCACTTGTCCTTTCAAAAATTTCTTCGGGGTCTTTGATCTAAACAGTTGCCTGGAGCCTGTATCTCCTTTCTCTCCATAGATAGAAATGTAGACTCTGGATTCTGTCCCAGCATTCCATCGTTCTCCTGTTGTCACACGCACCTCATACACTGTCACTGATGAGAAAAGGAAACTATACTTTACATCCCAAACACTGCTGACTTGAGAGAATCATATGGACATAGGGGGAAAAAATCACCCACATCCATCAATTATAATGGGTGCTAGTGCAGAATTTGCATTTTCATAAGAAATGTTTTCTAGCATATAATGCAATGAGGTAAAACCTTGTTTTGATTGCATAGATATTTTGTCTGGGTTTTCACAATGGGAAATGAAAATTGAAATCCAGTGTAAATGAATCACAGTTTAGCAATAAAGCTCCATTTGGAGTAATTACAAGGCAAAATATTTTTCTTTAAAAAAAAATCTGTGTAAATCTAAGATCCCAGGTACTTCCTAGCATGCACTACACAGAGGTACCAGAGTGCCTAGCATGAATTAACCATTAGAAGAGGCATTACTTTCATTTTTCAGACTTGCCAATATGCTTAGTCTGCCCTGAAGTACGAACAACCTGCCACAGAGCTCAGTGTCTTAAAGATTTCATTTCCTCTTTTTCCAAATAGATGGTGTTGCTTGAACGTGCCATAAATAGTAATTGTGGATCACTCTTATGGCCATTGTCAGAGTGACAATTCTTTTACTTTCAGGATGGGAATTTAGAAAGTAAATAGGTAAGAAAAATAAACTAGCTTCAGAATCTTCCTTAATATATTCAAACTTGTACCCCATAAATTGAAATAGATGATGGTTACTTCATTAAAATGGCACTCTACCTGAGAAAGACAGAAACATATATGTCTTTGCTCACAGCTTTCTCTAAACATACTCATTGTAAACCATCCTGAGACACACATTTCAAACACCAGGAGAGCAGGTAAATGTCATATTTCTTTCTTTTGCCTGACATAATAATGACTGTCTCATTCTTTCTCTTTCATGTACACAAAGGAAAACAACATAACAAAGGAGAAGATAAAGCTATCTCACTTAATTCTGCCCTTGTGATTTATACATCAAGACAATTAAGTTGCACAGTGGGTAGAACACTGTGCCTAGAGTCAGAAAGACCCAAGTTCAAATCTGACCTTGGACATTTATTAGTTGTGTGACTGAGGCCAAGTCATTTAACCTGTTTGCCTCAGTTTCCTCAATTTTAAAATGGGAATAATAATAACACCTACCTCCCAGGATGGTTGTGAAAACCAAACAAGATATCTCTAAAGTGCTTAGCACTTAGTAAGTGTTGAATATATGTTTGTTTCCTTCCTTTCTTTCTACACCGGTCTAAAACAAAAACTGAAAACACAATACCCAGAGCTACCATTTCATTGACATATTTCTAGTGAAGATGGATGTAACATCTATAATGACCTAGAAGAAGATTAGACAACAACCTAACATGGGTTAGGTGCCATTTAATATTTTCTGGCCTAGTTGACAAAAAATTATATATACATATATATGTATATGTATGTACACATGTATATACACATGCACACATATATACATATCCACGTGCACATGCATGCATATGTACATATACACATATATGTGTATGTATTTATATATATGTGTGTGTATATGTACACACACACACACACACATATATGGTGCCAAGTTTGGTAAGGGTGATTAAGCACCTTAGGGATAGAATTGGAACACCAAGCAACATAGAAATACCAGGAGCTGGGTGTGGTTATTTAGCAATAAACCTATCCAATTGGGATAAGGATTAAACAGTTTCTATAATTAAGAATATAGAAATTGGGGATTTATTTTTAATATATACACTTAAAGCCTATATTTCACTCTAAAGGAAGGTAAGGGAACATGCAGATACTATCACTACTGCAAACAGAATGACCTAGGAAACAGAATCAAGTATAATTTCTGCCTCGCTGAGGCCTTTAAGCACTGAAAAGAGTAATCTAGCAAAAAGGGTTGATCAAAACTCTTTGATTGAGTCTTAATTTCAGTGACTTAGGCAATGTCTAAGGGCAAGAAAAAGGACTGAATTAGCCTCATAACCATATAGCGAAGCAGGGGTAAGAAAAGATTCCTAACTCCATATGACAAATTTCTTGCCTGGCCATCTTTCCCACTTACTGGTAATAAAGTGAATGGAAGCAATTAGGGGCACATTTTTGCCTGAAGTAAAGCTAAGTGACATTACGATACTCCTTTTGGCCTCCTACTCATAGTTCTCTTTTATATATTTCTTTAGAAGATTGGAAAGTCCAATTTTCAATAGTACAATGCTTGGAATGGGGGAGGGGAAATAGATCTGTATTGTCATCATGATCACCATCATCTGCCAAAGCTCCGATTTCACAATTTCCTCTTCTTTTTTCTCCCTTTCCAAAGTGGAAAGCAATAGGAAGAAGCTGATGGTGTCAGAGGTTTATAGGATGATAAGTTCATGTGTGTATTATTGATGAAGCATAGCTTTGGCAGTATACAGCAATGCAGAGGGGCAAATTACATCTCTGAATGAGAGAGGGCATGGGAGAGGAAGCACTGGATTTGGAATCAGGAAGATTTGGGTTTTAATTCCGCATCTAACACTTCCTAGCTGTTGTGATTACAGGAAAGTTATTTCTCCTTTCTGATCTTCAGCTTCCCTCTGGAAAATGGGGGTAATGATAGCCACATACCTACCTCAAAAGGCTATTATTAGGCTCAAAAGAGATTAAGGTATGTAGAGTGCTTTGAAATCTTTAAAGCACTTTGCAAATGCCAGTTAATATTACAAAGCTATTGTCTCCTGGCATCTTCAATTCTTTATTGATATTAAAGATTATACTATAAACTATTGCTCATGAGCCAAAATTTCTCTCTGTCTCTCCTCTCATCCATCTCTGTTTCTGTTTATATCTCTCCCTCTCTGTCTCTCTCTATGCCTCTCTCCACCCCCTTCTCTCTGTCTTCCTCGCCCTCTCGTTGTCTCTCCCTCTGTTTCTGTGTCTTTCATTTCCCCTCTGTCTCTCTCTGTCTCCCTCTGCTTGTCTCTCTCTCCCTCCTTCTCTCTCTGTCAATGTCTCTGTCTCTGTTTCTATCTTTAGTCTCTGTCTCTATCTTTTCTGTCCGTCTCTTTCTTTCTCTGTCTCTCTCTGTCTCTGTGTCTATCTGTCTCTCTCTCTCCCTCTCTCTCTTTCTCTCTGTCAATGTCTCTGTCTCTGTTTCTATCACTAGTCTCTGTCTCCGTCTATCTCTCTCTTCCCTTTCCCCTCTTTCTCTCTCTCCCTTCCTCTTTCTAAGGTATTGATCAGAGAAACTTTCACTAAACAAGTAACTTTTTCAATAGCCTCTAAAAACTAAAGCTTTGAGCTCCCCTTCATCTTCCTCACACAAGGCTGCCCTGCCAGGAATCAACCATTGCAGAATTTGATTCAGTGTTTGTAAAGGCTGGAAGACATAGCAATCGTCAGACAACAGCAAGTAAGAAGCCACTTGGCTTTGGTGGCCAGCGCTGTCAGCTCTGCTTAAAGTTTTATCTTTCCTTACCTGGAAGAATTGGCTGGCCTTTATGAAAAACAGGCAATTCCCGACAGATTTCCCCATCCTCTCGATCTTGAGCCAACCAGCGGAAAACAGGGATGTAAAACTTTTCCCCTGAGAAAAGGTTCTGCAATTTTATCTGGAATGGCAACAATATGATGCCCGGAGGAGATGTAACGTAATAAAATGACAGCGTTTGATAAACTGCCCCTCCCCCAAATGCATGGAAAATTTTAATTAAATTTAATGCATCAGGGATTTCGCCATGTGAAGAAATGAGTGATGACCCCCTTTTTGCACATTCACGCCAACTACAATGGCAATCCCTTTAGCCTCAGACAGGCTCTTTCTTAAATAAAATATGCCAATTTACATTTAAAGCATTGCATGTTGTCTAGTCCTCCATACATGGAAGGTACTCTCTTCACCTCTGTCTTACAGACTCATACATCTAGATCTGGAAAGAACATTAGAACCCATCTTGTCTTAACTTTCATTTTACAACTGAAGAAACTGAGATCTAGAGTCATTAAATCCTTTGTCCAAGGTCTCACAGGTGGTAGTAAGCATCAGAAGGAGGATTTGGACCAAGTTTCTCTACTCGAGAATCAATGTTATTTCCACCGTACCATACTCTACCTTTACAATCTCCTTATTCCTCTCCAAGTACTCCACCATCCAGAAACACTGTTGTTCCTCACACAACACACTTCATCTCCTAAATCCTAGGGGTACCCATCTAAAAGCAAGTCAGTCCCTGACCTCGAGGAGCTTCCATTCTAAGAGGGAGAGTGAATATACATAGTAAGGTACAGCTGCAGGGTAACTAGGCTCACAAGTCTTCAGGTTGTAGTGTCAAGACAAATGGCAAGTTTTGGGTTTCCAGAGGACAGAGAGGCAAGGAAGATGAGCTATTATAACACCGACCTTCTAGGTCATGAACTCTACAAGAACGGGAATCATCTGTTGTAATGTTTGTATTGCCCTAAGACATTAGCTATAAAAGGAGCTTAATAAATATTTGTTGAGGATAATAACAATGATGTTGATTCTGAGACAAGAAGATATAAACCAGGGACAGCCAAACTGGAGAGTCATTGCTAAAATAGCAAATAAAGAAAGGCAAAATGAATATTCAGTTAAAAAAAAGTTATAAATTCTTGCTCTGAAACACTATGTAACCTTGGGCAAATTGCTTAACCTCTCTGTCTCAGCACCCCATCTTCATAATGGATATAGTAATAGCTGCCCCCTATCAATCTCATGGGACTAGCAAGAAGACTAATTATAACTTTGGGAAAAAATTGCTTTGTCCTACTGTGAGAGCAGAAAGACAAGTTATTATTACGATAGATATTCACTTATTAAATCGACATCACATTTCTAAACCTTACACAGTATAAAAAGTATCAATGTGATGTGAAAACCCAGGAAGGAATTCTTCATTTTGATCTCTAATAGCTTTATCCTCTCTCTTCATAAAGTTAGATAAGCTTCTCATCCTGCTTCAGGCTTCTTCAGACTTTAGTCTAAGATGATGATTTTATTAACTGCTATATATTCTTTCTGCTAATGGAATAAACAATCTGTTCTTGTCTCCTATGAATTTTTCATTAATTTTCTCACATACTATGACACTACACAGAAATAATACATTTGCCAGGCAAATTACCAAGAATTTGCATAGCAGGTTACTTTGCATTTTAGGTTTCTTTTTCACTCTACAACATAATTTATCTCCCAAAATGTGACAATAATACACCCAACATAAAAGGTAAGAACAGGGTCAAAAGACAGCAGAATCTGTGGCCTTGGCGATCTGCATTTATTGAGAATCACAAAAATAAGTCAGGTTTTAAATTGTGAACAGTCTGAAAGTCAAAGGGCCCAATGGCTTCCACTGAAATAATGAAAAGAATTCTCTTTGCCAAGATTCATAATAAAAAAGATCTGAAGAGGCAAAGGGGAATGCAAATTGTGTCAGGAGGCTAGAGGTCAGAAATATGTGACTCATAAAAAAAAGGGAAGAAATAGGACCCCTGAAACACTTGGAGCTAACATACCTATGGAGGCAGCTAGGTGGCACAGTAGATAGGCCAGTCTTGGAGTCAAAAAGACTCATCTTCATGAGCTCAAATCAGGCGCCAGACACTTACTAGCTATGTGATCCTGAGCAAGTCACTTCACCCTATTGGCCTCAATTTCCTCATCTGTAAAATAAGCTTAAGAAGGAAATGGCAAACCACTCCAATATCTTTGCTCAAAAAACCCAAATGGGATCACAGAGAAACAGACACAATTTAACAACAACATAAGCAAGGTAAGAGGTTCTTCCTACAGAGTGAGAAGCTGTAGAAGCCCTCAGGAATAAGGTCTTGCTTATGCTCCAAGATACGCCTCACAGATGCTTTCAGGAGAGAGGTTATCCAGTCATAAATTGTAAGAGGATTGATAGACAAGTAATAGTTGGCAATGTCACTCTCTAAAGGTTGGTCATTTGTCAATATGAAAATAAATCTGCTTCCTTCCTGATGCATGGATAGTGTTAAGAGAAAAAAAAATCCATGCTTTAAAGATCGCAAAGCACTCCACATACTTTAAATCTCATTTGATCCTAGCCATAGCCTTCTGAGGTAGATATTGTGGCTATTATTACCCCAATTGTACAGAAGGTGAAGCTGAGTCTCAGAAAGGAGAAATAACTTCCCATTTGTTATTAGGGGCAACCTTCACTGCAAGAAAAGGAAGAAGAGACAAAAAGAGGGTGGAGAGGAGAGAGACAGAGGAAGAGGGGTGAAAAGAGAAAGGGAAAAAGAAAAAGGAGAAGGAAAAGGGACCAGGAGTCATGGTGAAAGGGAGGGGAAGGAGGAGAAGAGACAGAAACAGAAACAAAGAGAAATTAAAGCAGAGAGACACAGAGACAAAAACCAAATCTAACATTTATAGAAACCTTTCTCCTGAAAAACAAAGTTTCATACAGAGGGTTTTATACCTTGCAGGCAAAGGAAACACAATGTCATCAATTAAGACAATTTATAGGTTGCAAGCAAGGCCAAGAACATCTTTGAAGAACAGGATGTACAGAAGATACTTCTGTCTTTACTTCTTCAAACTATTTCACATTTTGTTATTAGCAAGATTTTGCAGACTTAGGACAAAGCGCCCTTAAGCTTAAAATAACTGATTTAATTCCTGAGGTTACCTGCTTCCTCCACAAGAAAGCTTACTGTTCAAAAACTGGAGTTTTTTAAACATCTTTATCAATACAGAACAAAGAAGAGAGCATCCTGAAACTTATTAGGCCAGCTGCTGACTGACTACTACTAGTGACTCATATGGGAACAAACGATTCTGGTACAATGAACCTAGAAGGCTCTGCTAGCGATCATGACCTCTTTGGAAAGAAAAGCGATGCCTCAGGAGCACAGGCAGTTATGCTCAACATTGCTGACAATTAGGGACTTCGGAAAACAAAAAGATTTAGGAAGACTAAGAATGGGATTTGGATTTCTGGACCATATCTTAAGATGTAAGAATAATGGATGCTTGGCCAGAAGTAAAGTCATGTGCCCCTAAAACCTTAAAAATCTTAAACTCAAAAAGGGTCATGCTGCTAGTGTGAGGACAGATTTGAATTCAGGCTTTCCTGAATCCTAGGCCCAGTGCTCTAGCCACAGTGCTACCTGTTCATCTAATGGCATATGAGGATCTGGATGAGTCATTTTTCATCCATTAGTTTTTTTTTTCTCATGTATAATTAATTCAAAATAATTTAAATTATCATAGATTTCACTTAGGAGGCGCTGCAGTGCAATTGGTGCAATCAGGACAATACCATTTGCGAAAAAAAAAAAGAATATCTGTAGGATCTTACTATCCCCAGGGAATTTTTCTCTTTATTAGAACTTTGCACTGGACAATGGCCAGGACAGCTGCGAACACCTTGGATGAACATAAATTTCCCCTCTTAATTCCTCACAATATTAATAATCAGTGGATTATCAAGCAAACTTATCTCTGTCATAACATCCTTCAAGGAATTCCATACAATTTTGACTTAAGCATGAGAGACACTTTGTTGGAGCAAAGTTTTTAAGGCAACATTTTGCTCTTCCGAACCAAATGCTTCTTGAATGTCGATAAGCAATAAGCACAGTGGGTGGTTGTATCCTTTCCACCATTCTGTCGATTGTGAGACTATAATAATAATAATAATAATAATAATAGCTGATAAAATATAGTGGTTTAATGCTTACAAAATATTTAGCATAATCTTATTAGACCCTCACGAAAACTCTACACTATCATCTCCATTTTTACAGATTGGGCAACTGAACCTGAAGAGACTAAGGAACTCTTTCTCATGGTCCCAGAGTAACTAAGTGCTAGAAGCAGGATTTAAACAAGGGTATTCCTATCGCTAAGTCTAGCACTGTATCCATATGCCCATCAAGATGTGGTCTGTCACTATCAGCCATGCAATCTGTTTGTCCCCTTCTCATACCTTTATCAATAATGTTTATGATATGGATATGCAGATTATTCTCATAAAGATTTTGTAGAGATGGGAAAATAGGCATATTATTCTTTATTGATATTTTTTCAGCTACCAATTTCCAGTAATAATAACACTCATGACTTTTTTTTTCAGATTATTTGGTATTTCTCACTTCTGCCTATTTTAAAAATCAATCCCCAATGCCCTTAAAAATGGTTCGCTCTAAGTATGGATTTTCTCTGTGCATACTTGGTCTGGCCTAGTTGCTCTTCTGGTTTTCTTTAGTACCATTTCTAATTCTTCATGAAGCACAATGGGGACTATAATGCTATTGTCCACATATGGTGGTTACCCTGCCACTGACGCAGAAAAGAGTTTGTTAAAAATGTGTTGGTAGAGCTTTTCCACTTTCCATCTCTTTGTTATCTTCCTTCTAGTTCAAATCTTAAATGCTCGCTTGATGACATGGCTTAATGGGGCCTATTAGCAATATTTCCACAAACTTGTTTGTTTTAGAGTTTTTCCCCCTCCAACACACCTCAAGATTTGGTAAGGAGATCATCTACAATCATACCAACCATATTCAAATCCTCCATTTTTTACGTACAACTTTTATTCTAAGCTGTCTTTTTATCCATTTTTCAAAAAAAAAATCAATAGTTTATCTAAATAGGTCAAGTTAGAGCCATTTTTAATTGTTAAGTCATATTCTTTTAAATTGTATTCTTAATTTATTGATTTTTTTGTTATTGGTTTTTATGTTTGCTCTATCATGTTGATGTCTGTACACAGACATCTGGTTAAGAAATAGCTCTTACTCTGATAATCATTCATCTCCTGTTATTCAGACATGGTGAATTTATTGTACGTGTGTGTGTGTGTGTGTGTGTGTGTGTGTGTGTGTGTGTGTGTGGTGCTATACTTATTGGTATTTGTCATGTCCAGAGCCTACAAGCTCTCTTGAAGAAAGCATTTATGATATATAGGCATGAGACATTTGTGAAGTCTACAAGCCTTTGACCTCTACTGTTTTTCAATTTTGAGCCATATTTCCTTTTGGTGATGGTAGTAGTGAGTTTTTTTTTATTTCAATATTGTTATTTATTTATTTATTTTATTTATTAATTAATAAATATTTTTTTAAATTCAATTTTATTTTATTTATTTTATTTCAAAGTCTACATTCTGTCACTCCCATCTCATCCCCCCATTAGAAAAGCAATAAAAAACAAAGCACTTTAACAAACATATGTGGTCAAACTACATTCTACATTGGACATGTTCAAAAAAAAGTCTCAATCTTCAGTCTGAACCACTTCTGTTAGAAGATGGGTAGCATGTTCCCTCAGAAGTTCTTTAGAACTGTGGTTCGTCATTATGTCGATCAGAGTTCCTAAGTCATTTGAAGTTGTTTGTCTTAATATTATTATTATTATCATATAAATTGCTCTACTGGTTCTACTCACTTCACTTTTCCTCAGTTCATAAAATTCTTCCCAAGTTTCTTTGAAACTATTCTCTTCATCATTTCTTACAACACAATGGTATTCTGTCACATTCACATATGATGTCTTGTTCATTTCCCAATTGATAGGTACTCCAGTTTCCAATTCTTTGCACCATAAAAAGAGCTACTATAGTTTTTTGCATATGAATCATTTTCCTCTTTCTATGATCTCTTTGGGTATAAAACTAGTATCACTGAGTCAAAGGGAATGCATTGTTTAATAGTTCTTTTGAGCATGGTTCCAAACTACTTTCCAGAATGGTTGAACCAATTCACAGTTCCCTAATAGTGTACTAATATACCCATTTACCATATCCCCTATAGCATTAGTCATTTTCTTTTTTTGTCAGCTTTGCTAAGCTATTGGGTATGAGGTAGAACCTCAAAGTAATTTTAGTTTGCATTTCTCTGATTATTGGTGATTTAGTGAATTTTTCATATGGCTATTTATAGCTTGGATTTTTTTCCTCTAAAAATGACCTGTTTATATCCTTTGTCAATTGAGGAAAGGCTGAGCCATATTTTCTAATAATTTTGCCATTTTCTCCTTTGTATTTAAGTCACTGATTATCAAAGTGAATATTGACTTAATCTGCAGTGTCTTTCTTATCAAATTATTTGTAGAATTTCTCTATTTGATCATTTTCTGTGATAGACATTGGTGCATAACCTTCCACTACAGAGATCTTTCATGCATGACTAGTAATGAGAAGCACAATATGACATCAGCAAGGGCACTGTGACATTATATTCACGCCACCTTTGAGTGTGCGGTGAAATCAATGCTGCCAATTCTTTTCTTTGTAGCTCTGAGGAGGACCTGCGAGCCACTTCTCCATTTAGCTAGATTGTCTTTCTGTCATCTGCCGTCATTTATAACAAGAATGTCACGGCTGATATGGTCGAATTCCTCTACTTACTCACTACGAGAGAATCTTTCATTTAAAGTAGGAAGAGTTAAATTAGTATTTATAGATGTGATTGTTACTGTCCTCTGCCCCTATTCTCCCACCGTGCTACCATGAGGGAGAACGCAGGATGGGATCCATTTTATATTTTCCTTTCATGCATCACCATGGCCAAAGAATTCATCGCCAAGTGGTCACCCTGCTGAGGATGGGCATCTTTGTATTTGTTAGCACTGGTCCTCAGAAAACACTCATAGGCATCTATTGTTGAAGCTGTGCTAGAGCTTTCTAGAACTTGCACTCTGACATTTTGGGCACACAGTAGTTTTGGGACCCTGGGACAATGCACTTGGTATCTCAGTGCCACTAGGTAACTCTAAGATTAAAAGTTAGTGCCAAATTACTGTTTACATCATTGGAAGGCATCCCACTACTGGGTGTTTTGCCTATAGATGAAGCCACAGGTTGTCACATTAATGGAAAAGGAAGATTCTTCCTGTCCATTAATAGGCCTATGAGAACAAATGTGTCAAATCACAGCTGTGATACATCCTGAGTCACATAGAGCTCAATGTGGGAGGAACTTGCCTAAAGAGGAACTTTAGGGGAAGCTTGCTTAGGGGGAGGCTTGCTTTCAGGAAGGCTTTCACATCTTTAAGTACTAAGTTAATTAGGCACTGAGTCTCAGTGGTTGTGATGCCTTCTGGCTCTGAGCCTATTAGCCAAAAGTGAATATATATATTCTGAGGTGAGATTTTGCTTTAGGGGTTCACATATGAGAAGGACCTTTTGATTCTCTGGAGGAGATTCTGAGTAGTTGTTTATTAAGAGAGCCTAGTGGTGCTCCCTCAGTCTGGTGGTGTATGTAGATGGTTATATTACCTTCTTCAGATGGCTAGAGCCCTGTCTGTTGGTCTTTGTGCTAATTTCTCTGCATGTATTTTCTCTACGTTCAGGGTACTGACCTTTCCCCTGAACTAGTGAATGTAATTAAATTAAGATTGTTAACCCCTTTAAAAGCTACCTTTCCTTTAAAGGCAGATCAAAGGATCCTGTGCTAGCAGGCCACCCTGCCAAGGGTGCTTGCTGTTACACAGGTCTTGACCAAAAACAAACAAAAACCCAAGATCATTATGCTGAGATACTTATTTCCCCAAGATGGCATGAATGTCAATGAGGCCGGCAGATGGCAGAGTAGATAAAAAGCTAGGGTTGGCATCAAGAAGTTCAAATCCCACCTCAAATTACCACTTAGCTGTAATGCTGGACCAGTCACTTCACTTCCGTCAAACTCAGTCTCCTCTTTTGTAAAATGAGCATAATGATAGCCCCTCCATCATTGAGTTGTTGTGAGGATCAAATGAAAAAAATACAGGTAAAGTGCTTTGAAAACTTTAAAGTGCTTTACAATGCTAGCTATTATTATAAAAAAGTAGCTAGGCGGCTCAGTGGATAGAACACTGGGACTAGACTCAGTTCAGATTGAGCTCAGATCTGGCCTTAAACATTTACTAGCTGTGTGACCTTGGACAAGTCACTTAACCTCTGTTTGCCTTAATCCAGTGGAGAAGGAAATGGCAAACCACTCCAATATCTTTGCCAAGAAAACCCCATAGGTAGTATGGTCCACAGGGTCACAAAGAACCAGACACAACTGAAGGACTAAACGGCAACAATTATTACAAATCCTAGTTATGATCATGGATGTGTAGCACAGCTTCTTCAGGGTAGTTTTTTAAATGAGCAAAATCCATGGTCATGGGGATATAAGGACAGAAAAGGCTAAGCTGAGACAATGTATTCTCCCAGTCACTAAAAGGAAAGAAAAGCCATTCGCTATCTCATAGCAAGATGACCACAAAATGAAAAATTGTTTGCACGTCCTCACCTCTTTACAATGCCAGGCAGGAGAGAGACCGGAATTACTGTGGCCGATGCGAATCTTGTGAAGCTCTCCGATATCTCCGGTCTTTAGCTGTCAGAGGATCCCAGAGAATAGACTTGATGGTCAATTCACAGAAATCATTGGAAAACAGTTCACATGGCTACCTTACTTTCTATGGCTGTGTCTAACACGTAGAGTAGCAGGATCGTTATAATTTCTTTCACACAGTAATTTTCACTGGCACAATCAACCACAGAAAAGAGATAATCTCTGCTAGTTTTGATGCCATATGGAAAGGTCAAAGCCAATAGGTTCAACCAAGAAGAATGATCAGAATTGCTTCTATAATGATTCTGCCTCCTCTGTCAGGACCGTATGAGGAAGTAGGTTGGCTGAATACAAAAAAAGTTAGTAGTATTTGACAAGTAGGATGCAGTGGAGGAGAAGATAGGGTCCAATGTGGCCAGATCCAAGGTCTCTAAGCACTCTCCTCCCTGATGCCGGACTGACACAGTTCCCTCAGTAGAGCATCCTTTTTTAAATTTTTTATTTTATTTTTAATTTATGGAATAAAACAAGCATTTCTCTAACACAGTATAATAAAAATGACGATTGCACACTAAACCGAAAAATCTGCTACGTACAACTTCCTATTCCTTTTAAACATATAAAAAGAATCATATGGCTGTCTTTTTTTCTTCCCTCCCCCCACCCTGCTCTAGAGATGGCTACCATCAGACACAAATAGATGTGTGTGTGCATGTACATCTATTTATCAGTTCTTTCTCTGGCCGTAGATAGCATCTTTCTTCATATGTCTTTTATTTTTAATTTGTGTATTTCTAATAGAATGACTTCATCACTCAGACTTGTTCTTAAGAATCCTTTAAAGCCCAATCATTGACACTAAGCAGCCTCCTGTAGCAGCTTCAGAAAGAGCTGGAGTTTGCTCAGACTTCATTCAAGCATTTTGTTGCTATGATTATGATCTGACTCTGGACTGTGGATATCCTGACCCTGGTTCTGGACACTAACTCCAACTCTAGCTGCTACCGACTGTGACTTCCAAGTTGCTGGATGATGATCCTAGCTTTGACCTTAGAATTACTGACTCATGAGTCTTTCCTGCTGCTATCCTTACTCTTACCCCTGCCTTGGTGTTTTCAAATGGCATTGATTTTGCCTTATCATTATGCTAGGACCAAGGACTTATCCTTCCCTAGCCCAGGAGACTTAAACTGCTTCCCTGGCCCACTGGGGAAATCCCCTTCCCACAAGATCAGCCACTTTGTGCCTTCCCCTGGCTCTTAGCCTCAAAGGGCTCCCCAGCCTATACTGAAGGATGATGACCCTGGGGTCAATAGAAGCAGTACTGATAATGGTTAGTGATCTATTTCTCTGGCTCTGCTCTGTTCTGATCTGTGATTGAGCCTCCTCAAAGCCTGTCCCTGATCCATTGACTTGGCTAGGTATTTAAAATGGCATTTAAAGCCCTTCACTCTCTGACTCCAGCATATTTTTATAGACCGGTTTCACTTTATTCCTCTCCATGCCTGCCTCGTTCCAGTGAAACCAGCCTGTTTGCTCAACCTTGAACCTGCCATTACATCTCCAACCTCCATGGCTTTGCACAAGCTGCATCCCATGCTGGAATGCACTTCTCCTTCAGTTTGTTCTCAGAATCTCCGGCTTCCTTCAAGGTTCAGCTTAGGTATCACAATCAAAAGGAGCCTTGTCCTGATACTGAGCCCCTTAATTATTAAGTACTCTAATCCTTCAAATAATCATTAATATATTTCTTTATGTACGGGTCGTCTCTCTCCGCCCCTACTCCCACCCCCAGTAGAATGTACTGGTTTTGTTTTCTTGCCACCAAACACAGTGCCTTGCTCATAGAAAGCACTTGTTGAATAGGATTACATCTAAGGTTTCTCCGATGGAGAAGGAAGAGGCAAATCGCTCCAGCATCTTGCCAAGAAAACACCAAATGGGACCATGAAGTGTTGGACAAGACTGAAAAGACTGAATATCAAGGTTTCCATATTTACTTCCTCTCTGTCCCCCCAAAGATTCTCATCTCCAAGTATGCATGATCCATGACCCTTTGCTTGGAAGTTTGCTTGGGGTATTCTCCAATTTATCCCATAAATCAGGGCTGTCCAAAGTGCACCCTCAGTGTGATTTATGCAGCCTGCCTACAAGCATAGAAATTTACATAAATGCTTTAGTAAACAAAGCTGAGCTACTTCAGAGCTCTCATTTAAATGTCAAATTAAAATATATTGTCTATTGTTTCAATAAAAACCTAAGGTTGAACAGCCCCACTGTAAGTAATGGGTTTGTCCATGGTTGTTTGCATGTTGTCTTCTCCATTAGAATATAAGCTCCTCGAGAGCAGGAATCATGAGTTTTGTCTTTCTATCAGCAGTACTTAGTACAGTGCCTAGAACAGAGCAGACCGTTAAATAATGCTTGCTGACTAACCTTGACTATGATTAACCTAGTCACAACAGCTCATTGAAAAGGATATTAGCCAGCCCTTCGTGGCAGCCCCTCATAAAGAAACAGTGTAAATATGAGCAACCAGGCACCCTTTCCATCTCTAGACTCTTACCAGAGCCTTTTTACCTTATTTTGTACTCTATCTGAGAAAATACCACCACGGATTGCTTTTGATTGAGCACCTAGAGGGCACATGGGACAAGAATCTGAGCAAATACACCGGATCAGCTCCATTCATTCCACTGTCCCCGCTCACTGTGTCACCCACACAGACACACTTTACCCTGGTTTATTACTTACAGTGAAGATATCTTCTCGGCCTTCTTGAAAAGCGTTCCCACTTGTTCCATAAAGATAGACAGGTGCTGAGCTTCTGCGGTGTCCATATAATACAATATAGACCTGCGAGCTGGTTCCTGCACGTGGCAGCTCACTGGTAATTATTGAAACCTTCCAATTACCCTCTGCAGAAATATAAATCAGATAAAAATGGCCAGTCAGCATCTTAGAAATACAAATGGAATCTGGTGCATTATATCAGATTAAGTTGTATCAGATTAAGATGATGATGATGACGATGATGATAAATAACATTCTATATAGTGCTTACTATGTGTCAGACACTGAACTAAGCACGTTACAATTGCGATCTCATTTGGTTCTCACAACAACTCTGGAAGGTAAGTGCTGTTATTATCCCTTTTTATATCATTTTATATTTATATAGAATATTTTATTATTTTATATTATTATCCCATTTTACAGATGAGAAAACTGAGGCAAACAGAGGCATATGACTTGCCCAGGGTCACAAAGTTAGCAAGCATTGGAGATTGGATTTGAACTTAGATCTTTCTGACTTTGAGCCCTGTGGTTCTATCTATCTGTCTGGGTAGAAAACTTGGAGCCAGAAAGACATGGGTCCAAATCCAGGCCCCTTGACACATGTAAGAGATATCTCTGAGCCTCAGTTGTTTCATCTATTAAACAGTGATAATAATATCTCTAGGTCCTACCTCATAGGGTTGTTAGAAAACTCAAATGAGACACTTTAAAAGGCTATATAAATGCCAGTTATAATATCTTCTGAAAATGGGCTTAAATTTTAAAAGGAAGGATTTTGATTAGATATAAAAACTCATTGATAATGAGGGGTATATGTTCACTAGAACAAGATTCTGAGGGAGACTAGAACTTCCTTCTTTGAAGACCTTTATAAATAATCACTTCCTTGATATGTTCTTCCCTCTTGGCTTCCATAATGTAACAGTCTCCTACTTGTATCTCCTTCCACAGGCTTCTCTCTCTCTTTCTACCCCATCATTACAGGCATTCTGTCCTCGGCCTTCTCTTTTCTCTTTATAAGCTCTTCCATAGTGAAGTATAGAAACATAGGCACATATAATCTCCTGTTTTCAACTATAGCCACAATGTAAGTGATGCCCATGTTAATTGCTTCAGATCCATACTATCTCCTGAATCCCAGATCTAAACTTCCTACTACCTACTTGGCATCTCAACCCAGATTTTCAGCCTGCGACTCACATGTACCATCGTCTTAAGCCCCACAGCTACTTTTCTTCTCAATTTCCTTACTTCAATCAATGTAAGGTTAATGAGGAATAAGATCTTCCCCACCCATCAATAGGCCTCATGTGGAGCCCATTAAGGGAAGCTTGCTTGCTTGTAGGAAGGATTACACAACTTTCGTTAATTTCTAATTAGGAACTGAGCCTAAAGAGTATATATTCTGAAAGGTAATCTTTTGCTTTGGGGGCTTGCTTATGAGAAAGATGTTGTGATTCCCCGGTGGAGACACTGCATGGCCATATGTTCAGAGCTCCCTGACTTCTCAGAGATAAAGGCTCTCTTGATTCGGTGGTGGATGTAAAGCTTCAATTCAGGCAGTAGAGCCCTGTCTGCTGCTCTTTATTTCTCTTTTCTGTACTTTTTCCTATTTAATTAAAGATTGTTGACCCCTGAAATTGCTGTCTTTCCTAGTAAAGCAGATAAAAGAACCCGCACTAGCAGCCATCGTGGGTATGCCAGTGTGGTTGCTATTAAAATCAATGATACCAACATTTTGACAATCATGCAAACTAAAAATCTTAGAGTCACCTTTGACTTTCCATCTTCGCTAACATTTATATAGTGCTTTAAGTTTTGCCAAGTGTTTTATGTATGTTTTCTCACTCTATCCTCACAATAATCCTGTAAGGTGAGAGACTGAATGACTAACACAAGGTCACTGCTTGAGGCAAAATTCAAACTCAGGTCTTCCTGACTCCAAGCCCAGCCCTCTATCCACTATAACACCTAGCTGCCTCATACATGATATTAAATTAGTCACCAAGGCCTGTCAGATCTTCTGGTGCGATCTCCCTTGTGCGTCTCCTTCTTGCCAATCCCACTGCCACCATCCTACTACAGACTTTTATTTCTTCTTGCCTGGAATATTGAAATTGTCTCTCAATTTTTCTTTCTACCTCTAGTCTGTTCCTCATATACATCAATAGTAAATTCATTTTCTTGATGAACATCACTCTCATACTCAAAGTCTTCAGGTACTAAACAATTGTGAAACTATCCAACTACCAAATTAAGTCACTGAATTATGATTCCAGTGACTAAATCTATTGATGTAGAGATAGAAGCCACCTTAGGGGCCACTGAGTCCAAGCACCTCATTTTACATATGAGGAAATAAAGTCATAGAGAGGTTGAGTGGAAGCCAAATCTCCCTTGGGACAGCTAGGTGGCACAGTGGATAGAGGGCCAGGACTGGAGTCAGGAAGACTCATCTTCATGAGTTCAAATCCAGCCTCGGACACTTAGTAGCTGTGTGACCCTGGGCAAGTCATTTTACTCTGTTTGTCTCAGTTCTTCATCTGTCAAATGACAGGAAAAGGAAATGGCAAAGCATTTCAGTATCTTATCTGTGCCAAGAAAACCTCAGATAAGGTCACAAAGAGTCAGACACAACTGAAAAATGACCCACAAATCTTCCTTATTCTAATCTAGTACTTCAATAAACTCCTTTGTCAGGTGGTCTGTCCCCAATCTACTTTTCCCATTGCATCTCACACTGCTTTTCTTCATATGCCCTACACACCATATAAACTGGTCTGCTAACCAGTTCCAAATTCTTCATTTCCCCTTCTGGACCTTTGCTATCACTTTGACCTACTTATCTATCTTCCAAGGCCCGGCTCAAATGCTTTTGTGTTGTTCAGTTATTTCGATCATGTCTGACTTGTGATCCCATTTGGGGTTTTCTTGGCAAAGATACTGGAGTGGTTTGCCATTTCCTTCTCCAGTTCATTTCATAGATGCAGGAATGGAGGCAAACAGGGTTAAGCGACTCGCCCATGGTCAGACAGCAAGAAAGGGTCTGAGGACAAACTTGAACAATGGAAGATGAATCTTCCTGATTCCAAACCTAGGGCTTTATTCACTGTACCACCTAGCTGCGCAACTCAAATGCTAACTCTTCCCTCTAAGTCTTCTCTGATTCTCCTCTCCAGAATTGATCCTTTCTAACTCTAAATATTCGTTTTATACATTTCTTACATTCTTCCTTGTATTACAGTTATTTGTTCACATGGTGTATCTCATCTAATAAAATCAAAGCTATTTAAGAATAATGATAGAGTCTTAGCAATCACAATGTCCTTCTAGCAGCTAGAATTCTACAGCATCCTTGTCACAAATGGATAACTCCCATCCTCTCTCAAGCTGTCTTCATCTTGATGACAAGATTCAGAGATTCTCTCATATCTTATTACATATGTATTCCATATTTTTTTACAATTTCTGACTTTAAAAGTTAAGTTCTGAATATTTTAATCACTGGTTCAATTCTCTGGCGCTTGTGGGGAAGTGTTTATCACAGTGATACTAAGTTATATAAACTAAAGGATAGTACAGAACATTTTGAAAGCTGTATAACATCTCTGCTGAGAAACATAGGACACTTTGCAACTCTCTCATTAATGCTCACCATGTTTCTTTGAGATTGCCCACAGGAAACTGAGATAACAAATATTAAAGGGATATGTCAAATCAAAGCATGAGAAATAAAACTCAGAAATTTGGACTTTCATTAGTTCATTAGTTCTACCCATTAGGACACAAATTCCTTTCACTGAAAGTATGGCCTGTAATTCACCTTGACCATTCCAACAAGACATCCACTTCTGGCTTTAAACCTTCTTATATTTCCCTTGTGTCTTGTTTACTAAAACAAACAAATTTGCTACTTTTGTCCAAATACTGGTTAAATTTGCAAAGGCTCTTAATAGTTTTAAATTTTACTGAAGTTAACCCATAAACACAAACCAGAGAGTTGAGAAATACCAATGCATTTCCTCAGCATAAATGGCACATGAGTGGTCATGGGAATGAAATGGCTTCTCTTCTATTAGAGATAAAGCCAAAGAGTTTGGGGCAGGGGGGAGGGAAGGGCGGGAGAATCAATATTTGCTAAATGTTCAAGAACCAAATCAATAAGGAAAGAATTGCAATTTCCAGCAACTAAGATGAAGGAGAATGGAAGGCATGGGAGTGGAAAGAAAAATGAAAACAATGAAAAATGTCTCTTGAACGTGGATTTCTGTACCTGGAATCTGTCCAACTCTCACCACTGGATGAAGAGAGATCAGTGGAGCAGGTGGATTCCAAGATGAAGAGGGAGCCCCAAACACTTTTTTCAATTAAGACATCAACCAATGAACTCCTCACCTAGAATATGCCCAGCTTGGGGGAAGAAGGTCCCTGACCTCAAGCACTATAGTTCTCTTGATGAAACAAGCTTAACACTGCCTAAAACTATAATCTAGAATAAAAATAAGGGCTGTTATGTGGCATAGACTAGTAATATTCCTAGGATCATAGATCATCAGATCCTAGTTCTAGAAGGGACCTCAGAGGCCATGTAGTCTATTCCCCTTATTCCACTGAGAAGGAGAAGGAGGTCTTTGAACATTGTTATTTGCTCCAGGTCACACAAGTAATTAAGTATTGGGGGTGAGATCTGAACTCACTTCCCCTGGCTCTAAAGACAGTGCTCTTTCTCCTGTACCATAACAGATTGCTAGGCTAAAATAGTTAGGAAAGGCTTTAAGGAGAAGATAAAACTTGAATTAGGCCTTGAAGGATGATGACCTTTGAAACGTGAGGTACAATATGGTCAAGAAAAAAAAAAGGGAAATTGAGTGGGGGGAGGGGAACATTTCAGGCACTCTGAACAAGAATCACGGAAATGAGTAAAAACACTAGATGTGCGACATCAAGCAAGTTATTTAACTTCTCTAGGTCACATATAAAATGATATCATTGAATTAAATTATAACCAAGCCAAAAATTGTATCACTTTATATATGATTACATGATCTCTATAAGAGTAAAACTTGACTATTTAAGTCAGTGCAGGCTCAGGGCCCTTTTGTAAAATGTGACAAATGATATCCTTGAAACTCTCCAAGGAAAGCCGATTTAGAAGTCAATGGTAGGGAAAAAAATTGTTTTAACATGTAATTGGTGAAAAAATAAATATTATATTAAAAAAAGAAGCCTATGCCAGGTAACTCATACTATAAAACTCATAAGTAAAATCTACGTAAATAGATTTCTTAACTCATTCTCAGACCACAAGCATTATGTAGTAGAAAAAGGACCGAACTTGTAGTCCAAAGGATACAAGTTCAAGTTCTGACATATACTAGCTCAGTGACCTTTGCCCAATTGCTTTATCTCCCTAACCAATCATCAAGCACTTAGGAAGCACAAAAGTGAGACAATTCTGGCCCTCAAAGAGCTTCAGGGTGAGGGAATGTGAGAACAAACATTCACAAATAAGTACAGGATATGTTATAAATAACTTTGGGGGAAGCATTGGTGACTGGGGGGATCCAGAAAAACTTGAAGGAAGTGGTCGGGGAGCTGGGCCTTGAAGGGAGGTAGTGGTTTCATGAAGTGAAGAAAAACATTTCAGATTTGGGGGACACCAACTTGCAAGGTACAGAGAAAGGATGTCACATTCATAAAACAGCATAATCTAGACATTTCATGAAGTTCGGGGGTTGTATTGTGTCGCCTGTATTTCTGGATGCACTAGTGGTGGCAGGCACACATCATGCCTACCCACTGACTCCTGCTTCATCCCAAGTTGAGCTGTGCCCCTGGTGGATGAATGAAGACACAGCTAATCTACTATGCTTAGCCAGATTCAGACTATGCTTCATATCCTGTCCCATCCACCAGGAAACAAGAGTCAGGCAAGGACTGACATCTTGCCATCTGCCCTACCACTGAGCAACATCAGCACCATCGCCGCCTCCATCTACTTATTGATTTTATTCTGAGAACAAAAATACTACCCTTGCTACAGGAAAGGGTAAAACAATCCACCATCCTCTGGTTCCTCCTATAATTCAGTGACTTTACAGACTAGGAGTTCTTAAACTCTTTTTTTTTTTTTGGTGGAGGGGGAGGGAGTCATTGACCCTTTTGACAATCTGGTTAAGCCTATGGCACTCTTCTCAGAATAATGCTTTTAAATGCATAAGATAAAATTCATATGATTACAAAGGATTACAAAAAAAATACTGAAATAAAAATGTAATTTTTTGAAGATGGTGGCTGGAAAGCAGGGACTAGCTTGAGCTCCCCGCCAAGTCCCTCCAAAAACCTATAAAAAATGGCTCTGAACCAATTCTAGTACTGCAGAACCCAAAAAATAGCAGAGGGAAGCAGGGCTCCAGCCCAGGACAGCCCGGATGGTCTCGGGGTAAGATCTATCCTGCACGGAGCTGGGAGCAGAGCCCAGCATGGGCAGTGTGGACTAACCAGACCAGGAGCCAGGCAGAGGGTGCCCTAGCACCCTGAATCAGTGAGCTGAAGCAGTTACCAGACTTCTCAACCCACAAACACCAAAGACAACAGAGAAGGTTAGTGGGAAAAGCTGCTGGGAAAAGCTAATGACTTGATGAGAAATCAAGATATCATAAAACAGAACCAAAGGAATGAAAAAATGGAAGACAATGTGAAATATCACATTGGAAAAACCACTGACCTGGAAAATAGATCCAGGAGAGATAATTTTAAAATTATTGGACTATCTGAAAGCCATGATCAAAAAAAGGGCCTAGATACCATCTTTCAAGAAATTATCAAGGAGA
>CM053622.1:226904054-226948882 GCA_028646595.1 Phalanger gymnotis | reverse complement strand
CATGTGGCCCATGTTGAATTGCTGGACTTCTTAGGGAGGATGGGTGGGAAGGCAAGAGGGGAGAGAATTTGGAACTCAAAGTTTTAAAAACAGATGTTCAAAAAAAAGGAAGTTTTTGCATGCAACTAGGAAAATAAGATACACAGGCAATGGGGCATAGAAATTTATCTTGCTTGCCCTACAAGAAAGGAAGGGAAAAGGGGATGGGAGGGGAGTGGGGTGACAGAAGGGAGGGCTGACTGGGGAACAGGGCAACCAGAATATACACCATCTTGGAGTGGTGGGGGAGGGTAGAAATGGGGAGAAAATTTGTAATTCAAACTCTTGTGAAAATCAATGCCGAAAACTAAACATATTAAATTTAAAAAATTATTTCTCCCCCCCAAAATGTAATTTTTCCCAATCAAGCCCATGGATACCCTAAAATCTATCCACAGACCCCTTGGGACTTGCGAACTCTAGGTTAATAAAGCATGCCCCAAATCAAAACTCCCTTTCCTGAGACATAATGTAGTATATGTATTGTACCAGTCTTTTAGAATGTAAGTTTCTTGAGGACAGGTATTATCTCATTTCCATATTTGTATCCCTAACATCCAGCACAGTGCTTGGCACATACTAGGTACTTTATCAATGCTTATTCGTTTAAATTATTCTTGTGAAAAAGATGGTAGAAATGGGAGCTAGATAACAATGCAATTAGATGGGTTTGTAATTGGTTAAATGGCTAGATTCATAATGCTCTACTGAGAGACAGTATGAGTTTGACCATTCTCTGTTTAAGATTTTCACCAGTGACTTAGCTCTTCCCAGCAATCCAATGATACAAGACTATTCCAAAGGATTCATGATGGAAAATGCTACCCACATCCGGAGAAAACACTGATGGAATTGGAATGCAGATTGAAGCATACTATTTTTGCTTTATTTTTTACGTGTTTTTTTCTTTTGAAAACTGTTTCTTCTTTCACAACATGACTAATAATAGAAACAGGTTTTGTATAGTTGCCCATACATAACCTATATCAAATTGCTTACCGTCATAACAAGATGAGAGGAAAGAGAGGGATGGAAGAAACTTGGAACTCAAAATTTTATAAAAAATGAATGTTAATACATGATAACTTTATTATATATTTAAAAGAAATAGCAAGTTGTATATATTTGCAGTTTCATGGGCAATCATCTTTTTTTATTATACTATGCTATGGAAATGCTTGTTTTATTCCATAAATTAAAAATAAAATTAATATTTTTTAAAATGAATGTTAAAAATTGGCTTTACATGTAATTGGAAAAAATAAAATCCTACTTTAAAAACAATTTTGCCAATGACTTAGATCAAGGCAGACATGGCATACTTACAAAATTTGCAAACGACTCAAAACTGAGAAAGAGAGCTAACTACAGAATGACAATCAATATTCAGAAGAGTCTTAACAGGCTAGACCAGAGGCAGATAGATGGCAGAGTACACAAAGAGATGAGCCCAGAGTCAGGAAGACCTAAGTTCAAATCCAGCCTCTGACAAGTACCAGCTATGTGACCCTGGGTAAGTCGCTTGACTTCCTTAACTATTAAATGGAGATCTAATTTCACCTACCTCCCACAATTGTTGTGAGGATAAAATGAAATAAAATTTGTAAAAGCACTTAGCATAATACCTGGCATACAGTAGGCATGTGCTTATTCCCTTCCCTAAAGTACTGGCCAAATTTAAAAATATGAACTGATCCAGCCATTCTGGAGAGCAATTTGGAACTATGCCCAAAGGGCTATAGAAACGTACATACCCTTTGACCCAGCAATACCACTTCTAGGGCTGTATCTCAAAGAGATCACACAAGTGGGAAAGGGACCCGTATGTACAAAAATATTATAGCAGCTCTTTTTGTGGTAGCAAAGAATTGGAAATCGAGAGGATGCCCATCAACTGGGGGATGGCTAAACAAGTTGTGGTATGTGAATGTAATGGAATACTATTGTGCTTTAAGAAATGGGGAAGATGCAGTCTTCATAATAACCTGGAAAGACTTATATGATATAATGCTTAGTGAGCAGAGCAGAACCAGGAGAACATTGAACAAACCACAGATGTATTGATTCTGTGATGATTAACTTTAATAGGCTCTTCTCAGCACTACAAGGTTCAAAGACAACTCCAAAGGACTCATGGAAAGAGCTATCTACATCCAGATAAAGGACTATGGAGTCTGAATGCAAATTGAGGCAAACTATTTGCTCTTTTTTTTCTCTTTTCTTTTGGTTTTGTTTCTTCTTTCTCCTGATTCATTCCATTGGTCATAATTCTTCTTTACAACCTGACAATTGTGTAAATAAGTTTAGTGCAAAGGCATACATAGAAGATATATTGAATTCCATGCCATCTTGGAGGGCAGCGGGGAGGGAGTGGAGGGGAAGAAAATCTGGAACTCAAAAACACGCGGAGCTGAGTGTTGTAAACTAAAAATCAAAAATCTTAATTTAAAAAAAAAAGAAGAGGAAGTTCAATAGGAAGAAATATAAGATTTTTCACTATTGTTTTCTTCTAATCCATTTTATAAGATAGTGGAAAGGGCGCGAGGTTAAGATTGTTTTTTTCTGAAAAGGATCAGGAGTTTAAATAGACCACAAGGTGAATATGAGTCACCATTGTCATAAGTCAGGCAAGAACACTAATATAATTGAGAAGCATTGAGAAACTTCCAGGACCAAGGAGAGGATAGCCCTTATCCCAGATTTCTCGACTCCTAGTCCAGCTCACTTTGGACTATACCAGCTGCTTCTCTTATTCCAAAGAGGCCTTGGTTTGCTCCTCTCTTGTGCACAGAAGTCTCTTAGTAAGAGTTATTTGTGTTATTATTCAACATCTTATCTCACCTACTAGATCATTTGCTCTTTGTAGGCTAGGATTTCAGGGCCTGTCCAAATAGGTGCTTAAATATTTGCTGAACTGAACTGAAACATATGTGGAAAAATTTATATTTACATAGTTAACCACTTAAACATATCATAATTAAAACCTAATTCCTTAAATACTTGGGCTAAAAAATTAAAGCAATCAATAGCAGAAATATTCAAAAATTCATCCAAACAAAATTGAACATTGCCGCTTTTGGGGGAAGCTAAATTAAGCAATTTGGATAGAATCTATCAAACTCACACACTATTTGCTATGTAGTTCATATATATATTTTTGCCCTGTTCAGAAAAAAGAAAGTTTTGACTTAGAAGAGCAAATAACAATTTCTACTTGGATGAAAGTATTGCTACTACTCATATAATTGTCACCAAAGGCAAAAACAAGTATATCCCCCCTTTTTACTAGCCCCATTAATAGCACTAAATATTAAGTGGCTGTGAAAGGTTATAAAAGTTTATTACATTGTAGTTAGAATTTTTGTCTTGAAAATTGAAGCAATTAACCCTATTATCCATGTAAAATGCTACTCTGTCTGGCCCTAGTGATAAAGAGGCACTTTTTCAAAGAGTCAGACATCTTCCACCATAAAATGAAAGTGAGACAAGAAATTTAGGTCCTAAAGATAAGCTACTTCTTTGGGGAAAAGTCTACAAAAAAAAATGCTTTTGATTTTGACAGAAAGCCTTGAGCAGTAAAACAGTCTTAAAAAAAAAAAAAGATCCTAGTGTTTCATGGCCCAATACCCCACTGAGGAGTTTCAGCTTGGAAAGGATGCTAGAACAAAGTTTTTAGAACAATTCGGACAAGTGCTAGACTGAATCTGATCATGGCAGTGACTATGGCTTGCTTCTTCAGTTCTGACCCTTGTCGTATGTGAATGCAGAATCAACATGGGCCAGGATTCAGAAGCAGAAGAGACATCTTTGAATGTACACCACACACCGTGGAGGTGAAATGAGGACACAGACTGAGACCAAACACCTTGGGTGCTACCAGGCTCTCTCACAAAGATAAAAGATCTTGAAATGGGAAAAAGCCTTAGGTCATCTGGCCCAATCCTCTCCTTTTACAGTTGAAGAAAGTGGGGTCCAAAGAATTTACATAATTTGCCTAGGTTTGCCCAGATGGTAGTAAATGGCAAGGCCAAGATTTGAATCTAAATTTCCTGAATTGAAGTTCAATATTAATTTCATTAAACCCTCACCCCTCCAACATTTACCCAAAACTCTCTCCCTACACCAAGTCAATATAGTCTCTACTCAAAAGAAGAAGGCAGAGAAGCCAGGAGGTAAAGATGAGGAGGATCTTCCCTGACTTCTTCCAAATCCCAGCTAAAGTCCCACCTTCTACCAGAAAAAAAAAAGAAAAAACTTTCCTAACCCTCCCCTTAATCTTAGTGCCTTCCCTCTGACATTAACTCTAGTTTATCCCATCTACAACTTGTTCGTACATAATTGTTTGCATGCTGTCTTCCCCTTAGACTGCAAGGTCCTTGAGAACAGGGACTGTCTTTTGCCTTTCTTTGGGTCCCTAGCACTTAGCACAGTGCCTAGCACATATGCACTTAATAAGAGTCCTTAATGAATGCTTCTTGCCTTAACTTGAGTGAGTGATTCAGGTCAGATATGAGTTCTTGGCAGAAAGAGCACCAGATCAGAGGATTTGGATTAAAATCGTAGCTCTACAGTGAAACCTTGGGTAACAACCTGTGGACCCCAAAGCTTAGACCAAACACCACCCAGCCCTTCTGCTGTGCCTTCGAGAATGTTCACATACTCTTCAATCCAGTGACATTGGCTTCCTGGCTATCCCATAAACAATACATTCTATCTCTGATCTGGGCGTTTTCTCTGGCTATCCCCCATGCCTATTTAAAATACTCTCCCTTCTCAACTCTGCCTACTGACTTCCTTGCCTTCCTTTAAGTCCCAACTAAAACAGCATTTTTTTTACCAGAACCCTTCCCCAACCCCTCTTAATTCCGTTGTTTTCTCTCTGTTAATCATTTCCTATTTATCCAGTAGACCGCTTGCTTTGTATATATTTGTTTGCGTGTTGTCTCCCCATTAGACTGTAAATTCCTTGAAGAAAGGGACTGTCTTCTGCCCCTTTTTATATCCCAGAACCTAATACAGTACCTGGCACATAGTTGGCATTTAATAACTGTTTATTAGTTGACTAATTACCCCTGTGGACCTGAATTTCCTCATTTATGAAATGGGAGTTTGAATTAAATGTCATCTGACATTCCTTCAAGCTCCAGATCTAAGGGTAAATGGTGGTAGTGGTAGTCTCTGGCACTATTGCCCTTGCCAGTTTTTTCAGCTCTCTTCAGTTCAGCCCTTCACCTCCAACCAAATTTCTATACCTGGAAGAATTGCTTAGATCCAAAGGAAGAGTTTTCTGAGAGGAAGAAACTATATCAAAGTTAACAGGGTCTGAGAAAAGTGATAGCTCGAGAAAGACATGGCTCATGTCATGGCCTGAAGCCACCCATGAGCTTTTCTAGCATCAAATGATCTAATGTATAATCCCTCCTTTCCTTCAGAAAGCAAATTCCTATGGAGGCCAATATCTATTTTCATATGATATATTTAACTGTGAAATTGCCACTCCGTGTCAATCTCTATAATATCCTTTGTACCGGGCAGCAGCTTTGATTAAAACAAGACCATAAGATAAAGAGTTCCCACACAACAGTCACTATGGCCCACACATCCAGTTCTAGCTAAGACAGCTAGGGTAGGGACTATCCTAGAGCAGGAAAGTGGATGGATTAGCTATGTGTGCTTGTTAGATCAGCTTTTCCTTTCCAGAATTAATTAGACTGCTTTGTGGAATTGCAGAAGATGACTCAATCCAGTTTGAGAAGCTCTACAGAACCTCCAGGAATAAGCAGTTAATTGTCACTCTGATAAGACCATATCTAAAGCATTGCTCCATTTGTGGCATATCAATTTGAGATAGACTTTGATAAACCGGACAGCACGCATCCATAGGAAGGCAATCAAGAGGGCAGGAGGTCTTGAGTCCATGCTACGCTACGTGAGAATTAGTTGAAAGAACTGGAGGAGTGAAGACTGGAAGGTAGGAAGATAAACTAGCTGACTTTAAGAGTTTGAAGGACTGTCACGTGGAAGATAAATGATAGCTAACATTTATATAGCACATTACAGTTTAGAAAGTGTTTTGCGTAATATATCATTCCATCCTCGCAGCAATGCTGTGAGATAGGTGTGATTATTAACCTCATTTTACCAATGAGGAAACTGAGCCTCAATTGAGTGACTCCCCTGGGATTCAAACTCAGGTCTCATTTTATTTGATCTCAAAAAAAGGTCAAACAAAGAGCAATGGTTAGAAGTTGTAAAGAGGTAAATTTAGGCTTCAATATCCAGAAAAATTCCCTGACAGGCAGAGCACCATTAGTAGAGCTGACACCGCAAATATTTCAGAATACAATGTTATAGCAGCATGTTGACTTTTTTTTCACAAATGATACCTCATACAATGACTTTTTGCTAATTCATTATTGTCACGCCAGCCAGTTTCTTAAAAATGTTTCTATGCCATCAAAGTTTTTGTTTCATGCAATTACGTGTGCAAAAAAAAAAAGCAGTGTGCCACATTTTTTTAAAGGCCCCTAAGTGCTATTTACATTTCTTCCCCTTCATCAAAATTATGATCTGATTTAGCACTTACTCTTTTTTCAAGTCAAGTCACCAATATTTATTAAGCACCTACTATGTGCCAGGCAGTGTGCCAAATGCTGGGGATACAAAGCAAAAACAATCCCTGCTCCAAAGGAGTTCATGGTCTAAAAATGGGGAAGGGGTGCAGGAATGGGGGAGCAATATGAAAACAACCATGTATAAACAAAATATATGCAGGATTCATTGGAGATAATCTCAGAGGGAAGGCATTAACATTAAGAAAGACTGGGAAAGGCTTTTTGAAGAAGGTGAGACTTTAGCTGAGACTGACTGAAGCCAAAGAAGCCACAAGGCAGTAGGGAGGAGGGAGAGAATTCCAGGCCCCGAGAATAGTCAATGAAAAGGCACAAGGTTGGGAGGTGGAGGCCAGTGTCACTGAATCACAGAATCTGCGGAGGGGAGTAAGGTGTAAGACTAGAAACATGCAAAGAGGCCAGGTTATGAAAGGCTTCAACTTCCTCTTCTCCATTAAAAACATAGTTAATTATAGCTCTGCTCTTGCCAGTTGAAAAGATGAAAGCTCTTCTTTCTGCCCATTTTAAGGTAGGAAATGCACATGTTTGTTTTTAAGTGTCCAACTCTTCCTAAAAATAATTTTTAAGAGGACTTTCCATCCCTTCTATATCAAATTTTGTACCCTTCTTTTAAAAAAATCTTATTCTGTTCTATGATGTAACAACCTCCTTTAGCATCTAAATGTTATTAGTATAGCATATCATTCGATATCACATAGGGAAAAAAATGTCATTTATAGGATTAGCCCTAAGAAAGTGACATAAATGACAATAAATAGTTCAATCAGGCAGCTCCTGACTAATTAAGCTATTTTGTATGTCTTTCTGTTTTATGCTTAATTGAAATCAAAGTTGTTCTTGCTATAATTATGTCTGGTTCTGGTGCTACTGCCAAAATTTGACTTACTTTAGTGCCACTACTGATATTCAAAGTGACATCTCAAAGGACATTAATCAATCGGATTGAGAACAGTTCCCAGAAAAATGTACAGATGCCAATTTTTTTATAGGACTTCTTTGTATAGAAATGAAATCAGAGTTTGAAGTGACTTTAATTGTGGCCTAGACCAGCCTAAGATTTTTAAGTCATCCAAGACAAATGACTGTCTATCTTGTTTTTAAATATGTCTGTGGATAAAGATTCTAAAACTTTTCTAAACCTTTCTCTATAACCTATTCATGTTTCATTATCTTCCTGGGAAACAATGAGTTTAGGACTGAATGCATTATTTTTCCCACAAACCCTCTCCTCTTCTAACTTCTTATTGCTATCAAGAGCACTACCACCCTCCCAGCCACAGAGGCTTGCAACCCAAGAGTCCTCCTTGACTCCTCACTCTTTCTCACTCCCACTGGCCCTCCCCCCATATCCAATCACTTGCCAAGGACCGTGGATTTTACCTTCATAACATCTCTCACATATGCCCCCTTCTCTCCTCTGATGCTGCCTCCACCCTAGTACGATCACCTTATGCCTAGAACATTGCCTGAGCCTCTCATTTGGTCTCCTCGCTGCCACAAGTCTTTCCCCATTCCAGTCCATCCAGTCCACAGGTCCATCCATCCTATAGGGCAGGTGTAACTATGTCACCCGGCCCTGACACCCCTAACAAACTCCAGCAACTCCCTATCACCTCCAGGATCAAATATCAATCCTCTGTTTGGCATTAAAAGCACTTCACAACCTGCTCCCCCCATGCTACCTAGCTTTTCAGTCTTCTTCTACCTTACACCTTGCACATGCTCTTCAGTCCTGGGTCACTGGCCTCCTTGTTCTTCCTGGAACAATTGATTCTCAGAATGCTCTCCCTCATCTCTGCCTCCTGCCTCCCCTGGTTTCCTTCAAGTCTTAGCTAAAATGCCAGCTTCTACAAGAAGCCATTCCTGATTTCTCTTAATTCTAAGGCCCTCCTCCTGTTGATTATTTCAAATTTATCCCCATATAACTTGATTGTACATTGTTGTTTGCATGTTGTCTCTACCATTAGACTTGTGACTTGCTGGAATAGAACTTATCACTGAAATGCAATAATGAACAGTTAAAAAGCCTTTTCCAAAATAAGTAAATTTAAGAAAAGGGACAAGAGAAGGCATATGGATCAAGGAAAGAAATACAAGACATGTATACATAATTAGGAATGCACAAGCCTGAAGACAGAATAATAGCAGTGAAAATAAAAGGTGAGGATCAGAAGTCATACTATGATCATATATTGCACACATCCCAGACAAATGGAGGATATAATTAGTACTAATCTAAGCAGGATCACAAAATTAGCAAGATCTAGTCCTTTGGTTTTTTGGTGCTGGTGGATTTGTTGTTTGTTTTGGAGGGGGCGGTTGGTAATGTGGACATTTGCTAGTTATACAGTTTGCTAGATGTTTTATTTTAATAAAGGCAAAACATCTAATAAACTTATGACTTCTCTTTCTAACAACTTCATTTCTCAAAAGATAGAAGAAATAATGAGTGGAGATGCTATTCTGGAACTGATTACATTGACCAAGGAAGAAATGAACAAAAAGTTTTAATCAAGTAGGTTCCTAACTTGTTCTGTGAGGCAAAAGAATCCTTGAAATAAAGTGACAGTGTCATCTAAGAGGAGAAGGGAAGATAAAGTAGAGTCACATATATATAGTCTAGATCTTAGAAAAGCAGATTTTAAAGAAAAAATCTGAATATGATGTTACGGACAAAAAGGAAGACAACAAAATGGATAGAAGAGTTTCAAAAATTAAATTCTAGCAATATAGTCACAATGATCCCTATGGAAGAAACAAAAAGGAAAAAGCATATTAAAAAGTCAGTTTGATGGGTGGAAGAGCATTTGTCTTGGAATTAGAAAATATGGGGTCTAGCATGCCCCTGTCACTTATTAACCTTGTGTGCTTCATCTAAGATTCTCAATTTTCCTTCCTGTAAAATAGAAATAAAAAATATTTTTATTGCCTACTGTACATTGTGGGTTTATAGTAAAAGGAATGTTTTGTGAACTATTGAAAATGTACTCTATTGTTACTGAAACAATGTAGTTGTATAAGGAGTCAGTCAATAAACATTTATTAAGCACTTACTGTGTGAACTAGAGGCTGCTAGATGGCTCAGGGGATAAAGTGCTGGGCCTGGAGTCAAGAAGACCTGAGTTCAAATCCAGCCTCAGACACTTCCTATGTGACCTTGGGCAAGTCATTTAACCTTTGCCTAGGAGGAAGCTAGGTACTTCAGTGGTTAGAAAGCTGGGCCCTAAGTCAGGAAGACCTGAGCTCAAACCTGACCTTAGACATTTACTAGATGTGTGACCCTAAGCAAATTACTTAACCTCGGTTTGCCTTAATCCACTGGAAAAGGAAATAAGAAAAGCACTCCAGTACCTTTGCGACAAAACTCCAAATGGGATCATGAAGCGTTAGACATGCCTGGAACTACCAAACAACAACAACCATGGGTCAAGCCCTGTGCTAAGCACTCTGGATACAAAAAGAAGGGAAAGAAAAACCTTGCCCTCAAGGACCTTACAATCTAAAGGGGAAGACATCCTGCAAACCAATATAGACAAAGCAAGCTGTATACAAGATACATAGAAAATAATTAATGGGGATGGGATGCACTAGAATTTATAAGGGTTGGGGAAAGCTTCTAGTAAAAGATGATATTTTAGAGGGGACTTAAAGGAAGGCAGGGAGATCAGTAGGGTAGTTGAGGAGGGAGAGTATTCTAAGCATGGGTGGCAGCCAAAGAAAATGCCCAAAGTTCCAGGGGTGGGGAACCCGAAGCCTCAAAGCCATATATGGCCCTCTACATCCTCAAGTGCAGCCCTTTGACTGAATCCAAACTTCACAGCACAAATCCCCTTAATAAAAAGATTTGTTCTGTAAAACTTGGACTCAGTCAAAAGGCCACACACATGGGCCCTAAACCTAAGAGATAACAGTGTCTTGTTTGTGGAACAGCCAAGAGGCCAGCGTCACTGGATCAGAGTCCCTTTAAGAGAATAAGGTCTAAGAAGACCGGAAAGTTAGGAGGGGAATGTGTTATAAAGGGCCAAACAGAACATTTTGTATTTGGTTTTAGAGGCAACAGGGAGCTACTGGTTTTTAATGGGGATGGGGGTGGGAGGTGGGGTAAGACAGGGAAGCAGACAGAAGAGTGACAAGGTCAGAACTGCACTTCAGAAAAAAAACACTTTAGTGGTTGAATGGAGGATGGATTGGAGTGGGGAGAGACTTGAGGCAGGCAGACCCACCGGTAGCCTATTGCAATAATCCAAGTGTGAGGTGATGAGGGCTTGCACTAGAGTGGTAGTAATGTCAGAAAAGAGAAAGGAATATATTCCATAGATGTTGCAAAGGTGAAATCAGCAGGCCTTGGCAAAAGATTGGAATGGGGTGGGGGTGGGTGGGAAATGTAGTGAGGAATCCAGGATGACTACTAGGTTGCAAGCCAGAGGGACTGGGAGGATGGCCTTGCCCTCTCTAGAAGGTTGTAGGGTGAGGGGGACATTTAGAGGGAAAGATGAGTTCAGTTTTGGACATAATGAGCTTAAGGTGTCCACTTGACATCCAATTTAAAATATCGGAAAGGCAGAAAGAGGTACGACATTGGAGATTAGCAAAGAATTTGGAGCAGGATAGGTAGATATGGGAATCAATAGCATAACATGCCAATTAAATCCATGGGAACTGATGATATCACCAAGTGAAACAGAATAGAGGGAGAAGGACCAGGAGAGAACACTGAGGGACACCTACAGTTAGAGGGTATGAACTGGAAGGGGACCCAGAAAAAGAGGTGGAGAAGGAGAAGTCATATAGGGAGGAGGAGAACCAAGAGAGAGAAGCATCAAGGAGGAGAGAGCAATCATCAGTGTCAAAGGCTACAATGAAGTAGAAGAGAATGAGACTGAGAAAAGGCCCATGGATTTGACAACTAAGAGAACGCTAGTGACTTTGGAGGAGCAATTTCAGTGAAATGATAAGGTCAGAGGCCAGACTGCGAGGGGAAAAGAGGAGGAGAAAAAAGGGAGGCGTCTATTGTAGACGGCTTTTTTCAGGAATTAAGCCACAAAGGGCACAAGAGATATAGAATGGCAGGAGAAATGGGATGATTAGGTGAGATTTTTTTTTCAGGACAGGGGACACATGGACATGTTTATAGGCAGTAGAGAGTAAGCCAAGAGTCAGAGATTGAAAATAAGTGATAGGATGAAGGATGACAAAGGGGGCAAACTGTTGGGGGAGACAGGATAGGATGGGATTGCTTGGACAGGTAGAAGGGTTAACTTCTTTATGTGTGTAATTTATATGTGTGTGTATTCAATATATTTATACATATACATTCAATGTAAATAACATATATAACATATGTATATATGTATACTTTGCATATAATATACATCCATCCAAATATGTAGCTTGTATATCTATATAATTATACATCATTTTGTTAAATTTCTCCTAGATGGAAGATTTTCCAGAAGTTATGTGGCAAAAGGTAGAGAAAATAAAGAATGATAGCTTGAAAGGGTATCAAGGTCAAGAGAAGGTTTACACTTATGTGAATGTGATGTAAAATGCACATGTGAATTTTTATGATAGAGAAGTCCTGAGCATATTTGTAGATAGAAAGGAAAGGAATCAAGGAAGGAAAAAAGGGAGAGAGGCAAAGAGCTATATAGAAAGAATGCCTGAGGATGAGAAGTAGAGGCCCGGTCAAGCAGCAGGAAGAAACACAGCAAACTCTCCCAGCCCCTTAAACTCTTGCAAACAGAGGTAGAAAATGCACACGCACACATACACAGAGTCCTGCAATGAGATCCAAAAAATTAAGTGGATATAGGATGGTCAAAATCTGGCCTAAGAGCAACTCAAGTAAAAAAGACTTGGCAACTTTAGATAACTAAAATATGAGCCAATGATATTGCCTAGCTACCAAAAAGAAATATGTCATCTTAAAATGTAATAATAGGAGAATGGTGTCCAGAACAGTGAAGATCAAATATTGTGTTGTATCCACACATTAAGAAAAAAATAGTGTACATCAAAATGGCAAAGGGTTTCAAGACTGTGCCATTTAATTGATTTTATGATTCTTTGACCTGTGATATTTTAACCTGAGTTAAACTTCAGGCAAAGTTTTAGGAAAGGGAGAAGTCCATAAATCTCCAGTATTCGAGCGGTTTTCACACAGTTGAGATATTGGATTTATTCAGTGCAACTCCAAAATGGAATGAGCCTTGAAAGGTTGGGAGCCTTCCATCACTAAAAAGTATTCAAGGAGGGGCTCGATGACCAGCGGTCAGGGATTTTATAGAAAGGATCCCTGAATTGCAGTAGGGGTTTGGCTAGGTAAGCTACACAAATCTTTCAGACTCTGAGATGCTGTGGAGCTAACATGGTGATTCCATTTTGTTCTACACAGCCTTTTGATGCTCTTATACTCAATAAATCCTAAATAGAATGGGAACCTGGTCAAAATGCTACTCATGAGCCTTTATATCTGAAGACAGTTATTAAGCTAGCCTTCATATTTTCAAGCTAAATAACCCCATCTCCTTAATTTTTTTTCCATGGGGCTAGTTTTCCATTCTATTGGGTTTTTTTTTTCTTTTTTCCCCAGGACTCTATTGCTCAACATTTTAGTAATATTTTAAATAACTAGGGTTCAAAAGCAGGGTCACAGAGAAATAATTTAGTGGATTCAATTTTTCTGCCTTTGTATTTGGAAAAAAACAATGCTCACCATTCTCTGCAATGACCTCCAGGAATATGAGTCTCATGTTGTGAGGGAATCAAGCTAACCATGTTCAATAAGAGAAACTGGAAGGTACGGGAGAACCTTTACAATGATTCCTTTCAATAAACCAATAATTAAAATAATATTCTTGGATGGTGTTCTCAAGTGATTTAATTTTTTTAATTGTAGGCACCATTCAACTTTATATACTTCAATAGGCCATATTTATAAAGTATTTGCTATGTAGAAGGCATTGTGTTAGGTGCTAGGAATATGGTGATTGGTACAATGCCTGGCATATAATAGGTGCTTAATAAATGCTTGCTGCTTTAAATATGAAAATGAAAAATGACACACTCTTAACCCTTGACAAACTTAAAATTGAATATGGGAATAACATGTGTACAGATATAAGTATGATACAGTATAGAAAGTAATATGAGGAATAAAAAAAATCTGTGAGAAATTTGAATTAAAGTTCTTTTAGCTGAGAAGTAAGAAAATCGGGGAAGGCTTCGTGGGGGGAGATTATACCTGAACAAGACCTGAAGAAAAAAATGAATTTCAAAAGGCAGAGATATGAAAGAGTGTGTTTCACATATGGAGGATACCCTGCACCAATGACTAGAAGCAGGAAAATGTAAGATGAACTTGGAAAATGGGGAAAAAATGACTCAAATGTTGAGGGTATGAAGGGGCACGGTGAGAAATAAGACTTTAAAAATAAGCTGGAACTAGATTTTGAAAGCCTTTGAATACCAGGCTGTAAGGTCCAAGAGACTTAAAATTGAGGGAAAAAAATATTGTTTCACAAATAAAGGATCATTGGTAACCTAGGGGACAGCAGTTGCCGTGGATGGGTGGGGATAGAAACCAGATAAAAGCGCCTGAGGGGAGAGTTGAGTGGTGAGGAAATGGAGAGAATACAGATGATTATCTAGAAGTTATGTGGAAAAAGGAAGAAAAGACAGAGAATAATAATGCGAAAGGGTTATCCAGGTCGAGACAAAGTGTACTTTTGCATGTATGTATATGTGATACAGAATGCAAGTGAATTTTTACAATAGAGAAGACCTGATCATATTTGTATACAAACACGGGGGAATAAACCAAGGAAGGAAAAAAAAAGGAAGAGAGGAAAAGAGACACAGAGAGGACCTTTAGATGAGGAGAGAAAGTGGAGCCAAGATGGGCAAGTAGAAGGAAGAAGTACAGGAAACTACCCCACCCCCCATACCCTAAACCTCTTCCAAACGGATCTAGAAAAAGCAGACCAAATCCCAATGGGTAAATTTTTTTTTTAAAGTCACAGTGAGTCATTTTCCAGTCCAGGTTGTAGGGAAAAAGAGGGGTAGGAGCTGTGGTGCTGGAGAAATCAGTTATTGCTAAGGAGAACCCTGCCCCACAGCCCCTGAGAAAACCCCAGTTTGCATAAGAAAGAATGGACTCAGACCTTTTGGCATTTGCAAATGTCTCTGGAGCTCCATGACTTCTCCAAGGAATGTCAATAGATAAAATTATCCCACCTAATGATAACCTGTCAGAATCTTTGATCTGTCAGGACCTTTGTTCCTGTTCCCCCACCACCACCACCACCCTGTGACCCGGTCTGTAAATTTCAAGAGATAATTAACCACTGCACCCTGTTTTTTCTGTATAAATGCGACTTCTTCACCCCAACTCCTGGCCATTCTGATTTGGGTTGAACCTCAAATGGTCGCCGGCTAATAAATTCTCCATTTAAAACTTATACTCTGTGGCGTGTCTCACTCACTCTCGGTATAACAGAGCATGCTGCCCATGGCTGCTCAGTCATTTTTCAGTTGTGTCTGAAACTTCATGATCCCATTTGGGGTTATCATGGCAAAGATACTGAAGTGGTTTGCCATTTCCTTTTCCAGCTCATTTTACAGATGAGGAAACTGAGGCAAATGGGGTTAAGTGACTTGCCCAGGGTCACACAGCCAGTAAATACCTGAGGCCAGATTTGAACTCAGGAAGATGAGTTTCCCTGACTCCAGGCCTGGCCCTGACCCTCTATCCACTGCACCACTTAGCTCCCTGCTAAGCACTCAATCAGGCAGGAAGAAGCTATGCACCAGGCTAAGAGGAATACCAGGGCACTATGATGGGAGCAGGAGATAAGTAGAAGCTTTGTCATTGACTATCCAACTCTGAGTCACAGGTGGACTGAGGAAGGGACCTGCACCAAGTGGGGGCATTCTGGATGCAGCAAGGAGCGCTGGGCTGTGAACACACACACACACACACACGCACACATGCACACATGCACACATGCACACGCACACAAAGAGGAAGTTCAGAAGCAAGTAGAAGAATTGTGGCTGATATCCCAGAAGCAAAGTGTAGTTTCAGTTCCAGTATCTAGCTCAGTTTTAAGCTTCCAGAGGAATTAACCAGGGCAGGGGAGCCTGAAGTTCTGTCACTCTAAGGGCTTTGCACCTGGCTACTAGGGGTTGAGTCAAGCAGCAGTAAACTGTTGCTCAGACCCATACCCAGATCAGAGATTTAAAGAGTACAGATCAGGAGAGCAGCAATCAGACTTTACCCCAGATCATACAAGCACTGAAAGATTACAGGTCCCATTCTGAGTTGTCCTTGAGATCCTAGAATAACATAACACTCAATACCCAAGAAAGCAGCAACAGGACCACATTGACCTTCTCTCCAGAAATGCACAGAGCCCAATTCAACCGTCCAGTCCAAAATTAAAAGGTAGGCTGAAAGATAAAAAACTATTATGGTAGCAGGGATATTCAAGACACAAACCCAGAATAAGGGGAAAACTCTCAAACATCTACAAGTAATGCCTCAAAGAAAAGCATGGCCTAGGCACAATTCAACTATATTATGTAGAAGAGATGAAGCAAGAGCTTTAAAAAAGTTTTAAAATGTTATCATAAATGAAATGACAGTGCTTGAGGAAAAATTGGAAAAGAAATGAGAGCTATAGAAGAAAGAATTGGAAAGAAAATTAACAAGGAGGAGGAGGGAGAGAAGGAAAGGGAAGAGGAAAGGGAGAAAAGAAAAAAAGAGGTTAAAAAGAGAAGACCTGGAAAAATATATCAAGAAGAAAAAAAATTAGCATCATTACATTACCTGAAAGTCATAAACCCTCCCCACTTTTTCTCCAGCTGAAAAAAAGAGCCTACACATCCTACTTCATGTAATCTTTAAAGAAAACTGTCCTGATTTTTTAGAATCAGAGGGAAAAATAGAAATAGAAAGAATCTACTAGCTACCTCCTGAAACTTCAAAATAAAAATTTCCAGGAACATCATAGCCAGAATCAAGAACTTTTGAGTCAAAGAAAAATTACTGCAAACAAGAAAGAAATAACTAAAGTTCTGAGGAGCTACAGTCAGGATCCCACATAATTTACTAGACTCCATTGTAAAGGAGAGAACTTGGAATATAATAGTCTAAAAGGGAAAGGATATGGGCTTACAGCTAAAAATAGTTTAGCCAGCAAAGCTAAGCATAATCCTATGGGGGGAAATTAGCCCTTAATGAAACAGAAGACATGCAAACATTCTTGATCAAAAGACCAGAGAGGTGTGAAAACTTTGAAGGTCACTGAGTTGAGAGAAACACAAAAGGCAATAATAAATGAAAAATCATATAGGACTTTGGTGTTGTTCAGTTGTGTCTGATTCTTTGTGACCCTATTTGGGGTTTTCGTGGCAAAGATACTGGAGTGGTTTGCCATTTCTTTCTCCAATTCTGAGGCAAACAGGGTTAAGTGACTTGCCCAAGATCACATAGATAGAAAGAGTCTGAGGCCAGATTTTAACTCAAGAAGAGTCTTACTGCTTCCAAGCCCAGTGCTCTGCCCACTATACCGCCTAGCTGCCCATATGGAACTAAACAAGCATAAAGTGCTCATTTTCAAGTGTGAGGAGAAGAAGGATGTGTCCTCTCAAAGCCCTATCATCATCAGGGGTGATAGAGGGAGTCTAATTAGATAAGGCCTGGAAGTGGTTCTGTCATGACTTGATCATCTTAAAAGAAGAATGGAAAGAGATGGGAAAAGGAATATGTTTGAATATTATAGAATTATGGAAAATTATCTCACATAATTAGAGTGTACAAGTAGACATCTATATAAACAAGTAGGAGGATGTAGGTAGGAAACAGCTCACACTTGAACCTTATTCTCATATGAACTAGTTAAAGGAAGGAAGAATACACAAATAGACACACACTCAAAAAGAAAATAGGAAGAAAATCGGAGGAGAGAGGGGGAATTAAAAAGGTAGACTGAGGAAGGGATTAGTTTTAAGCAAACAAACTCTAAAAATGTACAAAAATATTTATAGCTCTTTTTTGAGGTGGCAAAGAAAATGGAATCAAAGAAAGTGCCCATAATATGGGCCAGATGAACAAGTGTTTATAAATGTGATCATTTATTATTATGCTTTAGATGAAGGAGATAGTTTCAGAGAAACCTGGGAAGAGCTATATGAACTGATGCAGAGTGAAGTGAACAGAACCAGAGAACAATTAATACAATAACAACAATATTGTCAAGACAAACAACTTTAAAAGAATTAGAAACTCTGATCAACACAATGACCAATCAGGATTCCAGAGGATTGATGATGAAACATTCTACGTACCTCCTGATGGAAAGGCAAAGGACCTAGACCATACAATAAGACATATATATATTTGGTTATGCCAATGTGGCAATTTGTTTTGCTTGACTATATATGTTTGTAACAAGAGTTTTGTTTTTCTCTCATTGTGAATTGGGGTGGGGGGGAGCGCAGAATTTGGATGGGAAGAAAAAAAGATAAATTTTTGCTGAATGAAAAAATTATATGTATTATATATGTGTAAATATAGATAGATAGATAGATAGATAGATAGATAGATAGATAGATAGATAGATAGATAGATAGATAGATAGATAAAGCTGAAAGTGTTTTAGAAAGTTAGGTACCATAAGAGTTAGAAGAGGGTATAATCGAATGCAAATTTAAAGTCATTAAACAAAGGCATTGACAAAATGAAAAACCAACTCATCCTCAGGTAGAAGGAACCATGGATAAGGTTTTGAGAGGAGGTGAGGGGAGATTAGGAAGTTCACATTACCATCCTAAGAAAGCAAGATTCAATGCTTTTATTGGGTGCTTCAGAGTTCTATACTAGGTTGCAGGGATGAGGAGCAAAGATTCAGTCTCTGAAGGTGCTTATAACCCTGGGGTGGGGCATGGGTGTGGGGGTTCAGGCATGGGGGTGGAGTGATAACATTCACCAGTGAAATGACATAAAAACAAAACAAAGTAACATACACAAATGAAAGTAACAAACAACAAATGGATTCCATGAGTCCTGGGGGAATTAACAATTAGAGACTAGTGTTCCTGGTGGGCTTGTCCAGAAAAAGTTTTCTCATGCAGACAGACTTAGAAGAAAGTGAAGAACTTGGAATGGCCAGGAAGGGATGGGGTGTTCCAGGTTAAGAGAGAGCTATGGTAACAATGGAATTATTTAGATTTTTTTTTTTCTGTTACTTTCAAGGTCAGTTAAATTTAGCACCTTTTCTTCTTCCCTAATGAAAGCATTTTCATCCAACCAATTTTCAGAAATCTTTCTTTTGATAACACTGAAAGATGTCTCACCACCTTGGACAAAAGCCAATTGGCAGCTTCCTCCCAAACATCTCAGAAAGGAAGTTTGGTGGATATTCTTCCTAACCATTTGGTTCTTGTGCTCTTGAGCTTTGGCATCTGTTATTTAATAAGTTGTTATTCTCATCAACTGCTATTGAGATTTCATTTCCCTGATTGCTGCAGCCTTGTTCATTTGAATTCACTTTATCCATCACAAACAACTGTGTCTGCAGGAAACAAACATAAAACCTTTTTCTTGAATATGTTTCACATTCTTTTAGATAGTCTTCGTCCTCTGTGGCTGAGGAGTTAAGTATTCCAAAACCCCTTCTTTTAATCAAATCAAGTGTAGAATTAAAATAAAATCTAGCAAATGTATCACTATTGGTGTTATCCATAAGGGTCTTTTTCATGTTCACGTTATTGTTCTCATCTCTAAAAGAACTGTTATCTGACCAGAGTAAATGGGAGAGTGTTGAAGTCCATAAATGGAAACCCCCTAAATTCTCAATGTCAGTTGCTTTCCGGTATACAAATCCCCGGTCATTTTCATTTACTGGTTGGATGACGGCAGTTAGTATTGGACAATGCTGACCACAAACAGCGTAGAGTTTATCCAAAGAATCACCTTCTTGGAGAATCGCACTATTCCTATTATTGGCAGGTGATTGCTGGCTTTTAACAGGTCCTTCAGTTACAGGATGCCCCACAGGATGTACCTTGTTCCCAGGCATGGTATATACACAGGCGAGAGATGTGCATACCTTGTCCGGTCGCTGATTATCCTTCGTTGTATCGTCATGAAGACTTGGTATACTATTGGTGTTGACAGTTTTATTCTGAATCCTTAATGAATCATCATGAAAAGGGTCTGAATCACTACCATGAGGCATATTAAAATAGTTGCACCTAGGTTCAAGGGGTTGAGCCAATTCTTCAAGTTCTGAAGAAGATATGTCAGCCAGGGCTGGCCCCTGGTCCAAATTTCCAAAATGTGAATATGGAATCTCATCACTATTGTTATCAAGTAGGGTATCTGCTGATGTGGTCTCCACATTGCCATACATACCAGTGTTCTCAAGGGAAGATAACCTTAATAAATGGTTTTCTTTTAGGAGCCACTTGCCTTTGTCAATGAGGACACCTTCATCTGTACCCCGAACAGGCCTGGAATGATTATATTGTTCCACACAACGTTCTATGCCATCTTGTCCATAGTGGTTGACTTTCACTCCATTAATAGATGGTGTGAAAGAAGTGTCTTCAGCATAGATAATACAGTCATGCATTTCTTCCTTCCAAGAGCTTTGCGATGTGGGTGAATGGTGTGACACTTGCTGAGGAGAATTAAATGTCTGACATTGATCATCATAAGGACTTGCTCTCTCGGTTCTATGGAAAGATTCTAAAGAGCTGGCTTGAAATGCTTGAGAGCCATTTGTAGACCCAACAAGGAGACAAGGCTTAATAGCTTCTTTACCATAAAGCCTTTCAATGGTTCTTTTTACAAACCCAGTATTATATTCTCTCTCCTGAACTATTTCATCCCCACTTTCATTTGTCAGGTCACTGGATGTTTTATAGGTAGGCTCACTCTCAGTATCTGGCCTATAGTCTGACCAGTCAGAAGTTACTGGACTTTTTAAACATTTTCTAGATCCAAGAGAAGGATTTGAATGATTTCTATCGTTCACTTTCATTTTTACTTGCACATTAGCTTCTCTCTCATGGGTGTCCTTTTCTGGACTTTGCTTAGAATCATAACAAAAAACTAAAGATGGTGGCTTAGTCATTCTCTTCTCACAAGATTCATCATTCCTTTTTTCTTCTTCCACAATGCCTCCGTCAGACAAAGCAGTTAATTCCGGATTTTCATTTGTTTTTGTCTTCCCTCTTGTTCCCAGGTTAGCTTGCCCTCCTACATTTTCCTGTACATTAAAGTTAGTCTTGTCCTGATTTTCTGTCTCTTCAAAGGATTCTAGTTCTGAAATATTTCTTTCCCCTGAAGTCATGCTGTTAGTTGTTGAGCCTGGTTCCTCAGAAGTCCTTGAGTCTTCCTTATCAAATGACATATCTGTATTTTTATCCTGAGATTCATTTAGCAAACCATTTTGAAATTCTGCCAGAGGAATCTCTTCTTGCTGTTCGCTAAGCTCCATTATTGCTTCATTTGGGAAAGGACTGCAATTACTTAAATTCCCCACATTCTCATTTTGCAATGGCTCTAATTCATGAATACTCAAGTTATTTAGCTCCTCTGACATAATGAGGTCCTCTCGTAACCTATCTGACCTTTCTAATTCTTCAGTCCCTTCCAAGTTGTCGGTTTTTTCCTCAGAATTTAAAATGTCATTTGGAACACAAATCTTACTCGTAATGTGGGCTTCTTCAGGTGGGCAAGGTAATGCAAAAGTGCAAGTCTCACTTTCTTCCTCACTTTCATTATGGGAAAAGTCTTCCAGAAAACAGGGCTCATCTAAAGAGCATGTCTGATCCAAAGCAAAATCTTCAGTGAGAGAAAAGGTATTCCTGAGAGCACAGGTCTTATGGGAGATGGGGGCTTCTTCAGTACCATAGTTCTTGACAGAGTTGGCTTCATACAAAGCATGGGCTTTCTTGGCCTTTTCATTTCCGCTGTGTTTTGCAACATTTTGAATGTCATCTGTAGATGAAATTGCAGAGACATCCATGGTGATTTGTTCTTTCCCAATGAGTCCTAAGCAAGTTGTGGCTGACTCCTTTAAGTGTGAAACAGCAGTTTTCAAATCATCAGCTTTTTCTACGATGGCAATATGCTTCAAAAACTCCAATAAGGTAAATATCTCTGCAGATTTAGAGGTCATGTTGAAGTTATCATCTTGGCAGATGGTATCCAAACTTCCCTTTAGGTTTAGTAACATTAGCCAGGCTAAAACGAGGTTAGTGGATGAACTACATAAGGGAGAAGAAAGAGAAGAAAAATCTGAAAGTGAGCATGGTATTTTAACAGTTCCATTTTGATTTTTCTGAAGGCTTAGGATAAATGCTTGCATCTGATGAAGCAACAGGCCAGATAGAAGGTCCTTTGGTATGTTGGACATAATCATACTACTGTCTCCAGCACTAACTTGAACTGCTGCCTCCACACTTTGTCTTCTAAAATCTAGCTTTTTTTCCTGGGGATCAATGCCTAACTCAGAACTTGTGGTGGAATCTTGAGTCTTTCCTTTAGCTGCTTTGATCTTGGTATCATCCTCAAGCAAAATTGATGGTGTGACCTGTTCTTCCAAAGAAGCATCAGTCAGAGATCCAATCTGTCTTTCATAGACCTCTTTGGGAAGTTTTTCAACAGCATCCTGGTTAGTGGGAGATTTACTTGCCACTTCATCAAAATTATATTCATCCAGGGGAGGATTTGTCATTGTCTGTGTCTTGTTTCCTGTAATAGCTTCACTTTCCTTCCCAGAAACAGCTTGGATAAGATTAGGAAAACAATTATCAGTATAATTTCCAATGTCCCCTTCCTTTTTATTTAGCGGGGTTAATTGCTCAGATGGTAAAGAAGGAGGTGGAAATACATTTTGCAACCAGGTTTGTATATAATTCTGAACAGAATGATGAGCAAGATCACCTGGAAAATCAACTTTTTTCAGTTTATTTTCAACAGTGTCTGACTTCAATTTACCCAGTTTTTGCTTTTTCTGATTTTTTAGAGATGTGTTTAAATTATTCACTTTTGAAGAAATATTTTTCTTTTCATTTCCTATCATGTACCCTGCTGCCACAGACTTCCGGACATAGAAAGGCTTGGGAATTTGGTTCTTGACTTTAAGTACATGATGTGCATCTTCAATACCAAAAGTATTTTTGAAATATTTAATGTCATTCTGGGGAAAATCTTTTTTCTCCAGACTATTTTCCTTTTTTGCAGATCCTGGAAAGCTCATTTTTTTAATGGCTTTATGTTTTGCTTTGCCCAGAAAAAGTCCATTATCCTTAAGTCTTCTAGCAGCAGGGAATTGAGTTGATGGAAGTGTCTTAGAAGTCGTGAGGTTTAGGTTACTTTTAGAAGACACACCATTTGCATAGACAGTCCTGTTGGCTGCTTTCCTGCTTCCGACCTGAAGTACCACGGTTCTTTCTGTACAGTGTGAGCTTTGGGACATGGCTTCCTGGATTTTTTCACTGTTGAAGTCCACCTTCTCACTCTTATCAAGGCTTCTTTTAGTTGCATTCTCCCTGTTATGTTGACTCTGTTCTGAATTTACCACTTTCAATTTAGACTTTTTCCCCTTTTTCTTTCTCAGTTCAGAAGGTAAAATCAGCCTTTCACTGGTAGGGGTGCTTGTTAACCCACACTGAGCAAACTCGCTCACTAGTCTATCAATATTGGTGGTTATGGTAGGGGGACCCATTGAGGTGAGGACCTCAGAAGTAGTTTCACCATGGGACAATTCAGTTCCAGACCCATGAACACAAAAGTGGGTAATGTCTGCTGGAAAAGGTCTAATCCCATCACTTATTGTATCATAAGGTATGAAGTTCTTCGTATAAACTATGCCTTCCTCCGTAACTGATTTATCCTGAACAATCTGTGACAGACTATCATTTTGGGTCACCTCCAAAGTCTTTTGACTTGTAATTTCTATGAGGCCACCAGTTTGGGGGCTAGACAAAAGCAGCCTGTCTTCAGTTTTGCTTTCTAGAGAAGACTTTGGCAGATTCTCACTACTGAACTCAGCAAGCTTGGGTTTGTTAGTCACTGATGACATTTTACTGCTAGAATGTGTGAACATGTGATACTCAGATTTGCTTTCTCCACCTTCTCTTTCTTCACTATAGGAAAATTGCCCAATCATCTTCTCTTCAACTTCTGTTTCAGATACCAAGGTAATGCTCTCTACTCGAGACTTCTTTTGCCGTACTCTTCTCGGACCAGGTGTTGGGGGACGCACTCTCCTGGGACCAGGTGTTGGGGGCCGATGAAAACGATGCTTGACTTGATTCTGAGTCATCTCATTGACATCTGTGTTTACAGGAGTATTCTCCCAAACAGCACCATTATAAATGTCACATTCTCTGCCTGTCACTTGAGGGTTTGTTTCTTTTGCTAAGCTGTCCTCTTCATTTTTGCATTTTTCCAGAGCTGGGACATTTGTAGATATGGCACAGCTGGAATTTTCTATAGCGAGTGACTGATCTTGTGTCTTGACTGGAAAACTACATGTCTCACTCTTTTTGTCATCATTAGGAAGACCAACTCTACTGACAGTGGTTGTCCATTTTATACTCTCTTCCTCTTTTATCTTGAATCGAACTTTCATCTCCACTGTCATAGTGCCATCTTGATTTACAAGAATTGATTTCTCAATGTCATCTTCAGAAGGTACTATTGATATGTCCTCACAAGTCCGAGAATCATTTTTTTCTAAGCCCAAGTAATTGTCAGGGGCAAGAGAGCAGTCTGAATTGTAATCGTTACTATAAATTTTGTCAGAAGAAAGAGAGTAAATCTGAGACCTTGGGCTTGAAGGCCTGCACATAATCACTTTCGAGATTTCAAGAGCAAATGTCACCCAAAATCACAACAGAGTGCAGAGATGAAGAAGACAAAGGATCCAAATGGAAAAAGGCAGCAAAGGAAAAAGATAAGAAAAAATAGAAAAGCAAACCAATTAGTACAAGAGAATATAATAAAATAAATCGACTAAAATTAGATAATGATAAAATACAATTTTCCAATTATCCTTTCCATGATGTCAACACAGCTCATTTTAGACAGGTACCATAAGAGCCAGGACAGGCTTGTGTACTTGTGTACTTGTATACACTGTATATATGTATACTTGTATACACTGGGTAACGCTTCCATATTGTGTTGCTTCCACATTTTGAAATTGTTCCCCCATAAGTCACTATCCATTGGACTCTCTGAGTCCTCACATATAAAATATACAATGTTGTCATTGTTGCTACTGGTGTTTGAACCAAACCTGTGATTTCATTAGTACGGAAAATTCCCAATGAGGAAACTCCCTCTACCAAAGCAGGTTAGCAATTACTCTGCCACTTATATGTTCTCTCTGTCTCTCTCCTTTGTTTTTCAACTTTTTTTAATTAAGTTGACTGTGTAAAAGATATATTTCCCACATGGAGAATTCTTGTCATGAATAAAGGCAACAACAAAAATATGGCAACAGTGAGTTATGCATCACAAAGTAACAATAATTTTGGAAGAAAAAATAATCTGAATTTGTGTACAATGTAACTATAAAAATCAGCAAATAATGTGAATGACCTCGGAATGCTCAGAATACAACCAAATGTAATCTAGGCAGCTTATATTTTTGTAAATATTCTTCCATTTCACTTAAATTGTTAAATTTATTGGCATACAATCTGGCAGAATGACTCCTTATAATTACTTTAATTTCATCGTCATTAGTGGTAAAGAGTTACCTAGAACACCGAGAGTTTAAATGACATACCAAGAATCATATAGGTGATGATACCTATAGCACTTACTTCACAGGGTTGTTGTGAGGATGGAATGAGAGGATATGTCTATAAAACGTTTTGCAAACCTCAAGGTGCCACCTAAATTTCAGTTATTATTATCACATGAGGCCATGTGGCATTGCGAATACATAGCTGGCCACAAATCCAGGAACGCCAGGGTTCAAGTCCTACATCTGGCGTATACAAGGTATGTGACCTTGGGCAAGCCATTTAACCTCTAAAATGGTAGATAGCAGAGATGGTGTTTGAATTGCATTGATAAGGAGGTTTCCTCATCTGGAAATTTCTTGTACCCATGAAATCACAGGACCAGTTGCTATTTCTATTATCATCACTATCATCATCTTAGCAACTGTCCTCTTCAAGTCAATCAACTCAATTTTTAAAATTTAATTTTAAGTTTTGTACACCACCATCAGGTAAATAAGCCTCATTTGGATTCCTCTAGCTTTTTTCTTATTTTTGTACGTGCTTTAACAATCAATTTTATACTCATTTCAATAACAGCTCTAAGAGTAACTCCATCCCTTAAAACAAATGGCATGGAATCCTTTAAATACAGTGATCCCCTACCAAAAGGCACATCCTCTGACTAATCCTAACACAAACATCTCCGGCAAAGCCAGGAGAAAAGCCAGGATCCAGAGCACATTTATTTTGTTCTATCGTTGTTTTAATTGGCAAATAACTCTCCAATTGTCATCATCTCCAAATATCCAGTGGTCTTTTCATTGTCTTAGAGGGTAGCAGTAGATGCTTTGGGTGCTATTGCAGTGGTGCACTGGTAGTCATATCCTGGGCTTAATTTGAGCAGAATCTCTCAGTTTGAAGGAATTCAGCCCCAGGCCCTTTTATTGCAAGCATAGGCAGAAATTACTATAAACTGTGGCAACATGGAAAGAAAAAGAGAGTCAGGATTTATTTCCTTTTTTTTGAAAGTATTTTTAAAAAAAAAAAAAAGAGACTGCATAGAATAACGCATCCCACAACTACCCCATTTCAATGGCAAAAAGTGAAACATTGCAGTGCTCTCTTTGAATCCACATACCTCCTTTAGATTTGTAAATGCAAATTTTTAAATTAAATTTGTTCAATTCAATCATTACTTCAATCATTTTATAGGACCAGGTGAAGATACATAATACTATAGATTTAAGGACTTCATTTCTTCCAAAGATCTCCAACACTGCTTCATATATATGACCTCATTTTCCTATCATTAATAGAGACAGACTTGTGGAGGGGAAAGAATACTGGATTTGGAGATAAGTCAACAGGCAACTTATTAAGCACCTATCAGGTGTGAGGCCCTGTACCTAAGTATTGGGTCTGAGCACACGAGTCTGAGTCCTTGCTCCATCACTATTATCTAAATGACCTGGTGTAAATCACTTAACACCATGGGCCTCACTCGCCTCCTTCTAAAATGGAGTTGGATAAAATGACTTCTCCATCCTAGTTCTGTCTATAGTCCCATAATCCTTACGTTATTAATAAATTATATTCATAAAACATTCTACAACAAAGGTAGTCTTCCTTTTTTCAAAGATGACTTTATCAGAGATTTTTTTTCCTTCTACCTTAGGTAAAAATATTGAGATACACTTACTAAAACTATGGGAAACACATTTCTGTCAAATTGCATTATTCTGACCATATACAAAAATTGGTATATTTGCTACAGTAGAGTTTTGCAGCTGACAAATCAAAGATTAATTCTTTAAGAATGAGTGAAGCACTCACTATCTACCACTATCAAAACATAGAGTATTCAGAAGGTCGAAGAGGTTGAAAATAAAAAGGTGAAAGCGGCAATAGCTATACCATTTATCCAAAGCTTTCTCCAATAACATCGAATGCCCTAGAACCATTACCATGATGGAAAATGCTTAACAACTCTTTCTCCAGGAAGAAAAATGTACACAAGACATACTTTTAAGATTAATCTTCATTATTAACATTTCCCCGCCATTTTCTTTAATCTAGACAAACACCAAAACAATAATTTGTAGCATTTGAAGATTTCTAAAGTTTAAATAATCACATTGAAACTTTAATAACTGGCTCTTACGAATCAGTTCAAGCTGGCTCCATCATATATGTATGTGTGTATGTGTGTATGTATGTATGTATGTATATTTGTACAGAGCACTGATCTCAGCTTACAGTAATTTTCTTCAGAATCAGCTGTCCAAGGTTTTTGGTTCTCTAGTCTAGGTACTTGGAATCTTTTCTCTAAATTAATAAAAGGTGGTTTGAAAAGTCTTGGATTGGTTCAGGAATGACTGCAAAAAGTTAGAGAGAATAGAATTGAGGATCTGAAAAATTATGGCAATTCTGCTCATTTGCTGAGCCAAACTGAATGTTACTAGATGATTTTTGTGCTAAGCTGTAATATCACTGCAAAATTCAACCAGGTGGAAAACATGACATTTTCCTTCCCCTTGAAGCAAGACATCACACAACCTGTTGGTTGATTCAGCTTGGCACAGGTCGTAGAAAAGAGGGGGTATAACATTGTTTCAGGCAGGTACCTTTTTTCGTGATAAAAAATAAGATGAAAAACATTTCAATACATGAGATAACCAAATCCAGATTAGAAAGAAAAACACCTTTCAGTTTTCGTTTATTTTTTATTTTCTTTCCTACAATGAAGGAAATTGGCCAATTTCAACATGTGTTTTCCCTTGCTGTCAAAAATGTAATGAATAAACATAGAAGCTCTATTTTCTAAGTGACTTACTTCTTCTGCCTTCCGGTTTAGCCTGTCCTTTCGGGTAAATGCGTTTGGAGGTCCTTGATAATTGATCAGGAAGCAGGTACTTAAGAAGGTCATAATTTCCTGGTTTAAATGGTTCTCTTCCTGAAGCCACCACAGCTCCAGAGCTCAGTATAACTGCCTGTAGGCTCGGCACCTTGAAGAAATAGAAATGGTCACATCAGCAACATACAGCAATACACCACACATAATAAAGGTTTTATTCTTTCCACACAGTCATTTTCAATTCTAACCTAAATCTCAGATGAGATCATGTATGTAAAAGAGTTTGTAAACTTAAAAGACTCTATAAATGGAATGTCCTAGTATTATTGGTATTATTATTACTGCCTCGATTGGCTCGATAAATCTCCTAGGCTTACAGGAAATAAACGGGAATTCACTGAACTGCTAGGGTGGTAGGTGAAAGTTCTAGGTGCTTTCAACAGTTTTTCCCCACTGTGGACTTAGGATTTCAACTGCACACAGAACTCCTAGGATGGAAATTCTCATTATCCATCAGTTTTTCTATAGCTTTAAGCTTGAAGAATTGTCTGGGCCAGGATGAAGTGATGTGTCCATGTTGAATAGCTAGTATGTTCCAGAGAAAGAATTTGAACCCCAGGTCTTCTTGACTCCAAGGCAGGTCCTCTATGAACTACACATGCGATTTCTCATTATGCAAACATGAAAGAAATAAATGGCATATCCACTCTCCCTGAAGAGCCTATGGTATAGGAGTTATAACAACATATGAGATGAAACGTCTGTCCTCTGCCTTCCTTAACCCCAAACTCCAACAAGTATTGAAGATGTTGCCAGTCTTACACCTTACTCTGAGGTAGAGAATGGATTGGCTGCAACATAAAGTACTTCTCTAGTTATACACTAAAGTCGGCAAGGAAGATATCTATACATATTTTTTACTTGTGGAGGCATAAGAAAGCCAAAGATACCCTCCCCTCCCCACCTCAAGCACGCAAACTAAATATAACTTCTAGTCCCATTCATTATGCCTGCTTACAGGACAAATCTTAAAACAGCAGCCATTATAGTTTTAATATTGTCATCATGGTTCCTCTGATTAAATGTGTTCTCTTTGAGAGCAGGCATGATTTTTCTTTTTTGCATCCCTACGGCCAAGCACAGTACTTAACATATAGTAAGAACTTGATGAATGCCTGGTAATTTATTAAGTGATTTATTGACCAAGCATTCCTGAAACCAAAAGAGTAAACTTCATTCTAGTGGCTGGTGACAGTATCAGTAAGTAGAGGTGGCTTTCTCTCATGTTCCTTCTTACCTTTCTTCCATCTGTGGTATACAGCTTCACAACTGGGTATTGCATGAGCTCAGTCAGATGTTCCAGAAAGGCCTCAAAGTTCTGGGTTATCTTCCTACTTAGAATTATAATGTGTCTAGTCCTTGGATCACCATTTTTGAAAACTAAGAGCTTTCTGGGTGTCTGAACCACCACAGGAAGCTCTCGATGCGCCAGGGCAAACTCCTTCGCCCTGGCCAGCTGCGCAGCTCGGCGACGGGCACTGACGGGTCTACTGCTCTGCCAGGGCAGGGGCTTCTGGCGAGCCTTCTCTAGGTCGATGGGTTTTATTTTCTTCCTGTGGGAACAGATGTATGACCTGCCATCCTCTAGGTCCTCCAGATTGGTGATGCTGTGGATACCCCGTGGGGTGCTGATATTCCTGACTCCAAAGGGCAATGGGACCTTCCTAGACAAGTTGTCAAGCAAGGCATCAAAAGTTTTGAAAGATCGAGGGTTGACAACCATCTGGATCCCACTGAACTGAGGGTCTCCACTCTTATAAAAACTAATTCTTTTGGCCACAACTGGCTGAGTGACATTGAAGTGTCGAGGATAAGAAGCTTGGCCTTCAGAAGAAGCTGCATGAATCATTGAAAAGTTAGTGGAAGGAGTTTCACTCATTTTGACTGGATTCTAGAGACAAGGGAGAAAAGGAAAATTCAAACGAATAATAATAAATCCTGCAGTAGTAATAATAACAGCAAAAGCCAGTATTTGTACAAGTGCTCATTTGTTACCTTGTTTGATCCTCACACCAATTCTACAAGGTAGATCCTATTGTTATCCCTATTTCACAGGTGAGGAAACTGAAGCACAAAGAAGCTAAGTAACTTACTCAGGATGGCGAGAAAGGATTTTATCTTAAGTCTAGTGCTCTATGTCTTACACTGTCCTGTGAGAGTTAAAAGTCATACAGGGTCCTCCTGTCAATTGTTCTCAAGTCCAAATTTCAGAGAACTGGGGAAGCCTTCAGAAAATTTCCACTAATTGATAAAACCATAGTTTCTGAACTGGAAAATGAGCTGTTGTGGAGGGATTTGTTTGACTCTGGGTTGTATTTTTTTGTTTGTTTCGTGCTATTTTATTGCATTTTTTGGTTGTATTAAATCACCTTAATTACTGGTGTCTTAAGAAACAGTAAGCATTGCCTGCAGCTTGGAAATAAGGGTAAGTTCTAAAGAAAAACTGAACCAATTGAATAAATGTAATCAGCATTCTGAAGATGAAAAAAAAGTATATTTGTAATTTTAAACTCGCTATAAATCTGGCCCCAATCACCCACTTAAATAGATCCAAGCTGTTATCTAAGATTCCTTCATATATCTCCAGTGTAATTTGCAAATCTTATCTGTGTATTCTTTAGGAAAATGTATTCAAAGATCAGAATAGAAATTAGATGTTTTCTTCCAATGGATGAAAGCAATTATGGTACTTGAGAAAATAAAGGCAGAACTGCACAAAGCAGAAGGAGTGGGAAGCTGGAGGATCCAGGAGAGGAGCTGAGTCAGCAAAGTTGCAATCCTTTCTCATCCCTGTCATGAGAAACCCTTATTTGACCTTGGGCATGTTGCATAATCTCTCAGTACTTACTCCTCCATTTATAAAACAGAAATGATGAGAAGTCTTTTATCTGTTTCATAATAAAAATATAATAAACCATTCACGTTTAAATCATACTTCTAGATTCACATCATCCTTTACTGATGATTCCAATCTGAACAGATGCCTATGCAGTGTCCATGTCAATGGGTTCTTTTTAGGGCTTAGAGGGCATTTTTCTCTTCATATTTAAAATCATATTTATAAATACATGACTGCATCTTCTTTCCCTTTAGCCAATAGAGAAGGTTTGTGAAATCTAACTAAAAGATACAACACTTATTATCCCTATGCTACTGAGCTATGGTGGAGATTAAGGAGTTAACATTGGTAAATCACTTGGGATAAATAGGACTCTGTAAGAATAATGCATTAAGCTATTGTGTTCGAATGTAGGGCAAGCTAAATACTTCCAAAGGCAATAGGTCAGCATGTGTCCTCCTTTAGTCACACATTGTCCTATAAATTTAGAGGAAATACAGACTACCCAAAAAGCAAGAATATTACATCCTAATGTCAGTTCTGCTTTGTACTCTATTGGGTGCCCTGGCCACGTCTCTAATCCGCTGTACAGCTTTCTTTTCTGACAAGAGAGCCATCACCAATCAATCATCTCTGGCTCCTATCTTGTATTCATCCATTTTTCTTAGTTACGACATGCTTTTCATCCTATAAACTGATAGAATAGCATTATAGAACATACATTAATTCTATTCAACAGATGTGCCGTGCTTATTGCATTCAGGGCACTGTGCTAGGTGCCAACATCCTCCCTGCCCTTAAGGAGTTTACAGTCTAATTGGGGAAGGGTATATTGACATTGACACAAATCATGGAGATTACACCTTAGCTAGGCCTTGAAAAAAAAATAGAAGGATTTAAAGGGAGTGTGCTCCAGGGATGAGGTTTGGCCTGAATAGATGCACAGAGATAAAGTCAGGGAGCAGTTCAGAGTCCAATTTAGCCAAAAGGTAGAATGTGGACAGGTGTGCTGGCATACCTTGCAATCCCTGCTACTAGGGGATGCCAAGGCTGGTGGACAAGTTGCACTTCTGATCCAAAGTAAGGCTAATGCCCACAGTAAATCTGGCACCAACGTGGTGAGCACCTGGGAGCACAGGGTCACCAAGCTGGAGAAGTAGCCCAAATCAGAAATGGAAGAGGTCAAAGCCCACGAGTGGCTGCTGCACTTCCAATCTGGGTAAGATAGGAAGACCCAGTATCAAAAAATAATAATGATAAAAATAAAAAGGAGAATGTGCAAAGGAGAATAGAATAACATGTGTAGTGTTTATTAATATTTATTTCTACCTATTTTAAGTGATGAAGTTAATTCTTTGCCATTCAAAATTTAGAGATAAATATAGATATATATAGATGTATATCCATCTATGCATATATATGCCACACATACAATATCTATATCTATATATACACACATATGCTTAGCCTGATCATATATACATATGTGTATTTATTATGTACCCACATTTACATAATTTCATTTCATTTCTGTGTATATAGGGAGATATGTGTATATATAGATATATGTATGTATACATATCTGTATGTATATACATATGTGTGTATAAGTATATATACATATATGTGCATATGGATATATCTTTCCCCCAAACCTTTCCCACTCCCATATCTTCCCTTTTATTGTAGAGGGCAACACCATTCTCCCAGTTCCTCATGCTCATAACAGGAATCATCCTAGATTCCTAACTATCTCTCACCCCCTACAACCAAGGCCTGTAGATTTTACCTTTTCAACATTTCTATCTATCTACACACATATATGTATATTGTATACATGTATATTTGGAACTAACTTGAGAAAGAAGCAATCCAAATCATAGTTTAGTGTACCCTATTAATCTAAATCATCAACGACAAGAAAAAGTCATTTGGGGACAATCAATTCCACCTTCCCATGCCTGTGGTTGTCTTTTTAGTCCTTTCATTGTCTAAAGATAGACCATGGAGTTTTAAAAATACCGTATGGAACATTTTTTTTTAAATCCATTGATTCACTGTGATAATTAAAATGGTAGTATTGAGTCCACAAAACACCTTACAGCAAGCCAAACATCTATCTCTACCACAAAGCTCTTTCTGTCTCCCTGTGACTCACTCGATCAGACAAACGACAGGCTTCTTAAGATATAAAATTTCATTATTTTTATCATGTAGTATAAATTAAAGTAACTTATAAATATGAAGTCTAAAACTGAAAAGAAGATAAAGTCTAGCTTATCACCCCTAATTACACTTCAAACATTTAATGTAAAAGAAACTAAAAACGTATTTCATGTATGATAATATGCTATATACCTTATTTCAGGTCAACTTTATTTACATTTGAGTAAACTAGATTTACCTATTTTTTCTAAGTTACTAACTAATAAAGATTACTAGAGTATTTAAATTACTCTTTATATCTTCAGTGATGCCATATTGTTAACACTGCTGGTGTACCAGACAAGATCTATTACCATTTCATAGCATGATAATAGCTCTATCTCCAATGTAAAGATATAGCCATAGTAAAGTTGAACTGAAAAGAAAAATTCCATGAAACTAGCTAAAAAAAATCTCACTTCAGAAGAAGGAAAGATGTTTTTATACTCACCAGGAATTGAAGTCGTCCTTAAGTTTTCTTTAAAAAAGATTTTCAATTTGTTGTTAACTTACATAAATTTCACTGGTCATGTAACTACTTCACTTTGTGCAATGAAAGAAACTCGCTCAGGTTTATTCCAAATGAGTGTCTGCCTAGGGATTGGCTAAAGCCAATTAACTTAATCTGAGCTGATGCTAATCAGCAGCCAGCTCTATTTTGGTTGGATGACAATCACAACCAAATCTGCTGAGTTGCAGGTTCAGAAGTTCAGGTATCTTTCTAATTAGAATTTCTTTTGTATAATTTTTCTGGTTTTGTGTCATTTTCACAAGAAAGCACATCTCTTAATATACAAGCATTTCTCACTCATTGCTCAGATCTGGCAACCTCAAACTCCCATTTCTTTATGTTAAAAAATAAAAATAAATTGGAAAATTCTTTATGTTAAAAAATAAAAAAAGATAGTTGGCACTTCATCCCTGAAATAAATAATCCCAAGGTAATGTTTGTTCAGAATATTCATTACAAAAAGAAAAGACAATGACCTAAGCTTCTTTCTCCCTTAGGATTCATACTGTTTAATGACTCTAATACAAATGGTCATCAGGGTAAAGAGGTTGGTTATTTAGAACTGCACAAGATGAAAATAAGTGGCACCCCAAGACAGACAAAAAGGGGTGTGTTTCTGAAGACACGGTCTGATTGCATTGCTTTGTTTAATTGTAGTGGGATTGCAACATGTTTCAGGATTTTACAAAACAGTATCTCCACAGATGGCAACTGTTCCCACTAATGACTACCGGTGACCTAATCTGATTTGAAGATGCTTTTCCTAATCAGGACTTGAGCAAGCTTCCCATCTCTGTTTTGTACAGCACCCCAAGAGTACAGAGAAGAGAATCCCAGTGACAGCTGCTTCCTTTAACTTACACATTTTGCCAACTTCTGCCTATTCTGCTGCTTTTTTTAAAAAAATCAATCTGTATCTGTTTTCTTCTGACTTATTATCCTCCAATTCACAAAAGAAAATAAATCATAACTGCACATTTTTGCTTCAGATGCATATTTTGTGACAAACGACCAGTTAAAATTAAGAATATTAATAAAAGTTGAGAAAATCCTATTGTTTTTCTTCAATAGAGACCTCTGTCAGTAGTTAACCACTTAACTTTCTCCAGAGACACATTTCTGGTGACAATAAGAAAATGTCAGTTTACAGAGTCCGTGTTTATAGAGGATCTCCCTTGATTGGTTATGTTTCTGGTGCCATTGTTTCTACCTTCTGGATTCCTGACCTGCTACTTGCCTTGACTTCTGAGGCTTGCTTGCTCTTGGATCACTAATTCATTAGGGGCTAGCTCCCTTGCAATGATAATTATTAGCACCAATGGAAACCTGCCTCATTCTGGCTGCAAGGTAAACAGTTTGGCTATTAAACATTGCACAAGATGAACATGCATGACGTCCCTAGACAGGTATCCCTCATCTGCAGCCAAGCAGGGTGCATAATCTTAGGACAGAAAACAATGTGCTGTCCATTTGGAACAAGCTCTAAATGTCTTCCTTCATGCCCATACTGAACCCTTGAGCCCTGAAATCTGCCCAGCATCAGGACTTTTTTGTGTAGCTCTTACTATAGACATGGGCTCCCTACTCAAAACTAGCTATCCTCTGCTCCCTCCTGATTCTACCTAGCCAGATAGCAGACATGGCTTGCTACTTGTACAGATCTCCTTGATTTTTGGCTATTTTTGGCTCCTTGATCTTTGTGCTATGTACTCACGGCTTCTTCTGACCTGCCACTGTTACTATCAAAAACCAGCATAATAGACCGACACTTTCACCTTGCCCTTGGCAGACAATGCCAAACAGCCTGGCCTCTATTCAGACTCCCTGAATTCTAGATCCCTTGATGGCTTGGACTGAGTTGATTTTTCATCTTTGTTGGAGTTGGAGTCAAAAAGAACTGAGTTGGAATCACACTTCAGACACTTGCTGGGTGACCGTCTTCAAAAGTCACTAATCCTCTCATGACCACAATTTCACCATTAGTGAAATAAGAAAAATAATAGCTATATTTGTCTTTTCTCAATCTTCATCTATTTTGACCTTGATGCGACCCCTGACACTGTGAATCACTCTCTTCTCCCTGATACTCTCTCCTCTCTATATTTCTGTACACTGTGACACCTGGCTCTTCTCCTACGTGTCTGACCACTCCTCAGTCTCTTTTGTTGTATTTTCATCCAGAATATGCCTGCTAACCATGGTTGCTCTGTCCTGGGTCCTCTTCTCTTCTCCCTTTATGCTATTTCAGTTGGTGATCACATCAGCTACCAGAGATTCAATTATTGTTTCCATCCAAATGATTCTCAGATCTATGTATCAGCCCTAATCTTTCTTTTGAGCCAGATGTGGGGAGCCTGTGGCCTTAAGGCCACATGTGGCCTTCTAAATCCTTAAGTGTGGCCTTTGGACTGATTCCTTTGGGACTTCTTTTGTAAAATTTGGATTCCCCATGCCTGTTTGAGTTCTAGTCTTGTATCACCAATTGCCTTTCTGGACATCTTGAACTGTCTGATACACATCCTTTTTTCCCAACTTCTCTATTACTGTCAACGGCACAATCATCTTCCCAATAATGCATGCCCACACCTTTAGCATCATCCTCAACCCCTTACCTACACTTGTCCCATATATGCAATCAGTGGCCAAATCTCACCATTTTTACCTTTGCAGATGCCTCACATAACTCCCTTTCTCTCCACTCAAATAGCTGTTGTCCTAGTCTCTAAGGTCTCATCACCTCATGCCTAGACTAGTACGATAGCCTTGTTACCAGTCTCCCTGTCTCATCTCTCCCCACAGGAATTCATCTTCTAACTCAGCTGACAAAGTGATTTTCCTAAAGCACAACAGTGATCATGTGATTCTTCCTGAAATAAATGTCAGAGGCTCCGTTTTACCTCTATGATAAAATATAAGACCCTCTGGCATTTAAAGACCTGCACGACCTGGCCCCCTCCTACCTTGCCAGTCTTGTTACTCTCTGCTCCCCTCTGTGACCCAGTGACACTGACCTTTGAGCTCTGCCTCACAGACAATGTTCTGTCTCCTGACTCTGCCTTTTCTCTGGCTGTCTCCCATTCCTGGAATTAATCTTTTCTACATCTGCCTCTGAGAGTCTCTGTGATGGCATTCAATCATTTTCAGTTGTATCTGACTCTTTGTGACCCTATTTGGAGTTTTCTTGTCAAAAATACTAAAATGGTTTGTCATTTCTTTCTCCAACTCATTTTACATATGAGGAAACCCAGACAAACAGGGTTAAGTGACCTGTTCACGGTCACATAGTAAGTGTCTGAAGCCATATTTGAACTCAGGTCTGTCTGACTCCAGGCCTAGCACTATATCCACCATGCCACCTTTGAGGTTACCTTCCATTTACACTGTGTATATGTATAGTTATTTACGTGTTTTCTTCTCCATTACAATATAAGCTGATAGTAAGAACAGTTTTTGCCTTTCTATCCCCAGTGCTTAACACAGGGCAGACACATATTAAATGATTAATAAATGCTCGTTGACTGACTTACTATACTTCAAACTCCATCAGGCAGTTGTGAACATCCATTGAGCTGATGTATATCAAGCTGATGTATATTAAGCCATTATACAAATTTAATTCATTTTTTATTATCACTGAATCTCCAACAACCAACACTGAACTTGGCAAAAAGAGGTGGTTAATAAATATTTGCTGAATTTAATTTTTCTGACCTCCTGAAATTCTGGGATCCGGAAACTTCAGCCTTTCTCCAGCCTGGATTTCTGTCTACTTTTCCCAGTGCCAACCCCTTACCTGACTCGTTCTGACTAGCATCTTCCCACATTCTAGAATGATCCTTGAAAAACACAGAGGCTCATGAAAATCAAGTAATAAAATACTATAAAGGAGGCAGAACAATTCTGACACCGTGAAATCCAGGAGACTATTCAGATTCAGGGAAGAGTGGAATTTAGAACTAGAAGAGATCTTATAGCTCATCTAATCCAAACTTAGCATTTTTTGTTGGATGAGGAGACAGAGAGACAGAGACAGACAGACAGACATATAGAGATTTATATATTTTAGAAATATACACACATATATTTGAGTTTACATATACTTATATATATATACATACGCATATACGTAATTTTTTGTGAATTACTTGGGACAAGTAATAACTGTGAAATATTTTCATTTTGTGTCAGTAATAGTCATGTGTGTAGCATTCTACTGACACTAAAATGACTCAAAGCAGCTAAACTTGACCAGATGAAATTAGACTGAGGGAGGGGGAAAGGAAGTAATAGTTTTTTAGCACCTACTATGTGCCAGGCACTGTACAAAGCATTTCATGAATAGGATCTCATTTGATTCTCACGACAACACTGTGAGGTAGGCTCTGTTATGATTTTCATTTTATAGTTGAGGAAACTGAGGCAGACAAAGGTTAAGTGACTTGCTCAGGTTCACACAGTTATTAAGTGTCTGAGGCCAAATTTTAATTCAGGGCTGCTTGACTCCAGGTCCAGCACTATATCCCCTGTGCCACCTAACTACCTTCCCCACCTTTAGTTCTCTGTCAGCCGTACACTGGACTTTTTAATCATACATACTTTTTTCATTGATATCGTTTATCATGCTTTTAATCCTGTCATTTTAAAGAATGGTTACTGCTGCAAGAAAACATGCAAAAGTTGTCAATCTTAAAGAGCACACATCAATGACTGTTAGAGATATTTCAGCAGCCAATGGTGAATGCAAGTCATGCATTTAAAGGATCATTCTAGCCCATAATGAAAACAGGATCAATCACACCAAAATGTAAAGGAAAGTGTACTCAAAAATGAAAGTCAATGCCAAGAAATAACAAACTATTGTTGCAAAACATTCGAGTAAATGCTCAGAAAATATGACACACAGGGAATTTGTTCCTCTACAGTGTGACCTAGACTTCTTGATGTTGGAAAACAGTGGGGGAGTAAAAGGGGGGAGGTGAACAGTTTAAAAAAGTAGTTGCTAGCTGTTTCTATGAAGAAAAAAATGCTTATTATGGACAAGGTAATATAAAAACTGATATAGTAAAGATCAGAGAAAGTTATTTTACTGATGAAAATCACTTTTCAATTCAAAGTTCGACAAAAATGGTCAGATTATGGTTAAGTGAGCTTGTAAGATCTGAGTATCTTCATCAAACTGTGAAAGAGCCCCCCAAAAAACGTTGGAGAGATTTTATTTCCATTGACGTCCAGTGGAAGTCTTGTCCCTATGAGTAAACAATGAAGTCTAATAACTCTATTAATATACTGAGAAATAATAATATCCTGTAACTATAAAAATTTCCAAATGGAGATGAAATACAGCAATGTGACTTTGCAGCATGCTACGCAACAGTTGTTCCATTTTTGAGAACACCTCTGTCTCCTGGTTCTCTTCCTGATTACTCCTTCTCAGTCTCCTTTGCTGGAATCTCATCTAGGTTACACCTACTAACTCCAAGTGTCCCGCTCTTATCCTTTTATATTATTTCACCTGGTGATCTCATGAGCTGCTAGGGATTTAATTATCATCTCTATGCTGAGGATTCTCAAATCTAATCAAATCAAGTCATGGACATCTATCTATTTCAGTTTTCTCAAATATAAAATAGGAATAGTAACAGCACCTACATGTCAGGGTGGCTGTGAGGATCATATGAGATATTTGTAATATGCTTAGCACAGTGCTTGGCACACAGGAGGGGTTTAATAAATGCTTATTCCATTCTTTTCTAAGAGCATCCAGCAGCCTATTCTTCAGAAAGGGCTTCAGATTGATTTTTTATCTCCAAGTGTTCAGTGGTCATTCTTTACTTCCTCACTCCAAACTCTCTATGTAGGTCAGAATTTGCTATTGCCACTTTAATACAATACTTTTCTTAGTCTTCACCACAAAGCCTTTTTTTCCATTTCTTTAAGGAACAATTTATTGTCTCATGTCTTTATTGGCTGGCATGCAAAGGGGAATTTATTTAGCAGTCCAGTCATTCAATGGATTCTGAATCTAATAAATTATTTAGTCTACACCTGCCCATCTTTTATACTGATTAAATACAAACCTTCTGACTCTCAAGTCAATCATCTTTCCATTACAACATACTTTAAGAAAATTTTGTTGCATAAGACATGGATTAAAACACACAGGTCATTGAACATGACGCAGAAACATTTAGTGAAACAAAGACTTTCACGGTTGGCAGCTAGGTGCTACAATGATTAGAGTGCCAGGCCCAGGGTTAGGAAGATTCATCTTCCTGAGTTCAAACCTGTCCTCAGACACTTACTAGTTACATGACCTTGGGCAAGTCATTTAACCCTACTTGTCTCAGTTTCCTCATCTCTAAAATGAGCTGGAGAAAGAAAAGGCAAACTATTTCAATATTTTTGCCAAGAAAACCCCACATGGGGTGATGAACGGTCAGACATGACTGAAATAAATGAACAAAAACAAGATTGTTGGCATTTGTTATATCATAGGGTTTTTTCAGGGGAAGGGAAGCAAGAATTTATTTTCCAGTCTGTATTTTGACTAATCATCTCTTCTACCACCCTGATTTGTATTTATTTTATTTATATCTGCAGGCACATATGTAAGTGTAGTGGAAAGAATCCTGGATTTGGAGTCAAAAGTCTCAATTCTGTTACTTCCTAGTTCTTTGAGCCTCAATTTTTTCATTTAGGAAATATGCAAATTAGACTAATTGAGTTCTAAGGTCTCCCCTACCTCTTAAAGGTCCATGATTCTAAAAATGCCATATCCACCTAGTTTATGAGCTCATTAAAGGGAGCCTTTGGATTGTATTTCATCTCTATCTCTCCCTCAGCACCTAGCAAGTGTTCTACACATACTAGGGGTTTGACAAGTATTTATTGAGGCTATTTTCAAGATGGATATAGATAGAATAAACCTATAGGTGAGTCTCCCAGGGTGAGGGGAGGAGGGGGAGCTCACTCTGCCTAGAGATTAACATTTGAAGGTAAGCAGATCATAATAGATAAATAGATTTTGACCCATGTTTTGTGGACCCCTTTGGCAATCTGATGAAGCCTATGGACCTATTCTTTAAATACTGTTTTTAAATGCTTAAAATAATATGCATAAGATTACAAAGGAAAACCATTATATTGAAATACAAAGAAAAGCTATACTTTGACCCAGCTATACTACTGCTAGGCCTCTACTCCAAAGAGATCAAAGAATGAAGAAAAGATCCTATATATACAAAAAATATTTATAGTAAAATGAAGGAAATAAGCATTTATCAAGCACCTACTAGGAGTTAGGCACGGTACAAAGTACTTTTTACAAATATCATCTCATTTGATCTTCACAACAACCTTTTGAGGTAGGTGCTATTATTATCTGCATTTTATGGTTAAGGAAACTGAGGCAGATAAAGGTTAAATGATTTGCCCAAGGTAACAGAGCTAATAAGTATCTGAGACAAGATCTGAATTCAGGTTTTCTGGACTCTAGGCCCAGTGTTCTAGCTACCAGAAGCTGCTGGCAGCAAAAAAATGGGAAACTAAGGCAATGCTCATCACTTGTGGAACGGCTGGACACATTATGATATCAATGTAACAGAATATTATTGTGTTATAAGAAATGAAGGAAAAGATTTCGAAGAGACATGGAAAGAATTTAATGAGTTGATGTAGAGTGAAGTGAATAGAACCAAAAGAACAATCTTATGCTATAATAGCAATATTTTAAAACCAAACAATTTTTTAATACTTGCATGAACTGATAAGAAATAAAATTAATGGAACCAGGAGAATAATTTATACAAAACCAGCAACAATCCAAAAATAAATAGCTTCTAAAGTCATAAAAACTCTAAACAATGCAATGACCATTCATGATTACAGAGGACCAATAATGAAGCATTCTATCCACACACTGACAAAGAAGTGATAGGCTAAAAGTGAAGAACAAAAGACGTATTTTTAGACACAATCAGGGAAGGTATTTGTTTCACTTGACTATGTACATATATATATATATATATATATATATATATATATATATATATATATATGTATGTATGTATGTATGTATATTCGTTACAAGGACTTTGTTTTTCTTTTTCTTTCCTCCAGTGGGACAAGAGTGGATAGAAAAGAAAAATCAAATTTTTGTTCCTTAAAAAAATAAAATTTAATTAAAAAAAGAAATATAGTCATAAAGATATTTTTAAAACTATGTTCATGGGCAGCACCTTCACTTTCTAGATAGTTAAAGTGAAATTCAGCCAGATTAAGCAGCTTGCCCAAGAGCCAGGATGTAAATTCAAGACCTCTAACAACAAATTTAATGTTCTTCTCACTATTCCATACTGCTTTTCATCATTAAGTAAGGTACAATTCTTAATTATTAATTAAATGGAAAATCATACAACAACCACCCAAAAAAAACAAGGAAAATTTTTTTTTGTCTGAATGTATACAAATATTTACACTTTCTTTTCTACATAACTTTGTCAGATGAGGGCTTAAAAAATTTAATTTTTTTTAGTGAAGTGGCTATAAGCATGTACCCTATAAACTTGCCACTTCATTCCATTATGCAAATGACTTATAAGTTAGGCAATTTAGCTGTCTATTATGAAATAGAATGTTTAATTTTCCTAAATTTATTATGAAAATGCCTAGCTAGAACTAAAATAATCATAACATATATTTCATTTTTTAAAAGTCCATATTTCCTACTATAGTCTATTGAAAAATACCAGGGCTTAAGATTTATGACATGATATTGAATTGGGGATCCTTGAAGAATTTGGTCTTTGTACCCTTTGATTAATTCAGTGTCTTTGATTGAGTCTTATTAGGTGCTAAGCCCCAGGCCTAAACCCCTATCTATTAGGTGCTAAGCCTATGTGAGTGTGAATTGGTAACTAAGGTGGGGATCCAGGTGGGGCCAATGAAGGGAGGTGCTAACACCAGAGCCAATCAAAGGAGCCTAAGTTCTGGTCACTCAGATGACAGTTGATGACTCTAAAACTGTATGAAAAGAGAAGACAGAGCTTTTTCCTTAAGGCTCTCACTCCTGGAGGCTCGGGACTCTGGGCATGAACTCATATGTTGATGATTTTCTTGGTAACTATGAATTGTATTTGGTCTGTTTGTAATTTGTTTGCATTTGCTCTGAAGTTCAGGATGCTGGCTTTTTCCCCTGACCCAAGTGAATGATTTTTGTATGCTATATTAAAGTAAGATTGTTAACCCCTTAACGTTGCTTTCCTTAGTAAAGCAGATCAAAAGAACTTGGGCTTGCAGCATTCTGTGAGCTGGTTGTTGTTGGTTTTACACCCTCACAACAGCTGCTAGGCAGATTGTTGAAACAGATGCTGAATATCTGAGTCAGCAAAATATACCTACCATATCTCCAGGCTTAGATGGATACACAGATGTTGGCTTCAAAGTAGTCAAGGAGTAAAGCCTGCATGGACAAAGCAAGAAATAACAAGTTTAAAATAGATTATGGTTAGTTAGGAAGGACAGTAAATGTTCCCACTTTCCTCAATGTTTTAGTATGGTGGAAGAACCACTGAATTTTAATTTAGAAAAGCAGATTTAGAATCATCAGATAATCAGACTTTGAACCATAACTGCTGAATATTACACCTGGGAAAAGTCACTTTTTCTTTCTGGGCCTGTTTCCACATATGTAAAGTGATTGGTCTCTAAGGTCCTTATCAGCCTAACTCCAAAAACCTTCAAGTCATGCCATAAATATTTCACTTCCCATGTATCTTACATCACATGGAACTTCTAAGAAATAAAAAGAAGAGTGAAATTCTCCACTTACTCCTATATTCTCTGAAAAAGGCAGAAAATACCCCTTTTCTAATAATATGAAGACAACATGTCCATTCAGGGTTAGTACTTTTTCCTGCACAAGTTCCATGCTATTGAAAAGGAGTTTTGAGTACACAGCTGTATACCAATTGAAAAGCATTTAAATTGTTCTGTGGCTCCCATATCACCAACTGAATTTATATAATTTGTTGTTCAGCCATTTCAGTCATATCCAACTGTTTGTGACCCCATCTGGGGTTTTCTTGGCAAAGATACCAGAGTAGTTTGCCATTGCCTTCTCTAGATAATTTTATAAATGAGAAAACTGAAGCAAACAGGGTTAAGTGACTTGCCCAGGGTCACACAACTAGTAAGTGTCTGAGGCCAGCTTTGAACTCAGGAAGATGAATCTTTTTGACTTCAGGTTCGGTGCTCTATCCACTAAGCCATTCAGCTGCCTTAATTTATATAATGGTTCTTCACAAAGCATCCAACCAATTTCACAAATTTAAGACAATGATTCCCTCCAGTTCTCTTTCCAACCCATTCTGAATGGTGCTGCCATAGTTATCTATGATAATGGTAAAAATAGACGTCATTCCATTGCCTCCAAATTTCAGTGGCTTAGCACTCATGATATAATGGCAAAAGATTTTGAGTCTAGGGTCAGAAGACATGGGTTCAAACCCTGCCTCCAACAATTACTATCTGGATCATCTTGAGCAAGTGATTTAAAGTCCCTGGATCTCAATTTCCCCATTTTTAAAAGAGGAGATTGGTATAATTGACTTCTGGGTGCCTTTCTGTAGCGGAGCTGGCCCCAAAGCTACCATGTAGGCTCAAGTCTCATCTCTGACGACATACTGACTATGTAGATCTGAACAAGTCATTTAACACTTCAGTATGCTAGTCGCCTCTCTAAGACTATAAGTTACAGAGAAATGCAAATTTGGAGTGGTAGAGTTCCCCTATCCAGTAATTCCCTATCGCAAAATCACAGGTTCAGTCCTTATCCTTGTCTCAATGAGCACTGCCTATTGAATCAAGGAAGGATGGATGGAAGGAAGGAAGGAAGGAAGGAAGGAAGGAAGGAAGGAAGGGGGAGAGAGG
>CM053622.1:226872234-226903554 GCA_028646595.1 Phalanger gymnotis | reverse complement strand
AGGAAGGAAGGAAGGAAGGAAGGAAGGAAGGAAGGAAGGAAGGAAGGAAGGAAGGAAGGAAGCAAAAAAAAGAGAGAAAAGAGGGAGAAAGGAAAGAGGGAAGGAAAGAAGGAAGGAAGCAAAAGAAAGAGAGAAAAGAAGAAGAAAGAAAGAGAAAAGCCATCATTATAAACAGACCGTTCTGTTGATAGTCCTCAGATCAAAGTTGCCTCCCTCTTTGCCTTTGCTCAGATCATTTGTCCCACTTAAATGGCCTCCCCATTCTTCTCCATCTATCTTACCCATCACTGATGATCCTTCATGAAGACACCTCCAATTGAAAATATTTCAAATTCTTCCTAAACCTTCTGTGGTTTTGTTTATATCTCTCTTTGTATACTTCTCTATCTCGTCTAATGGGTCCAAAGCTCCTTGGGGGAGTCTGCCTCATTTATGTCCATATCAAACCCAGCACCTAGAAAATAGCTTTTCACTTAGTAGGTGATATATAGAGTGTTCCACTTGTTCCACAAGTCTTAGTACAGTTTTAAGCTATTAATAGATAATAACCATATACACACATCATTGAATTCAAGACCCCATAAGGACCTACCAATACAGTACCTTGCAATTGTTACACGCTTAATAAATGCTTGCTGAATTTAATATTTTTAAAGGAATTATAAGTGTTCCCTAAGGTATAAAACTGGAGAACTACCATCAAATTGCAAAGGAAATTATCACACAGTATAAACTTGGGTCTTAGTTAAACTTTCTAACTTCCAAATCTGTTTATGTCCTGTCCAAGAAAAGTATTCCAAAAATATACTTTTTTACTATGCTGCTACTGATAAGATTAAATTAGCATTTAGCTAATGTACTATTTCACTGACCTCTGTGAACTCTTATCAAGCTATTCCCTCCCAGCATTTGTTCATAAAATTTTGAAAAGAAAAATGTGATAACCAACATCAACTAGAGTAGAAAAAAAGGAGACAGAAACCAAAATAACCAGAGGAAGAGGGAGAGGTAGCAATATTAGTAGTTTCTATATTAAATAATCACAGTTAAAATAAAATAAAGATAATGATTGTCCCAGTACACTTCATATCCAAAGATAAGTTTTTAGAGTTGGCATCTAAAATAAAGTGCATGGCTAGAGATATGTATTTATTCATTTATCTATTCAATAAATATTTACTGAGAACTTAATATGTCCCATTATATTAGGAGGTATGGGGGGGGGGAGCCAAAGATAAACGAGGGCTTGGTCTCTAACTTCAAGAAACTTTATAATCTATTCTTGAAGGACAGATAAGAAATATATACAAAAGGCCTTATATTATGCTCAAGTATATTATGTTCAAGAGTCGTACAACAACATGACATGGGAGTTCAGAGCAGGAAAAAAAGACTTCCATCTAGGTCGACTAGAAAATGATTCATGGAGGCATAGCTTTCAGAAATAAGGAGGTGACAGTCCCGCTGTTCTCGGCCCTGGCCAGATCATATCTAGAGTAGTGTATCCTGTTCTGGGGGCCACGTTTTAGGAAGCACGTTGATAAGCTGAAGAGCACCCTGAGGAAGGCAACCGAGCAACCAATATAGTGAAGGGCCTCCAGGTCATGTGCATGGGAGCTAGCTGCAAGATCTGGGGATGTTTAGCCTGAACAAGAGAAGACTTGGAGAAGGGAAGGTAGATGACATGAAAGCTGTCTTCATGCATGTGAAAGGATACCACTGCTTATCCCCAGGAGGCAGAACTATACCCATCACTGGAGATCTTCTTTTTTTCTTTTTAATTTAATTTTATTTATTTAATTTCAATTATAAATCATCTCCCCCTCTCATTGAGAAAACAAGATATATTGTGCTCATTATATATATGACATTATGCAAAACTGATTTCTGCATTAGCCATTTTTTTTGGCAGGGAGGAGGGAGAAAATAAAGTGGAAAAATATACTTCAGTCTGCAATGAGTCCATCAGTTCTGTATCTGGAGGTAGATAGTATTTTTCAGCATGCATTCTTTGGAGTTCTAGTGGATTGGATTGTATTGATCAGAGTTATTAAGCCTTTCACAATATTGTTGCTGTTGTGTAAACTGTTCTCCTGGTTCTGCTCACTTCACTTTGCATCAGTTCATGTAAGTCTTTCCAGGTTTTTCTAAAACACTGGAAATCTAATCATAAAGGTTGGAGCACCATGTATCAGGAATAGTACAGAAGGATTCTTTTTTGGGCTTGGGTTGCACTGGCTGGCTATTGAGGCCTCTTTCAAATTTGTGATTCTGTGAGGGAAAGAATAAAGAGAGGAACAGCCATTAAGGTTTGGGTCTCTCATCACCTTCGAACTGAACCTTGAAATGAAGAAAATACAAAAAAAAAAGAAAGAAAATAGAGAGTAAGGGCATTTGAGGTGAAGGGAGGGCATAATCAAAAACAAAAAGGAAAGAATAAAACATTTTCAGAGAAATGTAAGTAGTCCATTTTGGTTAATATGTTGTATAGAGGGAAGAGGGAATTTAAGAGAGAATCCTGGCATCTGTCCATATTTGGGGAAAGGGAAAGAGGAATCATCACAGGAAATAGAAAGCTCAGGGAAAGAAGAACAAAGTCAAAGTAGGTCAACAACTTGTAGAATACTAAAGAAGAATATTTGCAAAGGCTAAATGAAAACCATATAAGTTATTATCTCATACCCCCTTAGTCCATGGCAAAAGAAATCCAACTACTTTTTCATTTTTACCAAATTTTCATGCTCCTAATACTCAAAGAACTGCTTTATTTTCTTAATTCAGGAGGTTTTCTATCCAAAAGTATAGATTTATTAAACTAAATTTCTAAATTTAAAAATGTAGCAACAAAATGTTAAATCTTCCCATACGTTGGTACACAAAGGTTTCCTTATCCACTAACACTGTCTGCCAATCAAGGATTAGACTAGCTAAAAGCAGAGGAGCTCATCTCCAGAAAGTTATCTATTGGCCAAACTAATGTCACTTGGCCATAGAAATTAACGAAACTGTCCATGAAAGCATGGAGGAATTTCAATCTGTATCAGTGGCAGCTGGTGGTGCAGTGGATAGAGCTTAGAATCAGGAAGACCTGAGTTTAAATCCAGGTTCAGACACTTACTAGCTGCATGACTCTAGGCAAGTTATTTAATCTCTACTTGCCTCAGTTTCATCAACTGTAATATAGGAATAATAATAGCACCTACATTCCAGGATTGTTATGAGGATCATATGAGATAATATTTGTAAAAAGTGCCAAGCACAGTGCCTGGCACATGCTGGATGTTATATAAATGCTTTCTTCCCCCTTCTGTTTCCTACATCAATGTAATCCTGGATCTTCGGAAGTACTGAAGCATAAGTTAGAGGTAAATGTGAGTATTTTGGCTGCTGAAAAGAACAGAAAAAGAAGATTTGTATAAGGAAAACTGTTAAAAATCCAATTGTGAAGAAATGCAGTCTCAGATAAAATGCCAAAGAGGGATACAAGAGGGATACAGACTGCTCTGAGGCCCAAATACAGAGCTGATTCTCAGATGAATGTACTGAGAGGACTTGAAGCTACAGCAGTAACCAAGAGAACAATGGATATAGTGCGCTATGGTCCATCGACAACTTTGCAGGTGACTGTTTTAGAGTTGCAAAGGTTGTAACTGACTATATTATTGAGTCAAATTTATTTAGGGGCTACAGGGCTATGGTGAGATTATATAAGAACTCTGGGAGTCATAACTGACAAGTAGATGACTTAAGTTTTACCTCATAAGGTAAAGATGAGTCACTAATAATCAGGTGACTCTGATTTGAGGCATCAAAATATGTAACAAGCCAGAGAAGATGTTATAGGTAGAAAAAGAGACCACAAGAAGCAGGGGATTAAGCTGAGCACACAAGAAGCAGGGGACAGAAAACACAGAAGACTTCCATCTGAGGTATCTGATTTTTTAGCAACTTCTATGCTGAAGGGAAGAGAGGCATTGCCTTGCTGATGGACTAGAAAAGTGCTCCTTAAACTGTGAGTCATGACCCCATATGGAGTCAAAAAAAGTATTTGGCAACAGTAAATGGTTTCTGAACACACATGGACCAGTAATTAGTTAAAAATCAAACATGTAATGAATCCAAGGTGTTTCTGGCAGTGGTCCTGAATTGCATCACAATTGCACTGCAGCCTTTGTTCTGAACACAAAGCATGTGCACTTTGCACTGTACATGCCCTCAGGCCGCTAAACGCCAAAATGAGAAAAGGGGGTCCTGAAACTGGGCCATAAGTGGAAAAAGTTTAAGGAGCCCTGGCCTACATTTTCATGCTGATTGAATAGGTGCATTGTTTTAAGAAAGCATGGTTGCCCTCCACTACTGTTTATGGTTTGATAAGAGAAAAACGTGCGTTTTGTTGTGAACTGTTGTAACAACAATGTTGCTGTGGAGGTGAAAGACCAACAACAAGAGCACAAAGGAGGGCTGCTAGCACAGATTCTTTGATCTGCTTTTCTAAGGAAAGCAACCTTAAGGTGTTTACAATCTCACTTTAATTAAACATACATATATCATTCACTTAGCCCAGGGGGGAAAGCCAGCACCCTAAGCAAATACAAACAGAAATTACAAACAGATCAACAGACAGGCTTTGTCTGATCAAAATATCATACGCATAGTTACTAAAAAGAGAAGCACCCAACATCTGGGTTTTCAAAGCTGGGGTCTCTTAACAATGGCTACCCAGAGTCTGGTCTGGTCAAATTACATGACACTCTTCCAGTGAGTGAGAACCCCAAAACAAAGCACCAATGGCAGATCTTATATGCCCTTCTCAGGGTCAGAGGGCATCACAACTGTGGGACTCAAACCTATGTGAACTAGGCTTTCCTGTTTCTTAAGCAAGTCAAAGACACTTGATTCAATCAAAGAAACAAAAGACAACAAAAAGTCCACTTTGCTTGAGGTTACTTTTGAAAGGCAAGACTCATCAAAGGTACTTGATTACCTTAGCATTCTAAAAGAGAAAACAAAAAAGTCCCACCCTAATTACCATAACAGCTATGCTTACTAGAGAAGAGGCTTTACTTTGCTAGAAGCTAATTGGAAAAAGCAGAATCCTGGCAAATAAAGAACTTTTCTGCACTTTTCTGATTTGCCTAGGAACTCAAACTGAGGAGCTTTGCAATTCATCACCTTAAGAGAATTTTGTGAGAGAGAGAGAGAGAGAGAGAGAGAGAGAGACAGAGACAGAGAGAGAGAGAGACAGAGAGTTGCTTGTCACCAAACAAGTACAATGTTGATTTTTTTTCTTTCTTTTTTGCTAAAGAGCATTTTTTTTTCCTAGCACCCTGTTAAGGGTAGCTGATAGTTAAAAGAGCTTGCTGCTGCTTCATTGAATGAAGAACAGAAAAGAGGTGACTTTGCCTAGTAGGAAGGCCACGAGAACCAGAAAAGTTCTAGCAAAGAAGCAGTTTCATGATACAAATTGTCCTTGAAGGAAATAGGACACAAGTCCAGACTTCTGAATTTCCCCAGCCACATGGGTTTCCTCACTAAGAGAATAGTCAGGTTTCTATAACCTGCTGGTTTCAATAAGTATGTGCCCACTTTCCTACCGAAACAGTATTTGTGAGAGTCTAATGCAGGTTTATGGGTAAATTGTGATGATTTGGTCATTTTTGCTTTTAACTCCTACTGAGTAAAAATTGTGAATATTCCTACATCTGCTTCTATTAAATAAATATTGCAATTGTTATTGATTTTGCCTTTTCATTTAGTAAATGTTTTATGCTCAAGAGTTAATGATGTCATGGTGATTAATTTTATATAAATGGAAAACACAATTATGGGGCTCATGAACTATAGTGATGAGTCTTAAGAATGTATCCTCCCATACCAGAGATACCCTCTAGAAACCTGAAAGAGAATAGTAAGTAGTAGCCACATGGTAGAAGCCATGGCTACCTGAACCTGCCAAACTGTGCAATCTGGGTTAAGTAAGCTCTAGCAAAGGGAGAGAGAAAGCCTTGGATAATCAGTAATACACCTGTGTAATACATGTAAGAAGGTTTCATAAATATTTGATAGAAATAATTTCCATTTTACTTTCTTCAGCTGGCTGGCTGTCTTAATTATACAGACTTTTAATTGTATAGAATGTTAAGACTTGATTTTAAAATGTAGTTCTTTTTTTGTTTTGTAATAGTTGAGGCTATGAAAAATGGAAAAATAAAAAAAAAGAAAGAAAAAAAGCCTAAAAGAATAAAAACTGACAAAGGAAAAGGATGGTTGCTAATACTCATAATTCTTATCAACAACAATATGACAGTCCAAGTGTTCACTGCACAGCTATAACTAGCATTTGGGTAGTGGGGCTTTCTTTGCTCAGGGTGCCATCATCCTTGGATGACTGATCTAGTCAATCTGTCTAGTAAGTCAAACTAATTATCAATCTGCATGTTCACCTTATACATTGCAGGATGAGAGGAGGAAGATCTACATTCCAACGAACCCTAAAGAGCACATTGAGCCTAAAGGTTCTTTCTCTCAGCCCCCAATATCTGCTGAGTAATGTAATACAAATAAATCTGAGAAAGTACAAAACCTAAGTTGGGGGGATAAAGTAATTGTCTTTCATGCTGCCTTTCTTATATCAATGTAAATGGCAACAAACCTCCCAAGCTTTGAACCACTCAAGAGTTGAGAAAGAAAGACAGAGACAGAAACAGAGACAGACAGACATAGAGAGAGACAAAAACAGAGACAGAAAGAGAAGCAAAATAAAAACTAAGCAACTTTGACTGTTGATGGTTATGGTGCTGTTAGCTCTCAAGAGCAGAACCTCCTCTTTTCCCTAATATGACTTTTAAAACTCCTCTTTTTTATCTTTGTTAGCTTTACACGTCAGCCTCAGCTCATTCTGAGTTTTAGCACTGCTGACGCTTTTCTTACTGGACCACGTTATCCTTTTTTTTCTTCCTCTACTACTTGTCCCAGCTTCTTTCTATACACTGTATATTTTTTTTAAAAAAAAATCTAAGTTGTTTAATGAGTTCCCTGGGTATACATGAGTCACTTTAAACAACTTCCTCTTTTCCTCCTCAATGAAATACTTTCTCTTCCAGTTTTCAAAATTTTATTCTTAAGTTTTCCACTATATTTACTTTCTTTGTAAAATGTAATTCTACCTATCTTCTGAAGCTTAGGAATGCTGCTTTTCAAAGAACCTTGGTGCATACGAGTATATTCCCTGCTTTCTTCTCTTTCTATATCATGAATTCTAAGATGGAATTATCATTTCCCCGAAGGTTCCCATCACTGCACCTTAGCAACAAGTTTCTTCCTCTGATGAGAATAATATCCAGAACAGAATTTTAGCCTTGCTGGTTCCTCTGCCTTTTTAAAGATGAAATTACCATAAAGACAAATCAAGAAATTAGCTGTTCTGATTTGGGAACAGAGAGCTCCAGCAGATACCAGAATAACCGCCATCATCTTTCACTACTACCCCATATTTATGTTTCAGACTTATGATACGTTTTACTAAACTCACCAATTTCCTCTATCAGATGGTCTGTTTAGTATACTCTGAAGACCACATCACTTCTATTTCTGTTTCCATTGGTCTTCACCTAAATGCTCCTACCAATGATATTTCTTGATATGAGTATATTTCCTTAAGACATAATTCTGCTTTATCCTCCCCTTTTTCCTATTCTGTACCTTGCGAATAAAGTATATCCTTCTAATAATACTCAAGTTATCTTCTAAGACAGATATAATAATTCTGAGTTGTCTTAACTTGTCTCTACTCATTTTACATCCATGTAAAAAGAAACCTATCCAAAATTTGAAAAGGAAAAAGATGTGAAATTCTCTAAATGCCATTGAGAATTTTCTCTGTAAGCATGGCACTAACCAAGAGATGAACTTTGGTCTGCAAAGGGTACTATCACAAAAAAAACCAATATACAGATAAGATGCTAAATCAACATTTTGGCAACAGTGAGCTCAATCTGGAGTGAACTAAAATACAAGTTCTTTTCCTTCCAGCTCATCAACCAGTAATTTTAGAATGCACAAATTGTGCAAAGTTGGTTCAGCCAGGTTTGTGCAGCTGTCTACTAATGAATTAGATGGCAGTTTTGTGATCTCCAGAAAGTTCTATCCCTGAAAGACATTTTGACTCGTGACCAATTGTTGTGATGCTGTTACTACCTCTATTGAAGTGACATTTTAAAATATTTCCAATTATTTCAAGCAAGTTAAGACACACCAAAAATAAGGATTCTGGGCATTAATTATTCTGTTACACAAGTAATTCTCAGAATTTTACAAGATGCTCTATACAATGTAATAGGAATGAGTTCTCACCTAGGAGATGATTACTACTGACTAGAAAATCAAGACGATGTAGAATCTACATGGTTTAGGACCAGAAATCTTCAATTTAACATCAGACATAAATTCCTATGCAGAGAGAGAAAATTAAACTGAGCCAAGATCAAATCATCATAGAATCATAACATTTTAGCTCTGGAAGAGTCCTTCAAAATAACTGATACAAATCCTCACTTCTACAAATGAGGAAATTGAGGCCCAGAGAGATCATATGATTTGCCAAAGTTTGACAACTTCATCTGATTTCTGTGCCAGGGCTCTTTCCATCATACCACACTTCCTCTAAATCCTAAATACTGTTTACTTGTAGATTGAAATTGACCAAAATAAACCAGAAGGGCATAGGTTGTAGGAAAAGTCTAAAGCTAGAAGGATGTTCTGAATCAAGGGTTCTTAACCTTCTCTGCATCACGGACCCCTTTGGCAGATTGATGAAGCCTATAGACTCCTTCTCTGAATGTCTTTAAACGGTAACATTGTTTTAAGAACAACTTTATGTGACTAAGTCATTTATAAATACCCAAATTAACTACAAAGGACCTATGAAGAAAAATGCTATCTGCATCCAGAGAAAGAACTGATAAATAAAAGTATACATAAAATTACTTTACATATATACACATTTGTGTCTAATGGCAGCAATCTCTAGGGGAGAAGGGAAGGGAAAGGGAAAGGAAAAAAAGGAAATTTATGTGATAACTTTATTATTTTCAATTTTATTATATATTTAAAAGGAATAACAACCTATATACATCATATATTTGTATTTTCAGGTACAATCACCTTTTTTCTATTCTACTATGCTATGGAAATACTTGTTTTATTTAAGTTCAGAATAAATCTTTTAAAAATTTAAATAAATGTGCAAAGTAAAATGCATAGGATTACAAAGGAAACCAATTGCAATGAAATAGTTTTATATGTATGCGTGTGTATATGTATATGTGTATGTGTATTTTTTAATTCCCAGATCCTGAGTTAAGAACCCCTGCTCTAGAGCATCTATAACAACTTTCTCATTGCATAGACAAGGAAAATTCATCTAAGGGAGGTTCTGACTTGCCAAAGGTCACCCAGATAGTTAATGCCAGAGCTGGGATTAGTTTCCAGCAGGTGTCCCTTGGCAGCTAGTCTAATAATGTTCCTTCTGCCCTGGCACAGGACAAATAACTGCCATTTCTCATAAGTAATAAACATAAGGGCCTCCAATACGTGGTAAGAGCAAAAGATATAAATGGATTCAGACAGGTTTATGAATGACAGAGCCAAAAACGGGCAGAAAGTGGTTTATGTCTAGCATCTAAAATCAACATTGAGAATAATAAGCATGACCTCTCCTTTAGCCCACCCTTTGGGACTTGGATGGTCAGATGGATTGATCCAGAATGACTGTCCATAGTCACTACGTCCACAAGGCCAGAAATTCCAGAGGGTATATTGACCAATAAAATTAGAATTTTCATGGTGGTAAAGGGAGGTGGGAAAGGAAGAGCAAGAGTAAAATCATAGTATAACTATGGTAGGCAGGTACAAAATAGATGGGACAGTAGAACTCAGAGACCACTGAGAGACCAAATCTAATGAAACTACAAACAGCCTCAGCAAATCAGAAATTCAGAAATGAATCTGATGAAGGTAAGGTATAGACAGCGTGATTTCTTCGGATCCTTGGCAACCTTATGATCCTATATAAGATTCAAAGAAGTTCTGTGAGCCTTACTAAATTAGGATTCATTATTCCTATGATTCGACTAATACTGACTTCTTAATGGAGGGCTAGAAATTAAGAATTAATCATTTTATCTAACTTTACCATGACATAAACTGGGCTTCTAAAAAATATGCACACAGCCTGTAGAGGTAAATTACCCCTTCCAGGAAGAAACTTTCAATGCCAAAGAAGGAATATCTCTTAATCTATCAAAGAATAGGCACCATTATTTCCACTATTAGTAAAATAAAATGCAGCTGTCCTCAAAAGACATACTCCAGCTAAACTTACCAGGGAGGTCAATCTACAGCAATCTTTCAAAAGGACTGTGACAGCACAATAGAGCTAAGTCTCTGCTCAAAGAAAACAGGTAGACACTAGGTTTGCAATTTTCTATCTCAACTGATAAGCAGTTCTTGGGATTCCAGATAAATCACTGGAAGTAGCTAGTGGAAAGAATGATATTGGATACATCTCCCCTTGTATTTTTCTTAGCATGCAGCCACAGGGAAATACTTAGAGCTGAAAGATGCCAATTTATAAAGAAGCAGAACTAGAGTGGCAAACGGCTCAAAGCCAGTCACACACAGGCTCAATATGATTGGATTGTCGTGTTAGGGTAAGGCAATCTGTGATGCACTTTTGCTTGGGGAATTAGATTCACTGGTTACACAAATGCACTATGTTCAAAACAAATCTGTTCTTCCTAATGTAGGTGTATTGCAGTCTTTAGGGGAAAAGAAAAAAGAAATGATCTGGTATCCTTTGAGACTGGCTTTTTGACACACCCCTTAACAGAGATAAATGTTTGGATATGTAAAGAGTAATTGTCCTTTCCTCCCATCTCTCATGAAGAAATTTCTCATTTAAGGCACAAAGAGTTGTCATGCATGATTTTTGGTTACTAATGCTCAGGTGTGACCATTCCTGAATTTTCCATACAATGTCTTAGCATACTGCAATATCTAGCCTATAGGACCTTATACACAGTAAACATGATATTTGTTGAATTGAATGTACTTTTCAATTTTCTTATGTTTCATCACCCCAGGTTGTTTTTATATTCAGTCACTGTTCCATATACCTTCAAAAGATTCACACTAATCTGAATCTAGCTATATACACACGCCTCCCTTGTAACAAAGAATAAGACATAAGCAAAGCCAATCTACACAACACCACATGTGACAAGAGATCCACCATTCCACAACCATAGTCCCCCACCTCTACAAAGACAAAGATAGGTTTCATCATCTATTCTCCTCGCCAAGATCACTCACTACAATTAATCAAAGTCTAATTGTCTTTCAGTGTTATTTGTACTGACATTTCTTAGACCGGTCTGAGGCTCTGAGAGGTGAATGACTTCCTCAGTAACATATGGCTAGTGAATAAGGCAGAAACTCATACTCAAGTCTTCAACCCCAAGTTTAATAGCTTTTCCTTATATTCAGGTACTTGACCTTTCTTTGTCATTGGACTCCTTTAGCAGTCTAGTGAAATTTATGGACCTCTTCTCAGAATAATGTTTTTAAATTCATAAAACAAATACAGGATAACAGGAAATCAATCATATTGAAAAATAGTTATCAAATTTTTTTAAGCTCATGGACTCCAGGTACAGAACCCTCAATGTTCTTTGTTGTACATCAACAAACAAGTTTGGGGATACCCAAATGGAGCTCTCTTGCAGCTCACTGAAAAGGATAAGAGATGACTTGGCAGTCACCAAGTCACCAACATAAGGACATAAGTATGTGGGTGAGCTCCTCAAGGGAACAGAGCTTAGAGAAACATGCCCCATTAATGACAAATGAGAGAAGTAAGATAAAGAAAGAGGAAGAAGAAGAGCCAGAAAAGAAGAAAAGATAGCTAACTTCTGGTATAAATGGAAAACCAACATAGTATAGAGACCAAGAAAGCTATATACATGTAGACCTTAGATCGGAGAATGGAGGTGTCACAGGGTAATTGAGATATAGCATATGTGTGTTTTGGTTTTTGATTTTTGTTTTAATGAGAACAGGATGACTTCTAGAAAAAAATGAGAAAATCCTTGGTTAACACTTCAAAAAAAAAAGGACTGTGTGGTTTTTATTATAACTATTAAATCCTAGCTAAGGATGAAATGAAATAAGATTAATTTTTAATATGTTAAAAAAACCATCCTTAGAGTATTACTCTTGTTTTCATAGAGGAATGATACATAAACGCAATAACCTCAGTAGTAAAAAGGAATTTTCTTAAAGCAATGGATTTTCAAGGTATGATGATGGATGCAAAGGAATTAGGCATTCTCAGAAACCTCTAAGAAAGGCCTGTTTGAAGCATCTATTTTAAAATAAATTTTGTTGATATCTTTTGTTTTTGCATTTCCTAATTTTCTCCATCTCTCCCTTTATCCCTCCCCTTCCCAAGGAGTCATATCATATGACAAAGAATATTTTTAAAAGAAAAAAGAGAAAAAAAAAAGCAAACCTGATCAGTTTAAAAAATCTGGAAACATATTCAATGTTCCATATATGTGGACCTCTGCTAAAGAGTTGCAGGAAGGGGAAGAAGGGAAGTATATTCCTGTTTTAAGTATTTATGCAGGTCCTCTGGGTCAAAAAATGCTTCTTGTCCACAGCTGCCCTCATCTCAACACACTCACTACCCCAGCTCTCACCTCCACCTGACAGCCAAAGACCAGCCACTGTGGGGAATGCCAGTTGTTCTAAGAGGGAATTTATTTTTTTAATTGCCTGAATAAGTCAAACTGTTGGTTAAATATCAAGCAATTTCTCACTTTTGTTAACCCAAAATTCTTTGGCTAAGCCCAGCTCCTTATTGCCCGGTGTCAGCGCTTGAGTTTCTGATTCCTAGAAAAGGAAGTGATGATTAAAAATTGCCAGCATGGCTTCATCAAGAGCAGGTCATCCAAGACTAACCTCATTTCCTTTTTGGAAAATGGTTATGAAACTAGCAGTTCAAGAGGAAATCATAGATAAAGTTTAACTTAGATTTTGACAGCTTCTGACATAGCCTCATGCTGGAGATGGAGAGATGTGAGATAGACAATAGAATGGTTAGGTAGATTTGGACCTAGTTCCATGACTGGACGCAAAGAATAAGTACTAACAGACAATTCCCAGCATGGAAGGGAGTTTCAAGGGGAGCACTCCAATGATAAATGCTTAAGAGACATCAAGAAGGATGAGGACTAGCAAAAGGCCATGGATTTACCAATTATTAAATCATTGGCAACTGTAAAGAAAGGGGTTTCAGATGAGTAGTGGGGTTCGAAGTCAGACTGCAAAGAGTTGAGAAGTCAGTGATACATAAGTGGAGGCCATGAGCTTGGATGTGCTTGGCTGTGAAAGAGAAAAAAGATATAGGAAAACAGCTTGAGGGGATGGCAGGAACATGTGAAGGCTTGTTTGGTCAGTTATTATTTTTTTGTTGTTTTTATGGATGGAGAAGACCTGGGCATGTTCATGGGCAGCAAAGAAAGAGCTACCAGGTAAAAAGAAATTAACGTTGAAAAGGAAAACGAACAATTGAAGGAGCAAGCTCCCAGAGGGGGCCAGAGGGAGTGAGATCAAAGTTGTAAGAAAAGGGTTTGTCCTTCCTAAGGAGAAGGGTCACCTCTGCATCAGAGACTGGAGCAAAGGAGAATGCAGGGTATTCTAAAAAGGTTTTGATACATGGAAGTAGGAAAAAGAGCTACTTCAGTAAGATCTAAGTAAAGTAACAGAGAAGGCACACTGATGGGGAAGGGAGGCAGTTTGTCTAGGGAATTTAAGCAGAGAAGATTTAAAAGAGCTACTTTAGAGTGTTTAAATGGGAATCAAAGAGGGAAGAATAAAAAGATTGCCATGTAGCAATGAAGGTTAGATAGCATAAATTTGTAGTAGACCAAGCCAGCAGTACTGTGCCTCACCATTAGTGTTTAGCAGCACCTCCAGTAGGAGTGGAGAATGTAAATGGCAGGTAAATCAAAGCCTAGTTGAGGAATTGGGGAGTTTTAACCTGAAGAAGAATTAAGAAAGATATGAAGTATTCAAAGAGCCAGCATATGATAGAAGGATTAAATATATGCAGCTTGGTCCCAGAAGACATAATGAGGAGCAACTATTGAACATTGCAGAAAGGCAGATTTTAGGCTCCATGTGAGATAAAAGCTCTGAAAAAAAACTGAGCAAAGGTAGAACAGGCTGCCTTGAGAAGTAGGTTCCTCCTCAGGGCTTTCAATAAAATTTGGATAACTACATATCTGGCACCTCGTAGAGGGGTTTCTTGACCAGGTATACATTAGATTACTTTCCCTCTAAGATCCCTTTTAACTCAGCGATTCCTGTACAGTCCTGTGATTCTGACTGCCCAGTCAGTTCTCCTAGATTCCAGATATAATGCCTCTTCTCACCTCTGACACTACCGATTCTTTCAGTCTTGGGGTTTCTGGTTCTAACTGACCATCTGATTCTGACTGCTCCTTCTTAGCTGCACTCCCTTCTCCACACTTCTGACTTGTCCTGGATCACCAACTTCTACATCCTTCTCCAGGGTTAACCTGTTCCTTCTCCAGCCCTCCAGCCTTGCCTTGGCTATATACTAGCCCTGTGCTGACAGCATGCTCATGCCTAGAGCCTAGTACAGCATGTTACCTTAAAAGTGCTATTCATTGTCAAGGCTTTGTCTCTGTGGACTTTTCTCTTATATTCTTAAACACAAAGAGTTTTCCTTCTGCTTTTAGGCTGGCTTTCTATCCCAGAGAAGAACTCAAATTGAATGATAGTTCATAATTTACAGTTATATTCACAGCAGAAAGTCATGATGAGCTGGCCTACCAATGGATGTAGAAATCCTTATCAAAAATGGATTAGGTCTACTGTAAATGTAAATTCAAAAATAGTAACACACAAGACAACATGATGGGAAAGCTTTGCTTTATATCAAGAGAAATTCACAGGACCCTCTCGCTGGATTTAAAATAGACTGACACATGAAATGACATTTTGGTAGTGATTTTAGTCCTTCTAAGTAAAATCTATAAATATTATGATAAATACACTAAAAAGAAAGTATGATGAAGAGACCTTTCCACAGACTCAGAAATTAGAAGTGGACAGAGTCATTAGGTCACTTTGTGAATTCTTCTGCCTGTATAGCTCATTCTCAAGTGTATGTCCAGTCTAATTTTAGATGACCAAAGATTTATGGCTCTCGGTGTTTGGCAACATTTCCAGCTCTTCACCCTAAATTTTCTTTATCATTTCCCAAATCCTTTGAGTTATACTTCTTCACCACTTTGGGGGATCTTTATTTCCCTGGGATTTTCAGCTGCCTAATACAATGCTCACAGAAGGCTTATAGCCAGAGCCACTAAGCAAAGACAGATCAAGCCTGCTCTGCAGAAAGACAGAAGATCTAAAGACCATTAGCTTTGTGCAGGTGTTAATTATCCTTACTTCCTTTGTCTCAGCAATAACCAAATACTTAGGACTGCTAGTAGATTTCCATGCCAGAAAATTGTTTTGAAGTTGCTACCAAAAGGTTTTCATTGCCCAATAGTTAATTGAAAAACCCCTAACTGTTTTCAATTACATTTCCTATCAGCATCAGGACCGGCTCTCTGAGTCCAAGCTGCAATTCAGAGCTTGGAGGAGACCAAGATGACACAGCTGGAAGGGGGGACAGGCACCACCTTTGTAAGGAACCAGGCTAAATCTTCGGTTTGCTACAACTAGGTTTTAGTGTCTAGTATTTCAATTTTGCCTGAGGCTCAGAGAAATTGAGTGACTTATCTGAGGTCACGCAGCTAATAAGTAGCAAAGGCAGGATTTGAACCCAGGTCTTCTCAACTCTGAACATGACACTTTCTCAACTATGCTTTGCTGCCTCTGACTATAATAGAGGAAGGCAAATAGACATTCCACAGTCATGTTTATGGTGATGGAACCAACCACAGTTCCAGAAGATAAAACATGCTACCCACTCCAGATTGAGAGTTGGTGGACTCAAAGTGCAAATTATAGCTTCTTCTTCTTCTTCTTCTTCTTCTTCTTCTTCTTCTCCTCCTCCTCCTCCTCCTCCTCCTTCTCTTTCTCCTACTTCTTCTGCTTCTCCTCCTCATCCTCCTTCTCCTTCTTCTCCTCCTTATTCTTCTCCTTCTCCTCTTCCTCCTTTTCTTCCTCCTCCTCCTTCTCCTTCTCCTCCTCCTTCCCTTCTTCTCCTTCTCCTCTTCCTCCTTTTCCTTCTTCTCTAAAGAGGGAATCTGTTTTGCTTGACTATACATATTTGTAACAGTTTTTTGTTTGTCTTGCTTTCTCAGTGGGTGGGGAAGAGATGGGAGGGAGAGAATTCCAAACTGAAAATAAAATTGAATTTTTTTTAAAAGGTCAATTGAAAAGCAGTATAGACAAGATGGATTGAGCTCCAATGGGAGCAATGGATATGGATAGTTAAGTGAGACATTTTTAAGGAAGAACTTGACAGGACTTGTAAGCGACCAGATATGAAGACAGGAAAAGGCATAAGTCAAATAAAACAGCATAGTTTGGGGGATTAGATGATTGGAAGCGCAGTCCAAAATCAGTAGAGTTGGGAATATTTTTGTGCCATAAGAACTGATCTTCAGTTGTTACCTGAAAATACTTGTTTAAAGTAAACATGAAATTCAATAAAGAATAACGCAATGAAAAACAAAAGGAATAGTAACGAGGAAGACAAAGTGTTGAAAAGATGGTTTGGAATGATGTACGTGAAATGTTTCCACATAACTACACACTGCTCTTTCAGTTGCCACTGAAACCCTGGAATCATTTATTTATTCCAATATACACTTGAACATCTGTAGTGTTGTTATTTAGCTGTAATTATATTAACTTGAAGATTCTGAAAACTGCTACATAAAAGACAAGTTCAAAAATTTTTTAAAGAGAGAGATATTGGACCCAATGTGCCAATTGAAATACACATATTGAGAGGTAGGCACTATATATATATATATATATATATTTTATGAATTAGATATCATATCTTATTTATTTATTATTTTATTTATGTGTCATCTATATACAATATATATAGCACCTACCTCCCAATATATGCATGTGTATAGGTATATGTGCATTGTGTATGTGTGTATATATACCTACATATACATATACGTATATGTATGTCATATATTATATGTATATTTATGTATGTGCGCATATATACATACAAACACACACGTGTGTATATGCGTGTGTGTGTATAAAATCGCCTGCCTCCCAGTATTCTTTTGAGGATAAAATGAAATAATATTTGTGATGTTCTTTTTAAATATTAAGCGATATTAAATAAGTGTTATAAAATGCTAGCTATCATCATTATTATTGTTACTATTAATGGGAGATCAGAATAATCCTTGCATGAGAGGGGGCCTTAGACATTGCTTAGTCTAACCTTTTACTTGATTTCTCTTTTGAAGCATCCCTGGAAAGTCTGATCAAATGCTCTATGTGACAGGGCATCATTAGGATGTGTGTGTGTGTGCGTGTATTTGGACATAGCTAATGTGGGAATTTATAACAGGTTTTGTTTTCATTGGTGGGAGGAAAAAGATTTGAAACTTTTTTTTTAAATAAAAATGTTTTAAATAATCACAATAAGCTGCTAACCATACAGGCCCCACCAATGTCTGGACTCATAGGTAGCTTCATGGTTCCCTGGGAACATCCTAGAGCTCACTATGTCGGGCCTGAAATAGAATGTGGGGCCTCCTTCCACTTAGAGCTGTCGGAAGTTCACGAAGTCAGTGAGGAGTCCTGGGCCGGAGCAGTGTAACCACGGCAATAAAGAGCTGGGAAACTGCATCTTAGACAGTGTGATTCAAGGGAGACGAGAACAGATGAAGGTGAGAAGGGATCCGTAGTAATCCTAACACTCAGAGCTGGAAGGGGCCATAAAAAGCACCTCATCAAACACGTTCATTTTACAGATGAAGAAACTGAGACAAAGAGCTTAAGTGGCTTATTACAAGTCGTATGGGTTCATGGGCAGCAGAACCAGGGTGGGAATGAGCTCCTCCAATTACTCAGTCAGTGTTCTTTCCACATTCCCGTACTGCAACTCAAATATTTGAAAGGATCTCAGCTAGAATAGGAATTGGACTGGATTCATCCTAGGTAGCCCCAGAGAGGAGAACGAAGTCCAGCGGAGGAGAGATGAGATAGGAAGGCAAGTTTGGGCTCACTATTAGGAAAAACTTCCTAACAATCAGAGTGGCCCTAAAAATGGTCTGTCACATGACATATTCAATCAGACTTGCCATGGATGCCGCAAAACAGAAATCAGGTAAAGTGTTCGACTAGGTGATTATCTAAGGCCTCTTTCCCTGCAAAGACTCTGTGATTCTGATCTGTGAATAGAAGTGAAAGTAAGAGCCAACATTTTTATAGCACTCTAGTCCTTGCAAAGAACTTTGCAAATATTACATCATTGGTAGATAGGTGCTATAATCTCCATGTCACAGTTCGGTAAACCAAGGAAGACAGAGGTTATGTGACTTGCCCAAGGTCACACAGCTAGTAAGAACCTGAATTCAAATTCGAACTCCAGGTCTTTGCGACTTCAGATCAAGCACTCTTATCCACTGCACCACCTAGTTGCCTCTTATAACCATTAGTGTAAGGGAAGGGGGTTGTGATTCCCTCTTATGTACATCCACTAAATCATTGGCTCTTCTGGGACTCTTCATCATTCAAAATGCTAATCCTTTCTCCCTGAGTCATACACAAGTGAAGCAGACCCCAAAGTGTACCCCGCTTGGTTGAACAGAACCAGAAAGAGCAACTGAGCATACATTATGGGATATCTTTATTATATAAGCTGCAAACTGCAGCTGTAGCTGTGTGTCTATCCAGGTAAAAATTGAAATGGAGATCATTTAGGACAGTGATTCTGCCTAATAGACACAGTTTATATTGACAAGAATGGGTCTGCTCTTCAGTTCATGTCCCAGTTAAGCTCTATAAAACAGGAAACAAACCTTTGATCAGAGCTGGTATTGAATAAATACTCGATGCTAGGATTAGAAATTTTAAATAATGGCATTTGAATGACTAATTTGGAAAGAAACTCTATTCATCTTTGGAAATATTAGATTTACTCTCCTACAGAGTGGAGAACAGTAGCAAGTAAGAGCCCATATTCTGTAACTTGTTTATGTGCCCTAAGCTGCACTGGATATAATTGTGGGCTACTTTGTCCACAAAGTAGTTTAACGATTTTAAACCACTTTATATGCAAAACAACTCAGATTTACAATCAAGGCAAAAGACTGACATCCTTTTATTTTTTTTAAAACCCCAAACAGGTATTAAAAAAATCTTCCCCCAAATAACAAACATTGTCACCCCCACTGCCAAGTGTATGAAACTCTGCTGTGAACATCCAAGAAAATAAAGTTAATTTTCTTTTGAAATCATAAAAATCATGAGATTTTTCATCTGGAAAGGACCTCAGGAGCTGGCCAGACTCTTACAGATGATGAATGCTCCATTTCAAAAAACAGAAATATGTTTGCTCCATTTGAAAAAATGGAAATATGTTTTTTAGTATAGGCTGTTCATGACTGAGCTTCCAACTGAAAAACAGGAGGCTTCACTTCCGTTCCCAGATCCACAGCTCCCATTCTGGGGCGAGTCAGTTGTCCTCTGTATCAGTTTCTCCCACTATCTTCCCCTCCAAGGCCTTTCTACAGATACCCACCAACCTTCTCATCACTACCAGGTAATCTACATTAGTCTTTCATCTGGAGTTTTCTATAACAATCAACCCAAATCCACGGCAAGACGTTATCTAGTTATTATCACTAAGTAGGTTAACGATTGATAAAAGCCATTGATTACTTCCAAATCAAATTTGAGTGTTAAATAAGGGACTGTGTTTTTGTTTTTGTTCATTTATTTAAGCAGTAGACTGCTTTACAAAACTCCCTTAAATTGTATAAACACAACTACAGCCAGATAACTTGGAGCAGCACTAAAGCATTTTTTGGCATTTCCCTTTCAGCTAATCAAAAGGTAAAGCATGCATCTCCCCTCCCCCACCCAATTAAATAGAGGTTGCAACTAAATAGTTAAAATTCTTTCCGTATCAGGGAGGGTCTGACAATTGTACCCCACCCACTTGGCAGTTTCTTAATTAAAAAAAAAGTTTGATTTCCATATTTAGCTCAATTTGAATTTTGGAAAGGGAGGCATCATTGTCACCGAATAAAAAATGAATCCCAATCAACTGAATTTCATCAAGCCAGGTATTTTTAACCAATAATCAGATTGATTTCTGAGTTCTTGCTAATGTGAGCTTCATGGAAGACTCCTACATCCCCTCATTCCAGCTGTTCTATACTTCCAGAGACTTATCTAGGAAATGAAACCCATGAATTTCCGGACCCAAACTGGAAAAAGATTAGCTCCTGTCTTGATGAGATAAATCACTTCCCTGTGTTTCCACTTCTAGACCTCTAGCATTTTTCATAAGACTTTGGCTGTGACTAGATTTGTAAAAGAATGTCTGTAACAAAGATAATTGAGTGTACTATGATCCCAACTTAAAATGGTAACAGGGAGGTTAGAATCTCTTCATTTTGACCCCAGGGACATCATTTTTCATTAACTGTCAGGGGCTATTCTGATGGGCCATGGATCTTTGACAAATGTCTTGAACACACAAGAAGTGATTCAATGTAAATTAAATTGTCATTAAGTAACATAAGGAAAGGAGAGAGAGAGAGAGAGAGAGAGAGAGAGAGAGAGAGAGAGAAATCGAGAGGGGGGAGGGAGAGACAGAGAGAGACAGAAACAGAGACCAAGAGAGGGGTGGGGGACAGAGAGATTGGGGGGAGGGGGAGAGACAGACACAGAGAGAGACAGACAGACAGATAGACACAGAGAGAGACAGAGACAGAGAGAGAGCTCTTGCCATGGCTGCTATCAATAATGAAACTGTTTAGTTGACAGATGATGCATAAGCATTAATCAGTAGTAAGAAACTGGCAGATTTTTGCATTCTCTTTCTTCTCAGGACAAACAAGTAGTGCCTAGAGAGGATCTTTCTAAGCCAACAGACTAACGGTGATGCTAAAAGACTTGGTGCCTTCCATTTCTCCATCATCTCCAGCCTTGGTATTTCCTTGGGGTGAAAGAAATTCCTCCAATACCAGTCTTAAATTTAAGCACATGCACCTGCCAGTATTTAGGGCTGTTATTTATGCTATTTGTCATGAAGTGCAATGTATTTGCCATTCCTTTGATCAGCTGCTGCTTTCTCTCCTTTACCTTAAGGTTTCATTATATCAGGAAGGAATTCTGTTAGCAAGTCTGCCTTCTAAGACATTCACCTGCACAGCTCTTAAAATCACAGTTAAATATTAGAAATGCCCTTGAGAAGCATATAGTCAGCCTCTCAGGCAATGAAATGATTTGGAAGGAATTCCCTGGCAGATGACCATCAAATTAAAAACTTTGTAAACCTTAATGAACTATATAAATGTTACTATTAATAGTTTCATTAATTACACCTGCTATATGTTTGAATATCTCCAGTGACAGGAAGTTCACTACCTTTCAAGAAAACTCAGTCCACTGTTCTTACAACTATTAAATTATTAGAAAGTTCTTTTTTATGTTGATTCCAATTCAATTCAAAAATCATTTATTAAGCCCTACTATGCACAATGTACCACACTAACCATAAAGACAATGGTCACCAGATCACAAAGACATTACGGTCTACTAGGGTATCCTAATTTCCACCCATTTGCCCATTGGATTATGAGTTCCTTGAGAACAAGGACTGTCTTTTGCCTTTCTTTGTGTCTCCTGCCTTTAGCATAATGCCTGGCATATAGAATGGGCTTACTAAATGTTTATTGACTACTTTCAGACCTGACCTAGAGAAACAAAAGAACAGAACAAGCTTAGTCCATCATCCACATTATTGGAAATTTCAAGGTAGATATCAACCACTACCTTAGATTTGTCTATTGGAGACTAAATGTCCCCAGTTCCTTCAACCATTCCTAGAATAAGAAAGTTTTCTGACTATACTCAAGGATTCTTAGCTTGGGGTCTATAAACTAATTTTTTTTTTACATTTGTTTTATTTTAATTAATGGAATAAAACAAGTATTTCGATAAATGGTCAAAGGATACGAACAGGGTAGTTTTCCAATGAAGAAATCAAAACATTTTATAGTCTATGAACTAATTTTTAAAATATTTTGATAACTATATTTCAAATTAATTGGTCTCTTTTGTGATCTTATATATTGTTTTATGCATTTACAAGCATTCATCTGAGAAGAGGTCCACAGGGTTCACTATACTACCAAAAAAAAAAAAAGTTAAGTACCCTTGCTTCTAGAGAGAAGAATCAGCAAGCTCTTACAAATTGGACCCCAATGTGATTTGGACTTCAGCTGTACTCATGTCTTCCCCTAGTAGACTATAAACTCCTTGAGACCAGGGGCTGCCTCACTTTTGCATTTGCAGGCCTAGTGCCACACAGTAGAGTCTTAATAAAGGTTTATTGATCAATTTCCATTGTTTTCTCCAGAGGGATAGCACTATTACAACAACTTGAGTCTTCCACTGGCTAGGTAAGGATAGGGAAGTCATAAAACCTCAGAATTTTTACAAGGGTGAGGCAATCTGGGCTTTCCCCCATATTTCCCAATCTGGGTTTTTCCTCACATTTCCCAATCTGGGCTCTGAAGCATTTAAATTCTTCAAAAAGTACAGAAACAACTGTGTCACTATCTAATAATTAGGTGAAATAGGAAGCTACCCTTCTCCTGATTAAAGCAACTTCATCATTGTCCCACCAAACCATAGTCCAGCAACCAGTTGACACCAAAGCAGAATTCTAGTAGTGTTCGATAGGGTTTCTGCCCATAGGGATATGGAGTTTTGAATCCTAACATCCTCCAGTAACTGAATTTATCTTAAAAAGTTGATTTGAAATTACATTTCATGCTGTTTGTCTTGTGCACAAACACTCTAGTGGGGAAGAGTAGAGAACAACTACAAATAGCTACGAGTGAATTTAATTCAGGTGATCACTACATATACTAGATAAGAAACCTTTAGAAGGAATGGGATAGCCCTCACAGTCAATAAAAGGGTGAGAAAAACAATACATGCTATACTATCTAAAATTTCAGAATGAGATCTGTTTGAATGCAAGGCAAACTATTCAACTTTACAGTAATACAAGTTTATGTTCCAACCACTGATACCAAAGAGGCCAAAGTTAATCAGTTCTATGAAAGCCTACATCTTCTAGAAGTAACACCAAAAAGATTAACACATTCATCATAGAGGATTGGAATGCTAAAGCAGGAAATTGAAAGATAATTGGAATAATAGGTAAGTTTGGCCTTGGGGTACAAAACAAAGCAGGACAGAGACTAATAGAGTTTTGTCAAGATACCTCATCAGTTATATCAAATACTCTTTTTCAACAACACAAAAAGTGATTCTACATAGAGACATTACCAGATGGTCACTGTTGAAATCAAATTGACTATATACTTTGATATATATACTTTGCATCCAAAGATGGAGAAGCTCAGACCTGGAGCTGACTGTGGCTCAGATCATGAGCTGCTTTTTACAAAATTCAGAGTTAAACTGAAGAAAGCAGGGAAAATCATCAGACCATATTGTGTTTGTCCTTTGTTTTCGAAGAGGACCATGACGTCAGGAAAATGATGACATGACTTGCAGTTGGCTTTGATTTGAGTGAGGGAAGGCTGTGCAAGGTCACTAGTCTCACTTTCTCCTCCAGAGCCATCTGGATCCAGTGACCTGATATTCATCAGGATGACTGGAGATGACTCAGGATGCAAAGGGAAATCCTGGCCCTTGTAGGCTCAGGCCTTTTCGTGTAATGCTCATTCAGTGAATAGGCCTCTTTAAGAAGTGAGTGGAGGGATGGCCCCATAATTAGAAAAAAAAAAATAATCAAACTGGGAAGGGAAGACCATCAGGGTTGCTGTTCCGAAGAGAAACAGTTACCATTGACATTCATAGATATGACCTAAATAACATTTCTTACAAATATGGAGTGGAAGTGATGAATAGATCTAAGGGATTAGATCTGGTAGATAGAGTGCCTGAAGAATTATGAACAGAGGTTCCCGATATTGTACAGGAGGCAGCAACAAAAAACATTCCAAATAAAAAGAAGAGCAAGAAAGCAAAATGGCTGTCTGGTGAGGCTTTACAAATAGCTGAGGAAAGAAGGAAAGGAAAAGAAAAAGGGAAAGATATACCCAACTGAATACAGAATTCCAGTGAATAGCAAGAAGAAATAAGAAAGCTGTTTTTGTTTTTTTTAATGAGCAATGCAAAGAAATAGAAGGAAATGATAGAATGGGAAAGACAAGAGATCTCTTCACAAAAATTAGAGATAAGGGAATATTTCATGCAAAAATGGACATGATAAAAGACTAACATTGATTTAACAGAAGTAGAAGAGATTAAAAAGGATGACAAGAATACACAGAACTACACAAGAAAGACAATATTTCCATTTCTTCTCCCTCTATTTGCCACTAAGTGATGAGGCCAAATGCCAAGATCTTAGGGGTTTTATTTTGTTTTGTTTTGTTTTTATGTTAAGCTTCAAGCCAGCTTTTACACTCTCCTCTTTTACTTTCATCAGGAAATTTCTTAATTCCTCTTTACTTTCTGTCATCAGAGTCGTATCATCTACATATCTGAGATTGTTGATATTTCTCCTAGCAACCTTAATTACAGCTTTTGATTTGTCCACCCTGACATTTCACATGATGTACTCTGCATATAAGTTAAATAAATAAGGTGACAATATACATCCTTGTGGTACTCCTTTTCCAATCTTAAACCAATCCATTGTTCCATGTTAAGTCTTAACCTTTGCTTTTTGGCCCACATACAGGTTTCTCAGGGGACAAGAAAGATGATTTGATATTTCCATCTCTTTGAGGACTTGCCACATTTTATTGTGATCCACACAGCAGAAGTAACTGTGTTTCTAGAACTCTCTTGTTTTCTCCATAATCCGGCAATGCTGGCAATTTGGTCTCTAGTTCCTCTGTCTCTTCAAAAACCACCCTGCTCTTCTGCTAATTTTCAGTTCACATACTGCCAAAGCAGAATCTAGCTTATAGAATCTAGCTTGCAGAACCTAACTTGCAGAACCTAGCTTGCAGAATATTAAGTGTAATCATGCTGGCATGTGAAATGAGCACAACTGTTCAGGATTCAGAACTTTTTTGGTATTGCTCTTCTTTAGCATAGGGACATAAACTGATCTTTTCCAATCCAGTGGCCACTGTTGAGTTTGCAATCAATTATTCTTCATATTATTATGTTGGTGACATCTTTTATATAGAGAAAATCTTTGCATGAAGATATCAAATAGTCTGGCAGTTTCATTATGTTTCTACTTATTTTATAGATTTTTAGTACAAAACCAAGCCATGGGTGTGGAACTAAGGCAAAAAATTTAGGTGATCAATGAAGGTGGAATAAATGATAAGGCACTTTCAGATGGTTTCTTCAATAATCACCAAATCAATAGTGATCATAGATCATAGGATCATACATTTGAAGCAGGAAGGAAATTTAGAGACCATTGAATTGCTATTTATACTTCTGGGACTTTTTGGCATACTCCTTTAAGCTCCTCAGCCAATAGGTTATTTTTTTTGTATTTGTAGATCTTTTGAGAGACATAAATTAGAACTGCATTTTATAAAACACATAAATATGTGACTGTCCTAAATTTTGAGGAATCACTAGTATTGTCTCAATTTGGTAATAAATATCTGACAAATTAAGAAGGATGGGATCAGGTTTGAATAAGAGAGGGAACTGGTAAAGTGGTATTCTAAAAATTTAAGCACTACTGGGAAGTATTTAGGATAATAGTTGACATCTCACTTCCCAGTTTTGCAAAGAAGGTCAAATTCTATTTGAGGGACTCTCTTTACCACTGAAGACTAGAACTTTCTTTGCAATTTATAGTTTAGGGAATTTCCTGGCTTCTCCAGTATAAAGGAGATCCAATATGAGGAAAATGGACTATTATCAATCTGCAGGCAGCTAGATGGCAGAGTACAGAGAGTTTTAGAGTTGGAGTTTGGAATATTGAGTTCAAATATGGCCTGAAACAGAGGGCCTCTTATGTAGACAAGTCTCTTAAGCTCTGCCTTCCTCAGTTTCCTCATCTGTAAAATGAGTATAAAAATAGCTCCTACTTCTAATGGTTATTATGAGGGGGAAAATGATATAATATTTGTAAAGCACTTTGCAAACCTTAAAGTGTTATATAAAGGCTAGCTATCATCATCATCATTATTTAGAATTTTTAATCTGAATTTTACAAGCAACACATTTGAAATAGGAGATAAATTAAATGTGTAAATGAGAAAAACTTTTAGCCCATAGCAGTTAGGAGCCTAATCAGAACAATTAAAAATAAAACAAATAACTACTATGTGGGAGGAATTTTAAGTTTGCCCATCTGGGTCTCCAATTTGGCAAAGTCAGAGAATGTTTCCTTCCAAGAAATCAAAAGTCAGATTCCACGATTTAAACCAACAGGATCGTTGGTGAGATTTATATGGTGGCCAAGAGCAGAAGAGTGTTGGGCAAAAGGAGAACCTGGCACCTGACCAAGAGATCCTCATTCCTAACGTACTTCTTCACTCCAACATGCCCTTAACATCTCACTGCCTTACCCTAATTCCAGTTATCCTGTGATAGTGCTGCTCCCCCCAGCTCACATAGGAATCCATTTCCTAGCTGGAGAGGGGCAGGGGGGTGGTGGTGGCGCGGGAAGGCTGAGGCAGCAGGGTATCCTTAGTGTGCCCCCAGAATCACTAATCCTCATTCCTGGAAAGCTGTATAATATCAGTTTTCAAAGAGGATGGCAAATTGATAGTCCTCTGAATGGGGAATCAAAGTTAGAATTCAACTGTTCTCTGCCTGGCTACGCCCCAGGGGGGCTGTATAACAACTGAGTAACATCCATAGAGGAACGAGGTAGTGTAATGAATCTTTATAAAATTCTCACATCACACGCTATATAAATGTGACTGTAAGGTTCGTTAAACTTGAGATAAAATTATAGTATCAGGGACTTATGTTTCCTTAGTTTCCTATCATCAGTCTACATGGCTCTGAAATGTAAGACTGGGACAAAGTTCATTAGTCAGTTATCTCTCATTCCCTCCCTGGGTTGTTATTTTTGGTCTCCATATTAAACAATGTGCAGACAAAACGCTGACAGCTTGACCTCCATCTTGCTTGACAATAACCACAGCCGCATCCTTACTGCTAGATGCCCAAACGGCTGAGACAACATAGTTAGTATACTTTTAGATCCTGCCTCTGTTAGCTTTGGAAGGATGAAGCGGAAAGCTAAGTATGCCTCATTTAAGTGGCTATGTGTAATGCAATTCAGAAAGTTCAAAAAAAAAAAAAAGGTGATGACTGATTTATCCGAACATGGTTAAGACATCTGGCCTATTGTGTATCCTCCCTACAATCAAGGGCCATAGTTTTATGGCAGAATAAAAATAAAGGATGAAGATACATGGAGTATTGTAGTGGGTCTTACAATAGAAGGAGGAGATGATGTCTACAATTCACTATTTATAGGCAAGACCCTATTATTAGTAGGATTTTTATGCCAAGTTTATAAAGGGTGGGCCTTTTATAAAAACTGACAGAGGACCAATTATAAAAATAAGTAACTACAGCTTTGGTTTGGGGCTTAAATATATTAATTAACACTTATACGAATGAATTATTTGGGGAGTTTATTTTAAGGGTGAAAACAATCAATCACACCTCTAATTATTCCTCCCACACTGCAAACATAAAATTGCACATGCAAAGAGGAAGTCAGTTAAAAAAAAACAAATTATGTTCTGAATCAATATGAGATAAAATAAAGATTAGAAAATGATATTGATACATATTTGGGACAATGCCTTACATATACTAAAAGTGTTATAGGCATGAACCATTGTAGATAGTGATCAAATGTGTTTGAGTCAAGAAGAAAATAATTAACAACCAATGAATTATATTCCCCACAAATGGAAGATTTCAGTCATTAGTGAACATAGCCATATCTATTATAGAATCACAGGATTCCAGAATTGGAAAAGCCCTCAGATACGTTGCCTGAAAAAGAAAGAATCCCTTCTACAAAGAAAGTGGTCATGTGACCTCTGCTTGAAGACCTCCACATAGGGGAAACACCTGACCTCCTGAGGCAGCCCCATTCCACTTTTGAACAGCTCTCACTTTGGAAGTTTTCCTTAACATCAAGCCTAAATCTGTCTCCTTAAATCCTCCACCCCATGCTTCTGGTCCTACCTTATGGAGCCAAAGAGAACAAGTTGAATCCCTCTTTCATATGAGAAGCTTTTTGAAACTTAATAATTATCACAATGTACCCTATGAATCCTCTCTCACCTCTAGGCTAAACATTCCCACTTCATAAGATTGTCAATTGAGAGCTGGTAGGGAACTTAGAGACCATTCAGTCCAATGCCCTCATTTTAGAGCTGTTGACCTAGAAGCAGAATACTGTAGTTAAGTAATTGATCCAAGATCACATCGGTAATAAGTGACAGAGCCTCAGTTTAAACCTAGGTCTTTCTGACATGAAATGTAGCACTCTCCACTGAGCCACTATTCCTTCAACCCATCCTCATAGGGCACAGACTGAAGGCTGTCACCATCTTGATTTTCTACCTCTGTAGTTTTACATGTAGAGAGAGAAAGGAGACAGAAGACAAAAGAAAAGGGAAAGAACAGATGAGAAAGAGGGGTGGGAGGGGGGAGGAGGGAAACTTCTAGTGTTTTAGCGGACCTTCGTTTATACTACAAGAATTGTGAATTATTTCTGATTTCAAAAGATATGGTGATTTAAATCAACTTAATTTGCTGGAAAGTCACTGTCAACAAATGGTATTTTTTTTTGGTCTAGATGAACAGATGAATGGACAAAATCCCTTTCCTAAAGAAGGGGACACCTAATTCTTATTCTTTTTTACAAGCAAATCTGACTTAAGGCAGCCAACACCACCACCTACTGAGAGCTCTCTTCCCAGTGCTTAGCACACAGACTTATTTGTCTCATGCTAAGATATGTTCATTCCTAATTTACACTGTGGTTTCCTATGGTTTTTATGGCTTTTAGCATTATTAACATTATTAAGAAAAAGAAGAGCTAACATTTGTATGGAGCTTTACAGGTTACACAACTAGCTCTTCCTTGCAAGAGAAAACAGGTGTCTCAATACAGATATGTTACCACTATTGGAAAAAACAGCGTCATCTCCACATGTAATGGACAGAGCTATTGTTGGGGTAGGAATAAATGATTGCTAAGGTCCTTTTTAGCTTTAATTTCCCACAAGCTGATTAGACAGTCTCAGCCCCGAGACCAGGGTTCGTTCTGGTAGCATCTTGACATTATTCTGACTGCTACATTGTAGGAATCAATGAATTAATCAATAAACATTAATTATGCACCCACTATATGCCAGGTACTGTGTACTAGGTCATGGGAATACAAGGTTAGAAATAAAAAAGTCCTTGCCCTCAAAGAGCTTATATTCTATTGAGCAAGACAACATGTATACACACACACACACACACACACACACACACACACACACACACACACACACACAAGATACAAGGTGACTTTGCAGGGAGAACACTAGCAGGTTGGGGTTGAGGAAAAAAAGGCTCAGGAAAGATCCCATGGAGGAAGGGACACAGGAGATGAGTCTTGAAGGAAACTTTTAAAGGGCAGAGGAGAAAGACTGGATTCTAGGAATGGGTGACAGCCAAGGCAGAGAAACAGGAAAAAAATGCAGTACAGTGTTATTAGCAATGGTAAGAAAACCAACTTGACTAGTTGTAGAGTGCAATCAGAGGGATATTGCATTATAAAGCTGGTAAGGTAGACTGGGACCAGGCTCTAAAGGGATTTAAATGCCAAACAGAAGAGTTTTTATATATGTTTTTAGGTATAATTGGGAATCACTAAAATTTAATGAGATCAATAGAGACATGGGCAGACCTATAGTTTAGGAAAATCCGTTTAGCAGCTGTGTGTAGGAAAGATATTAAAGAAAGGAAATAATATCAGGTAGTAGAATGTTGAATTTAAAGTCAGTGGAGCACAGTTTGTACCTCAGCTCTGCCATTTAGTACTATGTGACCTTAGGCAAGTCATTTAACTTTTCTGTGCCTTAGTTTCCTCATCAGTAAAAAGAGGAAGTCACACTAGGTTAGAAGAGTCAGACATGCAGCCTACCTACCCCTGAATCAGATAAAAATGCAATTGGGAAATACTTAACAAAAATTAAGATGCAATAAAACATAATATTAATTTGTGGTTTTCTAAGTCAATAAACAGCCATAGGGACCCTTTTTTTGTCTTAGTGGCCCCCAATTCTATTTGAGTTTGACACCACTGCACTGGATGAACTCCCAGGTTCCTTCCAGCTCTAAATTTGTAATGACTCTAGGAGAGGGGACTGGTTCTATATACAATTCCATACCAAGAGCCAGTGAAGGAACTAGGCATGCATTACCTGGGAAAGCCTACAATAGACCAGGCTAAGCTACAATATAGCCTATAACAACTATTTTCAAGTATTTGAAGGGCTGTCACATGGAAGAAAAATTAGACTTATGCTGCTTAGAAGACAGAACTTGGAGTGATGAGTGAAAGGTACAGAAAGGCGAACTTAGGTTCTACATAAAGAAAACTTCCTGACCCAGCTGCACAAAAGGGCAATGGACTCCCTCAGGAGGTGGTGTACTCCTCCATACTGGAAGTCTTTGAGATGCACTTGGATGATGACTTCTTGGGAATGTTGTAAATGGGATTCTTTTTCTTCTTTCTTTTTTTTCTTTTTTATTTTAATTTATTTTTAATATGTTTAGTTTTCAGCATTGATTTTCACAGGAGTTTGAATTAAAAATTTTCTCCCCGTTTCCACCCCCCCACTCCAAGATGGCGCACACTCTGGTTGCCCTGTTCCCCAGTCTGCCCTCCCCTCCGTCCTCCCATTCCCCTCCCATCCCCCTTTCCCTTACTTTCTTGTAGGGCAAGATAAATCTCTATGCCCCATTGCCTGTGCATCTTATTTTCTAGTTGCATGAAAAAAAAAA
>CM053622.1:226820366-226871734 GCA_028646595.1 Phalanger gymnotis | reverse complement strand
TAAGATTCCAAAGTTAAATTTAGTATATAATTTAGTTTAAATTTAGCTGTGTGACCCTGGCACTTAACCCCATTTGCCTCACTTTCCCTCATGTGTAAAATGACCTGGAGAAGGAAACGGCAAAACTCCAGTACCTTTTCCAAGAAAACCCCAAATGGGGTAACAGAGTAAGACACAACTGAAAACAACTGAACAGAAGAGACAATGGATATCTTCTTATCAAAAATGGCATCATTTTATATCAGTTGTAAATTTTCTATAATTTGGTATTATTTGAGGAAGGAGGAACATTACAGTTCTTGCCCAAAAGCACAGGAAAAAAAACAAAGAACAAAATGGCACCTGTAATTTTTTAAGGGGGAAGTCATTTTAGCTCTATTTTCTACGAGGTATTTCTGTTTATTTCCAGAGCCTTAGTCACAGTCTGTCAGGAAGGCATGGCTTTGAAAAAGGTTTTAAGCACTTTCAAATTATTTCTAAAAGTAGTCTTCCTAGTTACACTTGAGATCCTTCCTATACCTGATATAATTATTTCATAGTTTTATATTTCTCATTCTTTGTTCTTTTCATATGTAAAACCAGCACCCAGTCATGTTGTTTTCATGGGGAAAGAAAACGTGTGCCACTTGCTGATTTTTATTAAAATGGAATAATTATATGAACTACTCCAAATTTTTTAAAATATATACCTTAATACAACAAAGTGTTAGCATCGAAATTCAATTCAATCAATCAATATATAAGCATAAATACCTGTTATGAGCCAGGCAATGAACTGAGCAATAAGGCAACAGCAATCTAAAGACAATAATAGAACAATCCTTGTATATGTGTGTATATATATATGTATATATATACATACATATACATATATGTGTGTGTGCATACTTACATATATGTGTATATATGTTCATGTGTATGTATGTGTTATATATGGAGAGAAAAGCAGCTAGGTGGCCTGGAGTTAATTCAGTCTCAGATGCTTACTAGCTGTGTGACCCTGAGGAAGTCACTTACCCCTGTTTGCCTCAATTTCCTCACCTGTCAAATGAGCTGGAGAAGAAAATGTCAAACTACAGAATAAAATTAAGTTTATAAATAAAAATAAATACAAGATAGTTAAATACCAAGTTGTTATTGTGTTTGTCCTTCATTTTCGAAGAGGACCATGGCATCAGAGAAATGATAATATGACTTGCAGTTGACTTTGATTTGAGTGAAGGAGGGCTGTGCAAGGCCACCAGACTCATGTTCTCCTGCAGAGCCATCTGGGTCCAGTGGCTTGATATTCATCAGAAAGACTGGAGATGGGCCAGGATACAATGGGAGACCCTGGCCCTTTTAGGCTGAGGCCTTTTCATGTATTCACTTAGAGTGAGGCAATGCCCACGAAAGTGATTAGGCTTCTTTAAGAAGTGAGTCAAGGGATGGCCCCTTTAACTAGAAAAAGGGAAAAAAAAATCTATCTGGGAGGGGAAGACCTTCAGGGTTGCTGTTCTAAAGAGAAACAGTTACCATTGACATTCACTCTAAGCCTGGAGGGCCCATAGTTTGAGAGAGAAGCCATAGCATTCCAGAGGATGAAGAAAAGTTTCCTGTAGTAGGCAATGCATGAGATGTGTTTTGGAAAGAGGGATTCTTTGAAGCAAAACCCTTAGTCTATGGGGTCCATCAAAGTGCCCTGTAACACCCAATCATCAGTGAACAGAGAAGGAAATCATGAAGAAGAGGAGGAGAACAGATGGAGAACTACTTTGGTGTTCAGATAGAATGCTGCCTGCCTCTGTAGTTGAATAACCCATCATTCATCAAGATGGTCCTCTCCACTCCACCAACTATATTATGAGATTATCATAATACCATCCCACCTTGTGCCCCTACCTTCCAGAGATTAGGAATCTTTTCTCAGAGTTTCAGAAAAAAATGCAAGCATGTGCTACATTTAAAACAACAACAACTCAGGCTACTAATTTTATCTGTAACAATAATAATTAACAATAATAATGGGGGTATTTGAGTAACAAAATAGTACAAATAATTTTTAAAGCAGTGCTAAGAGTGTGAAAGGTCATGAGGAATGGGAAAGAAAAATGTACAAAGAGCTTCCTTCCCTCCTATGTCTCCCATTCCCTATATCCCAGAAAGATGAGGAAAGAAATCCTGAAAAGTTGTATGAATTGGTATGGGTGTGAAAGAATTGGGCCATTTGCATTTGGTTGGTTGAGTCTGAGTATTGAAATATAAGTTTGTTGATTTGTTGCTGTTGGGGCTTTTTGGCTGTACACTTCTGTGAGAAAGGAAATAACCCTTAATAAACCAAGAGTCTGAGCAAAATGAAAGTAAGCATTTCAGTGAGAAAATTTGCCACACATTTTGATTGGGATTGGAGTCAGATTTGAGCAAGATTTTTTTTCTTTTTCTCTGGCCTAGCCACCAAGAGAAGAAGGAATAAAAAGAGATCATTTATTCCCAAAACTCGGTGTATTTCAATACAGGAAATGTGTTTAATACAGGAAAGTCTGAATTCATAAATCATAATAATTTTTATACATGCAGGGAAATAAGGAATTATCTAAGACCTCTTTGGAACATGAATCTAAGTAACTGGTTTCAAATTATAACAAGAGAGAAGGCTTTGGTATAACTTTCAGTTTAAGAACTCAGTTAAAAAAAAAAACCTTTTACTTTTTCTCTCTGTGGCAGATTTTTGTGGAAGCCTACCATGGATTGTTAAATTGAGCAGAAAGTTCAAATGATTTGGACACATAAGCAGAAAGTCATCTCTCTTTCTCTCTGGTTGCTCTTACTGTTCTGGAAGTTTTAATGTTTCATTGTTCTGGTCAATCTTGGAGTCAATGCAAAACTCCAGTGTTTAAATTATAACTTTGAAACTGGAAAGCAAAGAGTCCTGAGACTTGAATCTGAGACTGTTTTTCCTTCCCTGAAAGGGGTAGAGCCCACATGTGGTTGACCACAGACCTAATTAGCACCCCACGTATAAAGGAAAATTTAAATGAAACAGGCCTAAGATTTGAAAATACAGTTCCTGTGATAACCAACACGCTAGGAGAATTCGGAATCTTAGCATTGTGTGAAAGTGTTTTTGTCTGCCTATTTTTACCCAAGCTAAAAAAACAGCAAAGTCAAACCTCAAAAAAAAAAAGGCTAAGGTATTCCAGCCTATAAGATGACATTTTCAGCCATAAAAATTTAGTAAAGGGCAGAAAAACTCAATTGTAGGACAATATAACTTTGGAGTCTTATTGTCTTTGATGTTCAGTGAGGGAACAAATACTAGCAAAATTAAACCAGAAATTAAGGAAGTAGTGTGATATAAGTGTGAGGGAGTATAGACTTAGAGATAAAGGCCTGATTTCAGGCTTTGCCTCTGATGCTGGTCAGTCCTGTGACCCCAGGCAAATCATTTAGGCTTTTGGGCCTAGGTTTCCTCACCTATAATTTGTAGGGCCTAGCCAACAGGGTAGTTGTAAGGACTGAATGAGATAATGCATGTGAAGTGCCTTGCCTACTGTAGTATCAGGAGCAGGAGTGTGGTGTAGTAGAACAAAAGATGACCTCACATCAGGAAAACCGGGGTTCAAATCCTGCTTGCAGACTCTGTGATTCTGGGTCATTCTCTTAACCTCTCAGAACTCTGGTAAATTACAGAGGTGCTGATCTGGAACTCCCAACACCACTGACATTATAGAAGCCAAAGTAGACCTTGCTCAGTGCATGTGATGGTCTAAAGTCACAAGAAAATGACTACAAAATGAGACCAAAGCAGGAGAGACGGCTAATAATTTTCAAGCTTAATTCAGAAATGCTGCCATTCTAGTACAGATCAGGGGAAAAGATAAGCTGGAATCCTCCTATTGAGGAAGACACCTTGAGAAAGCATATCCGGATTCTGAGTCTAACTTGAGTGCACAGCCGATGATCCACTGTGGGGCTCGTTCAGTCATTTCAGCAGTGCCCGACCCTTCGTGACCCCGTGTGAGGTTCTCTTGGCACAGTAGCTAATACCTGGTCCATTTTTCAATTTCAATGGTTAATTCATCCCACTGACATTAATAATAATGATAAGGTTGATGATAGCTAACATTTAAATAGTGCTTACTTTGTGCCAAGCACTGTGCTAAAGTCTTTCACTATTACTATATCATTCAATCCTCACAACCACCCTTGGAAGTAGGTAGTATTATTGCCCTCATTCTACAGATGATGAAACTGAGGCAGGCTGAGGATAAGTGACTTGCCCAAGGTTACAGAGCTAGTAAATGTCTGAGTCTTCTTGACTCCAGGCCTGGTGCTCTATCCACTGTGCCATCTCATGGCCACCATTTGGTTCAAAATGTGTTAGAATGATTGTACCATAATTAGTATATTAGTGAAATGTAAGGCTAGGACTTTAGGAAGAGAAGAAAAGAACTAGTGACTTTGAAGAGACAGAGCTTTGTGGGTCACTGTGGAGTGTGGAATCTATTGGGAACTGTGGTTACTTTGACTATTTGCCTGTGATCCCATTTGATCCTAGATTAGACACTTCTATTGTAGCAGGTTCACTGAATTAGAAGATGGCACAGGCATCAGAAGTGATTTTTGACTCTGTGTTCACTCTGACAAATCAGCTGCCCATCAGATGAAAGGAGAATGTTAACAGCGTATTTACACAAGTAGGACCAGGGGTCCATCTGATTATTTATTCGGTCTCAGGTAGCTAAATAGGATCAGTGGGAAAGAACAGAGAAGTAGTCCCAGTAAGGTGGGAAGAGGGTTTTCCTAACTTGTCTCTCACCGTTTTTCCTTCCCTGAAAGGGGTAGAGCCCACATGTGGTTGACCACAGACCTAATTAGCAAGTGTCAAGTTGATGAGTATAGCAAATCCTTACCTAGTATCAAACAGGACTAAAAGGACCTAGATATAGGCCAGACCCCAATCTGGTAGGACAGAACCATATGGTTACAACATTTATACATAAAAGGTCACATCACAAAACAGGAGCATTTCCTTCTCTCTTCTTCATAGCATGTTCTTCTAGCTCTTAAGAAGATACCCAATTACTCTAATGAACTTTTGTGCAACTATTTAACTGGCAATTATGTATGTTTTCAAGCCCAACTGAACCAGAAAAAGAGATACTAGAACATGCATACTTCTAAGATATTCTTACCATTTTAATTAACAGTGATGGGAAGATTCTACACCCAACATTCAGTTACATCTGCTTACTTTATTCAGTGTCTAGCCACCATTTCCAAACCATGTTGCCTGTATTTCATCCATTATTTTCAACCTCTTCTTCCCGCTCCTACCAGTATCTCCCTCTCCCCCTTCCAGCTCCCTTTATGGGTTCCTTTTGCCCATTAGAATATAAATTCTTTGAGGGCAGGGACTATCTTGATTTCTTGCATTTATATACTGGCACATGCTGAGTGTTTAATAAATGCTTTATCATTCTTTCATTCATGAATCCATTCTATTTCTATATTACTGTTCAGCTGGATGTGCTATTTCTACAGATATGTAAGGTCCCTCATCTTAGCCTTTGCAGTCCGTTATGGAAAGGGCATCTGAACCTGAGATCACTGGATCTCACAATCGTGATCTCTTATAAGGCCACAGGTTATGGAAATATTCATGGGTTAGATTGTTATGGAGCTCTCTCCAGGCTAAGAGCCAATACAGCTTCCCCTGGCATGTATATATCAGTGAAACCCAGGAACATGCCCAGTACTTGAACCCAGGGTGAAGAAACAATTCTTTAGGGTATAACACTTCGGCAACATACAAAGATGCTCCAGGGTTGCTATTCAACTCCCGCTTATCCTGAAAAGTCCAGTTTCCAGAGTATGACTACTATACCTACCCCCAAGGATTCAATGGATAGCCTGGAGGAGTTGGTGATACCATTCCTAGTGCCATAGCTCTGAGCCCCTATCAGTGGGTTTCTTGATTATCAGTTAGTCAGTCAGATTTTAATTAATTATTGAAGAGAAAGATGTTATTTACTAAGGTGGTATTGTAAGAACATTTGGTATAAAACATTCCCCCTTGTAGAAGAAAGTAGGGCCAAGTTTAGTGCACATATGGTAAATAGGGTAGCACATGGTTGTTAGAAATTCTTTTGCTGGAGTCTTCAATATTCCCTTTAGGTATGGTGTCATTTTTCTGCTGAGCTCTTTGTAGAGCCTTGAATCTGAATCCATTCTGTCTTTGACTCTCTAGACACTGCCCAGACATTGTCATCAACTGATCTGAGAACAGAGAGGAGAAGATGTGAAGATAGGAACTTCTAGTTCTCAGAACCTGAGGCTCACAAGGTCGTCCTCGAATCATACTGACCTTCCCTCAAAGACCCTAATAGTTCCTCAGTCTACTCACTCGCCACAACCCAATCCTCCACTCCACCTCGGCAGCACACAAAAATGGTCATACCCTTGCCTTGATCTTGCCATCACCCACAAGTGCACCACTTCCACGTTAAAAATCTCTTAAAATTCCCTTATCTAATCAGAATCTATTGGTTTTCTACCTCACTTTCTGCCTTATCATATCGAACTTTACTCTTCATCCATATCCATATCATGACCTCCAAATCTTGAACCCTTCATTTCTCTCCTAGCATTAGCTACTCTCTCCTTCTTTCTCCAACTTAGCCATCTGGTATCAATTCAATTCTACACTGTCCTTTTCCCTTGAGTCCCTGGCCCCCTTATCATATTGCTGGTTGTTCCCTGCCAATTCATTGACCTGGATCACTTTCACAGTTCACTGCCTTCATTCTACATAAGTACTGCTGAATGAAGGTAGAAAAAATCATGCAACTATTCTGACTGCTGGGTCCACTACAAATTTATGTTACCTAGTCTTAACCGGGCCCTCACTGCTGCTGGGCAGTGTTCTATGGCTCCCTTTCCCCACCATCATCACCATTCACTCACCTAAAACCTTTACCTCATATTTTACTGAAAAATTGAAATCACTCACTAAAGAGCTCCCTCTTTTCCCCTCTGCCTTATCTCATATCATTTAAATGCCTTTCGCCATTACCTTTTCCTTCACCTGTCTCACATGAAGGAATGGCCCCATTCCTTGACAAGGCAAACTCCTTTCTCTTCACAATCCCATCTCCAACAGATTCCCCCTCTGTCATCCCCATTCTCTCACTTATCTTCAGTTTCTCCCTTTCTGCTATTTCCTTCCCTTCTGCCTATAAGCACATTCATGTTGCCCTATCCTTTAAAAACCTTCACTTGATCAATACCATCCCTGCCAACTATTGTCCTATATCTCTTCTGATCTTTGTGACTAAACTCATTGAGAAGGCCATTTATAATAGGTGTCTCTGCATTCTCTCTCTTCACTTTCTCCTTGACTCTCTACAATCTGGCTTTGAACCTCATCATTCAACCAAAATTTTTCCCTCCAAAGTTACCAATGATCTGTCAAATCCAATGGCCTTTTCTCAATCCTCATTCTTCTTGACTACTCCATAGCTTTTGGCATTTTGGATCATCCTCTTGTCCTTGCTACTCCCTTTTCTCTAGGTTCTTGGGACACAACTCTCTCCTGGTTCTTCTCCTAACCCACCTAACTGTGCCTCAAGTCTGCTGCACAGGATTCTCACATCCACTAATTTTGGGTATATCCCTGAGCCCTCTCTCTATTATTTTACTTAGTGATCTCATCAGCTCCCATAAATTTTATTATCATGTCAATGCTAATGATTCTAACATCCACTTATCCAGCCCTAACTTCTCTGCTAATCTCTAGTTTCACATCTCCAGCTGACTTTCAGGAATCTTAAACTCAGAATGTCCAAAATGGAACTCAATATCTTTCTTCCAAAATTCTCTCCCCTTCCAAACTTCCCTATTACTGTCAAGGGCACCAACATCCTACCAGTCCCCCAGGCTTATAACCTAAGTTCCAGTCTTGACTCCTCACTATCTCTAGTACTCTCCATCCAATTTGTTGCCCAGGCCTATTGATTTCACCTTTACAACATCCCTTGAATTATCCTCCTCACCTCTGACACAGTCAGTACCATGTTGCAGGCCTTCATTACCTCATAGCCAGACTATTGTAATAGTCTGCTAATTGGTCTGCGTGCCACAAGTCTCTCTCCATTGCAGTCCATCTTCCATTTGGACAGCAAAGTGATTTTCCTAAAGCACCAGTCTCACCATGTCACTGTCATACTCAATAAACTCCAGTGGTTCTGTATCACCTCAAAAATGAAATAGAAAATCCACTGATGATGTTTAAAGACCATAACCTAACCCTGCCTCACCTTTCTTACACCTTACACCTGTCCCCTCCATGTAATCTTTGAACCAGTGACACTGGCATCTTGGTTATTCCATCCACAAAGTTACTCCATCTCTAGGCTCAGAGCATTTTCTCTGGTCATCCCCTGTGCCTGGAATGCTCTCCTGCATCATCTCTGCCTTCTGGCTTTTCTGGCTCCTTTCAAATCCCATCTAAAATCTCACCTTCTACAAGAAATCTTTCCCAATCACTCTTAAATGTAGGGCCTTCCTTCTATTATTAATTTCCTATTGATCCTGTATATAGCTTCATTATACATATTTTATTGTTTCTCCTTCCTTAGATTGTGAGCTTTTGAGGGCAGGAAGTATCTTTTGCCTTTTGCCAGTACTTAGAATCATATCTAGCACACAGTAGGTCCTTAATAAGTGCTTATTTATCAATTGTGTGACGTAACTGATTTACCCACTCAAGGGTCCTCATTCTTGCACCAGGCTGAACTCAAGGTAAGCCCACTCCAAAATGATCCTGGTCTAGAGACCTATTTAGCCACAGATTCCCATCGAAAGGGTGAGATCTTTAGATCTAAGAGAAGTATCAACACGAGTAGAGCAAACTTCTAGCATCAGCCACCACTTTCCCAGAAGGGGAGACAGTGTGGTAGAGCAGAAAGAATGCTAAGCTTGAGGTGCTGAATTTGGAATCAGAACCAGAGTCCAAATTCTGGCTCTGCCACTTATTCCCTACATGACCATTAGTATCTCACTTTACCTCTCTGGGCCTCAATTTATTCAACAATAATGGGGAGGAAGAAGAAGAAGAAGAAGAAGAAGAAGAAGAAGAAGAAGAAGAAGAAGAAGAGAAGAAAGAAGAAGAGAGAAGAATGAGAAGAAAAGAGAAGGGAGAAGAAAGAAGAGAGAAGAAAGAAAAGGAAGAAAACATAAGGAAGGAAAAGGAAGAAGAGAGAAAGGAGAAAGAAAAAGAAGAACATTTATATAGTACTTTAATGTTTGCAAAGCATTGTGCATATGTTTCTCATGGATGCTTAAAATGAGAGGGTTGAACTAGATAACTTCTAAGATTCCTTCCAGCTCTAGAGCTAAGATCTGGTGATCTTATGAGGGTCCTGGATTCAGAGGAATCACAAAGAGCAGTGCTGATCACGCAGGGTCCTCTTGAGTTGCCTAACCTCTCCATATTTCTATATCATAAGGAGAGCTGATTTATATAATCAACCCAAAGTATACTCTATTTGTTTGGCCGCAGGAATGTTTTGAACCCAATAGCTCATGCTGGGAACTGAAAGAGTGTGTGAATGGGGATCATATGAAATAAGTCTGGAAAGATAAGTTGGAGCCATATTCTTAAAGCCCTTGAGAAGTTTGTAGGTAATCCCAGAGCAAACTAAAAACTAATAGTTGTTTGGGTTTTTTTTCCTAAGGGAAGGCCATGGCCAGAACAACTAGGCATTAGTTTTTGGCAGCTGTGTAGAGAGGATAGATTACAGAAGGTAGAGACTGGATGATGATACCGGTTAGAAAGCTATAATATTAGAAGTGAATGGTGACAGGGGCCTGATTTAAGTGGATACAAGTGGAGAGGAGAAGATTAATGAAGAGGATGTTTTAGAGGTGGAATCAAGAGAATGTCCATCTCTCTAATAAGCTATATTTATTTTTAAAACATGAGGATAACTAGTATGCTGCTATATGCATAATTTTACAATAGGGTTGCATTATTTTATAATAATTATCACAAATTATAACATTAGCTACATTGACAGTAAGTACTAAATAGATGACAGCATCAAAGAACGATATAGTATTTTAAAGGGTGCTTGTAAATGTAGTATACATGAATAAAATTCAGTGAAATATATTATGTATTATCATTACATAAAAGCTAAACTACTAATATTAAATGCTGCAAACATTTTACTTATCCATCCAACCAAAAGCCGTACTGTCTACAGTACTTCAGAAAAAGCAAGATTTTTTTAAATTTGTGATTTAAGATTTATGAACTCTCCAAGTACATCTCTAGGACACTAAGTACTCATAACATTTTAATGATGTTCTTGTTCTTCAGTTGTGGTGTCCAACTTGTTATGACCCCATATGAGGTTTTCTTGGCAAAGATACTGAAGTGGTTTGCCATTTCCTTCTCCAATGGATTAAGGCAGAGGTTAAATGAATTCCCCAGGGTCACACAGCTAGTAGGTATCTGAGGCCGCATTTGAACTTAGGTCTTCCTGACTCTAAGCCCGGCATTTTATCCACTGAGCCCCTAGTTGCCTCCAAGGCAAATAGAGGTTGGGTGATTTGCTCTGTCACAAAGCTAGTAAGTGTCTGAGATCACATTTGAATTCATATCCTCCTGACTCCAGGCCCAGTACTCTATACACTGAGCCATCTAGCTGCCTATAATGTTCTTCAGCTTGCCCCAAATGCCTAGTTTATATAACCAGACAGTTTTTTACTAAAAGAGCTGTAATTTTCTTTGCTATATATCTCCTATTACAGCCTTGTCATTAATTAGTCAACGTCTGACAAAACCGTCTTATATTCTTTAAATAATTGGTTCAACAACTGGGAAATAAGACATAAAGGCAATGGTATGTAGAAATCTATCTTGCCCTACAGGAAAATAGAAGGGAAGGGGATAAGAGAATGGGTGAGGGGGCAGTGATAGAAGAGAGGGCAGATTGGGGGAAGGGGTAATCAGAATGCACACCATCGTGGGGTGGGGGGAGGGGAGAAATGGGGAAAAAATTTGAAACTCAAAATCTTGTGGAAGTGAATGTTGAAAACTAAAAATAAATTGATTAATTAATTAATTAGTTCAGAAGTAACATGAGAGTAAGGGCTGTGTATCACTTAGTAATTTACTTATTGCCTATTACTTCTAATATCAAATAAATCTCTTCTTGTATTTAAATCCATGAGGATAGGTGTGTTGCTAATGTTTAGATGATAGAAGTGGCCCAATGTTTGACCACCGATTGACTCACCAATATACCTAGAAGTTCCTATGTATCCAGTAACTGGTTTGGACTCCACATTTAGGTTTCTATATATATACAATATTATCAGACTATCCGATTAGAAATCTCCCTAGTACGCAGGCAAATTTCATATGATCTAGGTATCACAAACTTTCTTAAACATAATGTTCTTGTGGTTGGTGAGGGGTGAGGGGGTAGAACTCCAGATGATCCATGGATTCACTGCCTCTGAGGCAATCAGTTTCTATAAATCTATGAAGCAGCAACAGTAAGATGTAAGGACGGAGCCACAGGCACTCTCTCCTGACCAGAGCACTCATACATCCCACAACATGCTCAAGCCAACAAGTCCATAGGATTCTCAGGCTGGGGAGCTACCTACCTGCATGCCTGTGAGTAACAAATTGCCTGACTCATCATGCTTTGAATATACATTCTTTCCCACCCACAACTTCCTCATAACAACCTTCTCTCATCTATGTTTCCAGCCATATTATATATTACTTCCTATCCTACATCATCTTCGTGATCTTATATGATGTTGTATTTCCCACCTTCATGTGTTTGCAGTACCCAGCCTCCACGCCAGGCACGTACTCCATCCTAAAACACTATCTCTTAGCATCGTTAGTTGTTCAATCATTTCAGTAGTAATCTTTGAAGCACTGACTCTTCATGACCCCATTTGGGGTTTGCTTGGCAAAGACAGTGAAGTGGTTTGCCATTTTCTTCTCCAGTTTATTTTACAGATAAGGAAACTGAGGCAAACATGGTTAAGTGATTTGCCTAGAATCACATAGCTAGTAAGTGTCTGAGGCTAGATTTGAACTTAGATCTTACTGACTCCAGGGCTAGCACTTTATCCATTGTAGCACTTAGTTGGCCAAGTTTAGAATCCCTAATTTCCTTCAAATCCCAGTTCGCAACACCAACTACATAAGGCCTTTTATGCTTCCCAAGCTCCTCCTCAAAATTTTATATATGTGTGTATGTATGTATGTATGCATATGTATGTGGGTATATATATATATATATATATGTATATATATATATATATATATATTGCCTCCCTCAATAAACTGTATACTCCTTGAGTGCAGGTATTATTTCATTTTTTCACTAAAGACCAATACACAGTGCCCCAGCATCTAGCACATAGTTGGCATTTAATAAATTTTTATTGATTAATTAATCTTAGTAGCTCCTCTCCCCCACCCTCGTGCAGTGCTATAGACATAGTAGTGACTTCATAAATTTTTATCTCTTTGAATAGTAATTATGGTAATCATACTGTTTCATTCATCTGACAGAATCCTGTTATTGTTCAAGTTTTATAAGCATAAAAGGAAATTCTTGATTTCCTAGAAAGCACAAGTAGCCAAGTATCTTTCTGCGTTTTACTTTCTACTTTTGTGAAAAATACAAATGAAAATAAGCTAATATTTGTTGGAAAAACAACTTCCCAGGTGATCATGTCACCTATCCACTCCACTACCCCCTGCTGATGAACCTTCTACATCAAGAGGACCCAAGGAGCTTTTTCTGATGGCTTGTGTCAGAACCTATCTCGTCTTTCCCCAGTCTAACACACAAAGCAGTCTGTAACTCTCCAACACGCTTTTTTGAGTTCTCATTTATATTACAACGATTTGTCTACATGTCTCAGCAGGAGATTTGTCTGCATGTCTTAGCAGGGACTTTTATCTCCCCCATTACCTAGCATGGGTCACATAATAAAGTGAATATATAGTACTGCCAAGTGATCAATTGTCTGTGATATTGATGACAAAGCTCTGAGATCCCAAAGCATCAAAGAAACATGAAATTATTTTGCATCTTATTATGTCATTAAGGATTCTTTTTTCATAGACAAAGAATTTTAATGATGGAAGGTACATCAAAGGTATCTATTCCAAACCATAACCAACTCATGAGTTGCAACACTAGAAACAAGTAAGCAGTAATCCAAGCTTTGATTGAAGACCTCCAGTGAAGCTCAACCCACCTCTTCAAGACAATCCACTTCATTTTTGGACAACACTAATTGTTTAGAGATTTCGTTTGGGATTTTTCCCCCTTATGTGGATCCAAAATCTGCCTTCCCATAATGTCCACTTATCAATCTTAATTTTGTTCTAGGGGCGGGTGGACAGGAACCGTGCTAAATGCTGGGGATACTGAGACATGCAAAAGGAAAAAACAATTGCTGCCTACTAGGAGTTTACTTTCTAATAGGAGAAGAGGACAGAAAACAGAGCAGAAAAGGAAGAGAGAAGGTAGCTGAGGAGGGTTGGGAGGGAGGTCAGAAATACAACAGTATGTTCCAAGGTGAGATGAGCCCAGGCTAGGGGAAAAGGTCCAGGGTGAGAAGGCAGCTGAGGCACGCTCCAGAGAGTCAGAAGCATAGTCTGGAGAGTAATGAAAGGGGAAGGGCCAAACAGAACAAGTCTAACCTCTTTCTTGAGGCAGCTAGGTGGCACAGTGGATAGAATGCAGGGCCTGGAGTTATGAAGACTCATCTTCCTGAGTTCAAATATGGCCTCGGACACTTCCTAGCTGTGTAACTCTGGCCAAGTCACTTATATCTGTTTGCCTCAGTTTCCTCATCTGTAAAATGCAGCGGAGGAGGAAATCACAAACCACTTCAGTATCTTTGCCAAGAAAACCCTAAATGGGGTCAAGAAGAGTCAGATTTGACTGAAAAACAACTAAATAACAATAAAAACTGTCCCTCTCATGACAGTCTTTCAAATATTTGAAGACTAAATGTCCTGCCTTCAAAGTTTTCTTCTCTGGGCTAAATACCCCCACTTCTTTCAAACAATCCTTTAAGTGTCAACTAAAATCCTCTCTTTTACAATAAGCTTTTCCAAACCCCTCTCAATTCTAGTGCCTTACCTCTCTTAATTATTTCCTACTTATCCTGTATATAATTTGTTTGTACATAGTTGTTTGGATGTTGTCCATCCCGTTAGATTGTAAGCTTCTTGAGGGCAGGAGATATCTTTTTTATATCCTCAGCACTTAGTACAGTGCCTAACACATAGTAGGTGCTATACATATATATGTATATATGTATGTATATGTATTAATATATGTATGTATTATGTATGAAAAATGTGATTTTAATTCCCTTCATAGCCAGAGCTCAATATTTAGTAAATTGAAAGTGTATAAACAACAAAAACGAAGCTAAGTATTGTATAATTATAATGACCAAGCTTTACTCCATAGAAGAGTTGATAAGATCTCAGTTGAGAGAACCTCTCTCTCTTTTTTGTAGAGATGGGGAACTATGAGTATGGAATATTGCATATATTGTCAGATACGGTTGATTTTGTTGGATTTTTTTCTCTTTCCCTTGTTTATTTTATTTCTGTTGTTGTTATAAGAGATAGATTACTGTGTAGGGGAAGAGAAAGAAATATATTTAGAAATGAAGGTTATATAAAACCAGAAGATAATGATAAAAAGAGAAGCCCAAGAGGTAAAACCTAGAAGACAGTAACTCCCTAAGTCTACTAAGTAAAGCCTCAGAAAAAAAAGAACGGCTTGATTACAAAGATTCAAAAATTGTCTGGAAGAAACGAAGAGATAGAGGCAGCAAGAGACAAAAAAAAATGAAATTAGAACTCTTTAACTTTCTGAAAAATATGATGGAGCAAATGGACAACTCAATGATTCCAAGAGACAACTAGAAATATTAAAATAAGGTCAAAAGATTAGAAGAATGAGAAAAATAAGGAAGATATCTTCTATTGGAAATTAGGAGTAGGTTTTCCCTCTTCTAAGCCCACAGTATCACTCCAATTTGCCAGAAGATCTCAAAGATCATAGAGAGTATATCACACCAAACACTTCTTACAGTACTTTCAAGGACTCTGGCCCCTTCCCTGAAGTTTATGTGCTATCTTGAATCCTTGAAAAACCTCCTTACTCCCAAAGTACCATCCTCAAGTTATTACCCTAAAGCTCTCCTCTCTTTTTCAGCCAAACTCCTATAAATAAATGAGCAAACAAATAAATAGCCCTGTCTACATTCCTTGCCTCAATTTCCTCTGCTTTACCTCACTCTTCAACACTGCAGTCTAGTCACACTTCATCACTCAGCCGAAGCTTCTCTCTCCAAATTGACCTTCTTACTGTTTATAGAATCACAAGATTTGAAAGTTGGAAGGGAATCCAGCAGCTCTCTAGACTGACCCATTTAGCAATAGAATCCCTACTATACCACAGTAGTAACAGGACACAGACAACTGTCCAGTCTCCGCTTGAAGATCTACAAAGAGGAAGAATCACCAGCTCTCAAGGCATCCCATCTTACTTTCTGATAGCTCTAATTATTAGGAAATTTTTCTAATAAAAATGACAATATCTAGCATTTACATAGGGCTTTAAGCTTTGCAAAGTATTTTACAAATGTTATTTTATCTTCACAAAAACCTTGGGAGGGAGGTACTTTTATTACATTTATTTTACAAATAAGGAAACTGAGGCAAGTAGTTTTTTTTTTTCCTGACATGAAGCCCAAATTTGCCTTTTCATAACTTCCACCAACTACTACTGGTTCTCTCCTCTGGGATAAAACAGAATAATGCTAATCCCTTCTCCACATGACAGCCTTTTAAATACTTGAAAATGTCGATCATGCCCCTCTTAATCCACCTCTTCTCTGGGATAACCGTACCTATTTCATGTGTCCTAGATTCAAGAACTTTCACCCTCCCGGTTACCCTACTTTGGACATATTCCCAGTTATCAATGTTCTTCATAAACCATGGTGCCAAAACCTAAATACAATCCTCTATATACAATGTCCATTAGGTCTGATGAGGGCAGAGTACAGTGTACCTATGACCTCCTTGTTCCTGGAAGCTATGTCTTTAATGCATCTCATCAGCTCTTTTGGCAGCCACAATCCTCTCCTTATTCCATGTGGAGCTCCCAGTCCACTAAAAAGCCTCAGATTTTTTTTTCAGAACTAACCATACCCCTTCCCATCTTACAATTGTGAAGTCAATCTTCATTACCCAAGTGTAAGATTTTATATTATCTCTACTGGATTTCATCTTATTAGATTCAGCCTGGAGCACTAGCCTGTCAAGATTCTTTAGGATACAGACTCTGCTACCTAGGATGTTAGCTATCCCTTCCAGCTTGGTGTCATCGCCAAATTTGATGAGCATACCATATATGTCATTAATAAAAAATACTAAATAGTACAAGATTGAGCAGAGATCCCTGGGTGCTACACTGAAGACCTCCTACCACATTGACATTGAACCACTAACAATTACTCTTTGAGTCTGGCCATTCAACTAGTGTGAATCCATCTGACTGGATTATCAGGATAAGGGTATTCAAGTATTTAGTTTAGACTCTTTCTTTCCTTCTTTCCTCCCCTTTTCCTCTCTTATGTCCTCCTCCTTCTCTTCTTCCTTCTCCTCCTTTTCCTAATAATAATAATCAGCTTACACTTACAGGTTTGCAAAAGTGTTTATAGCACTTAAGGTTTACAAAATGTTCTCACAGCAATCCCATGAGATAGGTAGAATAAATATTTTTATCCCCATTTTACAGATGAGGAGAAGGAAGACTAGAGAAAAGTGAATTGCACAAGGCTAGTAATCAGTTCTTATGGCAACCCCAGTGTTCTTTCCATTACATGATACTGCCTCTCATTATATCGTTAATAATAATAACTAGGAACAATCAGGCACTTTGAAGATGTAGCGCACTTTTACATTTTGTCTCACTTGACCTGGACAACAATGCTGTGGAATGGGTGTAATTTTACTTTCTCCATTTTACAGACTAGGAAACTAAGTCATAGAGAGATTAAATGATTTGCTCAAGATCAAAAAATCTAAGGCAAGATTTGAACTCACCTCTTCTTGATTCCACTTAATCTCTCTATAAATGTTCTTTTCCCCCCATATATCGTTGTGTTGGGGGGAGGAGAGTATCTTCAAGGTATTATCTCACCAAAAATAAAAATGCCGTCTAAGAGAATCATTATTTCTAATTTAAGTGCATCTTTGTAAAAATATGAATGCATCTTCAACTGGCTGGGATTGACTAGAAGCTGTTTTAATGAGACTTGCATGTTTATATTAAAATGGAAATTTCCAAAGTCCATGTGATCATTGCTCAGGTTACTGTCTTTTAAACCTATATACACCCTCCTATTGGCCAATTATAAAAGATCCCAAGAGACTTGGATGATAAGAGGAGTCAAGCTAAACCCCTAAACCTCAGAAGTGTTAACATCTAATTTGACGTCTTTTCTGTTTGATGGTTACTTAGAACTTCTGTGACTAAGACAGTTCAGTAGAATACAAAGGCAAGTTCCCCAATCCATCATTCCTGAACCTCAGGTTGACACTTTTTTTTGTTGTTTTTGTTTTTTTTTTTTTAAAGCTGATGCTTGCTGTGATTCAGACTATACACAATAGCTTCTATGGTGTTTCCATTTGCTGAAATAACAATTAAATTGCTTTAAAAAAAACCCTCATAGATTTGTTTTCAAGTTTCTAAGGGTGTTGTTGGTCATGTGTTTTATTGCTATAAAGTAATCTTAAACCACCAAAAAGCTAATATCAACAAAAGCTAAATGGTATAGATGACAAATGATTTAAAAAGTCACTCCCTTGACTCAGATACACATTATGAAACCAAAAGACATAGTTAAGACCGTGCCAAAAAAAAAAAAAAGCTTGTTTTTTTGTCATAGTCAAGTTAAAAGATTATGCCACCAATTTCAATTTCATAAAGTAGAATTAAGGTCATCGGGGAGTTTAACAGAAAAGATGGAATTAAGTGACTGTAGTGGACAGCTGCCGGTATCAGATATCAAGATGGTTGCAAATGACCAACCTAATACAAGGAAAGCGGTTACAAAAGACTACATTTACTTAGCTTATAAAGATACAGTTGTCAAACAACAGAGCAAGGACACCCGGTGCAAAATTATGCCTAGATATTCTCACAGTCAGCAGGCAGAACTCCCTGGGCCTCTCTCTGTCCCCCATAGCTACAATCACCCCTATTTCCCTATCACAACAACTAGTTTGAGATGAGGGAGGTCCTGCCAGCCCCCAAATGATGAATAAAGCATAAACCCAGGGTTTTCTTAAATTTTTATCAAAACGGAGTCTACAGTGACTTGAGACAAATCTAGTTTATATTTTTCTACTTTTTTCCTCTTTCCCCCTTCTATTTTTTTTTTAAACAGGGTGTCCCAAAAGTCTTAGTGTCGTTTTAAGCTCTAGTAGCTTAAATAGACTTTTGGGATACCTTGTATAGACTTTTAATACTATCGTTTGTCTTTATATTGCCTAAAACACTGTAGAACTCACACAAGGCAAGTACTCACAGGGAGGTCTGAAGAAGCGATACAAGGACACTCTCAAAGTCTCTCTGGAAAATTTTGGGATTGATTCTGAGACACAGGAGAGACACTGGCACAGGACCACCCAGCTGGCATGCCCACATCAAAAAAAGGGGCTGTGCTCTATGAGCAAAGTAGAATTTCAGTAGCTCAAAAGAAACATGAAATGCACAAATTTAGAGACATCTCCACTCCAAATGTTCATAGAGACTATTTGTGCCCAACATGTGGCAGAGCCTTCTGAGCTCATACTGGTCTGATCAGCCACAGTCGGACACTGTAAGTGGTGTTGGACATGGATATTGTGATGTTATTTTGATCCTCTTCCAGTAGAAAAGACAACAATTCTTCCCCAGTTAAAAAACCATCCCTTTTAACTAACTTTTAACTAAGAATTTTTTTTTACGTAAAAGAACTTCCTCCATTTTTAATCTTGTTTATCTGACTCCCCTTTCCTCTATTTTTCCTTTTTAGAGTTTTACCACTATCTTTCATTTTTACATTGCATAGATTTCCCCATACCCTTTCCCTCTCCCCTTTCCCAGAGAGCCCAGTAAAACAAAGAATTTTTTTTAAACGGAAGGAAAAAGAAGAAAAAACCCTTTCTCTCTCTTTTTTTAACCCTGTTATTTTGACTGCTTTCCCTCTTCATGTTTATCTGACTCTTCCCACCCCGCCCCGCCCCCCCACCCCAACCTCTAATTTACAAGCTTGTTTAACCTGATGTTACCAGGATAAATTCTTATATGGTCCATTGCACTTGAGGTACTTCTACCAGCAGTTATCAGAGGCAGTGTAAGGCCAAAATCTACCACAAGGGAAAGTGCATTAGAGATACAGAAACAAAAAAGAAAAATCACCGCCCTGTAGGAGCTTATGTTCTTCTTGGGAAGTACTTCTCTTTAAGGAGGAACCCCTTTGAGAGTCTGCAATAAGCCCTTATACATCACTACCACCAACCTGGCAGGAGCTTATGATTTAGAGTGATAACGAAACCATGTTTCAGCCTCATCGTTTTACAGACAAGGCAGCATTATGTAATGAAAAGAGGGCTAGATCCAGGGTCCAGAACAGACTTGAATTCAAATCCTGCTTCTAAAACTGGCTCTATAGTCAGGGAGAAATCACTTAGGAGAATAAGTGCGTGCTTTACAAAAGCAGGTAAGATAAATGTCAAGCATTTTGCAAACCTTAAAACATCAAATGAATATGAACCATTATTATTAGACAACTGAAGGCAAAGGAGTAAAGTAATCTGCCTAACAGAGGGGTGGGGAACCTGCAGCCTCGAGGGCACAAGTGGCCCTCTAGGTCCTCAAGTTCAGCCCTTTGATTGAATCCAAACTTCACAGAACAAATCCCCTTAATAAAAGGATTTGTTCTGTAAAATTTGGACTCAGTCAAAAGGTGGCACCCAAGGACCTAGAAGGCCACATGTGGCCTCGAGGCTGAAGGTTCCCCACCCCTGGTACAGACAAGTGGAAAACTTCATTTCCTCCTCTTGCCATGGGCCCTGAAAAATCATTGCCTGCTCCACCCCCTTTACATGTAACTGTGATGCTATAAAGTGAACAGAAGGCATAAAAATAAATGTCAACAAAAACTTAATGAGTGTTGCTATGGTGCTAAGCAATTGGCTTAATAACCCCAGAAAGAATAAAATGCCTTACTTAGAACCAAGGAAAGAAAGCAACAAGGATCGATTCTGGAAGAAAAAGATGTAAATAATGGAAATTGAGTAAATTAATTGATCTCTTTTCTCTAGTGCCCTACTACTCTCTATCCAAATGAACTGAAATTCATAAGTCTTTAAGCTTTCTAAATCGGAGACCATGAACTCCCAGTGAGCTTTTTGGAGTGTTTCCTGAACTCCTTCGAGGACCCCACACATAGGAAATACATAATCCTCATCGTTATCATTTAAATATGAAATGATGTATACTAAAAAGATAATATAATATAATACAATTTAATGTAATGTAATATAAGCAAATAACTCAGCAAACTTTATAAAACCATAGATAAGCTATCATTTGAGATAGCAGGGTCCTGTAATAGAGCACTAGACCTGGAGTCAGGAATACATGAATTCAAGTCCTGCCTCAGCCTATGATTAGTGGTGTGCCCCTGCACAATCAGTCAATAAACATTTAAGTGCCAGGCACTTAATTTACTGTCCTAGGCACGTGCAAGTCGATTAACCTCTCAGCCTCAGCTTCCTCATCTGTAAAATGACAGTAGTGATAGCACATACTCACAGGATTATGAGGATCAAATGAGATGGCATATGTAAAATGCTTTGCCAAGCTTAAAGCCCACATAAATGCTAGTTATTATTATTAAATACCACTTTGAGATTTCCAAAGTGTTTTGCATACATTAATCTCCACGCTGGAAGACATATCATCAGTCGTGTCATCTAGTCACAATATGTCATCCAGTCCAACCCTTTCATTTTCATGACGAGGAATTAAGGCTCAGAGTGGTTAAGAGACCTGCTCAAAATCACACAGATAGCATGCAACAGACCCAGGTGGACAAACCATGACTTTAAATCATCTCTCTTTAATAGAAAATGCAAAACTGTAGGGAAATTTAAAGGTTATCTAATGCGACCTCCTGCCTAATGCAAATAATAAAGATTCATCTATGCAAAATTCTCATAGAGAGTTCTAATTTTTTTCTATTAATATAATTATAATATATAATATAGTATTATATGTAATACAATAATGCATATTATATCATTTTGTTATATGACATAATAACACCATAATATTTCTAATAACATAATTAATATAGTAATATCCAAAACCAAGCTCAGGTTATCTGGCACTGCCCACATCTCTCCCAAGGTGGGCCACACCAAATAAAGCACACTTGATAACTAAATGTAAGTAAACAGCATTTTTTCCATTTTTGAACCCAAATTAAACACTGATTTGAGAGAAGGAAGATTAGCAAGGGAGGAGAGAGAAATACACATTCTCAATCAGTATTTACCTGTATCCTGCACCGATGTAACCAGATTTTCCTTAGTTACCTCCAAAGTGAAATAGAGTAGGTACTAGGAACAACCTTGCAAAACCGAGGTCCTTTGTTTACTAAAAGCCTGAAGCACTTACTCTGGGTTTAGTTTTTATCCCATCCCCTATTTTCTTTAGTTAAAAGGGAGCAGCTAATGTTTGTATTCCGATCTGATTTCCTGTGGCAACAGCAAACATTTAGTACAATTCACAGACTGAATAAGAATGTGGTCATTCTTTATTCCTTGGCCCTGGTTGCCTTTCAGTATAATTCATGTCAACAAGCATCAATTCAGAACCTACCAGAAGCTAAGAGTACAGTGTTAGATGTAAAAGAGAAGATAAAAATCCAAATTGTATCTTTCCTCAAGGTCCTGAAATTCCCTTCACTCTGATCCAAGAGAGGTCTGCTGCTCTCCACCCCTATGCCCTAAAATTACATTGGACACATTTTATATTTACTGAAGTCATCTCTCCCATCCTGCCCCTTGAATCCTTGCTCTTTGCGGGCAGGACTATCATTTGCATTCATGTTCTCATGTGGTATCTGACACACAGTAGGCACTAAAGCAATACTTGTTGAATAGCACATAAATTTCTCCCTCCCTTTCCCAATCCTATTCTAGAGGGACCTGAGAATAGGCCTTCTTGGGGATATGAGCCCCAGTCAAACAGTAGGACCAGCACACTTGTTCTTTCCTCTTCCTGTCCCAGGGATACAGAATCCCTAGCGACCTATGTGTAAATCATCCTTTCCCTTGCCACCACTTTCTCCTTCTCTTCTCCCCATCTACCTCAGCCTCACAAGGGACGTGCTAGACTGAGCTTCTACCAGCTCCTTCCTGAGAGTCAATTATTAAAATTTTAGTATAAACATTTATACTTGAGAAATTGGTAAATGCTACAAATCAGGGCTTGATTTATTGTTTTGTGATTTCTAGATTTAAAAAAGTGATAGAGAAGGTGTTAGTGATGCAGTTAAATTTAAAGCATGTCATAAATACGTTTTTTAAAAATTTGGAGAGCCTGCTATTAAACATTCATCAGGACAACTGCAGCCCTACTTCACCCATGTTCCAATCCAGTTCTGTCTGCTTCTTTTACAGTGCCCTCTGGCATTTCATTCTCCTGTTAACAAACTTCCCTTCCCCTTAGACCTTTTTTTTCCTTGTTCCTTGCACTTCCTAGTACTCCCAGAGACTTAGCTTTCCCCAAAAGATACTGCATGCCTGAGTCACCCATTTCAGTATGAGTTACATTCTCCCCTCACTCCACTACATGCTTCCTGGTCCTGGAGGGAATTTGGCATGCTTCTTACTCCCCATTATCAATTCCAAAATCTCTCTCTCACCACTATTATGTAGCAATCACTCCTCCTTTCACGTTCACAATAGCATCACCCATCTTGGAGACGATTTAACAATAGTAGTAATAATACTAGCTAGCATTCATAAGGCTCTTTAAAGATTACAAAGCTCTTTACAAATGGGACATCATTTGATCCTCACAACGACCCTGGGAGGGAGCCGCTATTATTATCCCTATCTTACAGATGAGCAAAAAGAGACAAGCAGAGTTAACCTTGACTTACCCAGGATCTTTCAGCTAAGGGTCTAAAGTCAGATCTGAACTGAGGTCTTCCTCATTCCAAGGCTAGTGCTCTATTCACTGTCACAGTCCTGCCCTTAGGTCATTCTGCTTCCTTTCTCAAGGAGTTTAGTACTGCTTTCCATCCATCCTTGGTCTTTTACTAGGAGACTACAAATATACCCTCTGATTTCCCTCAAATACTCTGGCTTTCCAGGGCTTCAGTCTCCTCAGCTCCACTCTAGCTACCCCCAGAACTATGGTCACACACTTGGATTTCATCATCTTCATTTCTATAATCAAGAATTCCAAAATCAAAGCTGACCCAGGTAATGCACTGCTCTGCTCTCTAGTTCACTTGCTCCCAATAGCTCCAAGAGCAGGCTAAGTCCTTTCCCTGTTGGCCACCTCACTTGGCTGGGAAATATGAACACGAGAAGATCGTTATCCAGGGTACCGGACCCAGGGGTTTCTGCCTTTTGGGAGGAAAGGACTTTGAACAGCCCCTTACCATTTCCCAGGTTACTCCAAGAAGCAAAGCAGCATTGGCTAATGTATATATTGGAGATGTTATCTTGGCCATTGATGGAGAAAATACCAGCAACATGACTCACTTGGAAGCCCAGAATAAAATCAAGAGCTGCGTAGATGACATAACCTTCACAGCTGGCAGGAGTGAACATAAAATCTGGTCCCCTTTCATGACAGAGGAAGGGAAATGCCAGCCACACAAAATGAATTTAGCTTCTGAACCCCAAGAAGTCTTGCACATAGGAAGCACTTACAACTGAAGTGCCATGCCTTTCTCTGCCAGCCCAGCATCCAGTACTCCCCCTTACATCATCATTGCCCAATACAACAACCCAGCCAACCTCTACTCTTCCAAAAACACCTCCAATTTCAGTAATGCCTTAGAGTTGAAGACAGTGGCCAACGCAGAGCAAAATAATGGAATTTTAGAACACAGCCAGCCTTCAAGTAACACTGGCATCACTAAAGATTCAGAAATTTGCAAGATGCTACAAAAGAAGCAGGAGCTAAATGAGCCACCTAAACAATCCACTTTGTTCCTGGTTTTGCAAGAAATTCTAGAGTCTGAGGAGAAAGGGGACCCCATTAAACCTTCAGGATTCTGAAGTGTAAAAGACACCTGTTACCAAAGTTGCTGCATTGATTGGAAATGCCCAGAAGCTGCCCTTGTATGACAAATGCGGCACTGCCATTGTTGATATATTTGTGAAGCTCTGAGATAAGCACCAGCACCCAGAGTACTATGTGTGCAGTGACTGTGGAACCAACCTGAAGCAGAAGGGCTTTTGTGGAGGCCTGCATCTATTATGAAAAGCATGCCCAGGAATGAGTGACCTCCCCAACCCCCACCCCTGCCCAGGGCTATGATGTGGTCACATTGTTTTCCAAGTAGACCAGAAGCTGTGTGTACACTAACCTTCTCTAATCCTCACTATATTTTCCTCTCTCCAATTCCCTTTGCCTTTCACTCCTAATGTCTCTAGCAATTGACATGGTGTTATCACTGTGATATGAAACCTCCCTTTGCCTCAGCTAATGGGATATCACCCTTCCCATGACACTCGCTTTCTAAATGGCAAGCATCTCTAACAACAATGCTGCTAGCAGCTACTGTGGAGGTGTAAGACCAACAACACCAGCACACAGGAGGGCTGCTAGCACAGGTTCTTTGATCTGCTTTTCTGAAGGAAAGCAACTTAAAGGTGTTTACAATCTCACTTTGTCTAAACATACATATATCATTCACTTCATTCAGAGGGAAAAGTCTGCACCTTGAACTTCAGAGAAAACCCAAACAGAAAATACAAGTAGAAACCATGTAAACAGAGCAAATAAATAACACAAATCAGCAAACAGGGCCTCCAACTGTCTGTCCATAGCAATACATACATAGTTACCAGAGAGAGAAGTACCAACATCTGTGTTTTCAAAGCCAGAGGGCTCCTTAACGGCTACCAAGAATCTTGTTCTGGCCAAATCACGTGAACACTCTTCCAAATGAGTGAGCCCCAAAGCAAAATGCTAACCTCAGAATATATACATATATATATATATATACATACATACATATATATGTATACATATATATGTATGTATATACTTCTTCAGGATCAGAGGGCATCACAAGCATGTGACTCAAACTCATGTAAGTTAGGCTTTCTTGTGATCTAAGCAGAGCATCAAAGACTCTTGATTCAAACAAAGGCAAGCCTCAAAGGCACTTGATTGCCCTAGTGCTGAGAAACACTCCAAAAGAAAAAACAGCAAAAAGTCCCATTTTGCTTGCCATGACAGCATCTTGGCCTTGAGTCCTCTCAACAAGCATCATGTGTCCTTGCCATACTCTACTACTATCTCCTGCAAACTGCATCAGATAGAAATTCAAAATAGGAACAAAAAAAATCGATTGGACACAATTAATATTCTAGTAAATAAATGTGAAGAATTTGAAAAATAAATTCCAAAATTTTTTTTCTGATCATTCCACATCTCAGTAAACCTCACTCCTCCAAAAGTATTCTTTATTCTCATTGTGGCCTCTACTCCTTACACCCCTCAGTACAGTTAACCCTTCCACACTGCAGGGGTTAGAGGGACAATACATGCAATCTGGAAAATCCTAGTAAAATTTTTGGCCCTCCCTTCATACCAGAGAAGTCTGAATTTTTTCTTTTATGGGGTATTCACAGTATCTTATTAGAAAATCTTATTAGAAAATTTGGGCTAAGTATTTGGCCATGGGCTCTGTGTCATCTGTGACTTCCAAAAAGCTCCCTCAATATTTCCATATAATTTCTTATGCTGAGCCTCAATATATCAAAAACAGGATGGAGAAAGTCATGATGTGGAAGGGATAACTATACTCTCCCAGGGTATAATGGGCCAGAACTAACCAGATCAGTCTGGTACATCTAAGGACTTCAGAAATCCCCCCACCCTCCTAAATGAGGAAGTCCTGGGGAAGCTCAAATCCTCTGAATTACGCTGTCAAAATAAGACCAGCAACAATTGATAAAAGCCCTTTTACCACTGACAGAGAGTCTGGATATCAACTAGCCTCCAGGTCCTGAAGAGTGTTCTCCAAAACCCTCCTATCATGAATCAGCACCAGTCCCTAGGTTTAGGCTCCTCTTTACCCAGGACCCAGCAGATACTCCATTCTAGTGCTGGTGGCCAGGGACCTTCATCCCTAACTACCCCTTCTTATTATATGTCCACTCAACGAAGTTTTCCTTTGTGTATGTGGTCCATGTTTCCCTGTGCTAAACTTTGGTATCCCAAATTTTGCCAAGCCTCTAATAAGTACCTCATGCTTGATACTGAAATAAAATAAGATATTACAGTTAATTAAAGGAGGTTTACTTACCTATTATACATGAAGGCTCTTGTTTAAACCTCAGGGCCCACTTAGAATTCCTCATGGCTTTTTGTATTCAAGCGACCAGGAAGCCATGTCAACAACCAGAGCCTTAGTCCTCTGAACCAATCGAGGCCAGTTTAAGTACCTTTTACTGGCTCAGCCCACTGTTGAGAGAAACTAATAGGTATTTCTCCTACCATACAAGCCATCACCCCTATTCTGGCTTCACTCTCCACCATTCCCAATCTCGACCCTCACTACATTCTACTCAACTCTCTAATCCTTTGCCCCTTGGCCTGTGGGTTATTCACATCCTGATAAATCCTCATCTTGAATCATTCCCACTACCTGACTTTTCTGTCTCTATTAATTTGGTGCTAATCTGGTAGTAAAGGGGTCACAAGGCGCTACTTACTGGATCTGCTAAAAATTGACTCTACTAAGATCAACTGGTCCTTCAACAAAGTAAGGCAATCTTATTCTTCCCTACTTTGATTTCTATCATACCTTATCTTCTCTCCTCAAGCCTATTCATCCCTTTTTGTCAGTAAAGGACCTCAGTTCATATATTACTGAAAATAGTAGAGACAATTTACCCATGAAGAGGTCATTCTCTCTTCTAAATGTCTCAAATCTTCTTGGTATTATCCCCTTCTCTCCTCATTTTTACTGGTCTCTGATGAAGACAACAGCAGCCACTCCAATTCTCTTTCTCTGCACTCCATCAGCGACCTCATCAGCTCCCCTGGATTCACTTATTATCTCTATGCAGATGACTTCCAAATCTGTATATTACTAGCCCTAGTCTTTTGTCCTGCTCTCTACTTCCAAATCAACAACTATATATTTGACATTTCCAACTGGATGCCCCTTAGCTATCTTAAACTCAATATATCCAAACCTGAGCTCATTATCTTCCCCCACCCCTAGTCCAAACTTTCCTGTTTTTGTCAAAGAGATCATCAGACTTTCTGTTTAACCCCTTCTTGATTCTTTACTCTCCTTCACTGTGATAGCCTCATCAGTACCCTTACCTCGGGCCTTTCCTCTTTCATATCTCTATTCCCTCCAATCCTCCACATGGCTGGCCAGTTGTTAAATATCCATCAGAACAAATCTCTCCTACATCCTAATCCGATTCTGCTTTCCTCTTCCACTGTGCCCTCTGGAATCCCATTCTATTGTTAATAAACTTCTCTTCATCTCACACTTCTCGTGTTCCTTCTACCTTCTGGCACTCATAGAAGATATTGGCACTCCTCCAGAAGAGACTGCCTGGATGGATGGACTTAGTCATCCATTTCAGTAGTGTTGACTTCAGTACTGTTGGCATAAGCATCCTTATGGAGAATAGAGGATGGCAGGAGGAATCCAACCTCCACACAGCTGCCAAAGTGATATTCATAAAACAAGCGGGTGACCATGCTACTTGGTTGTTCAATAAGGCAGCTAATGGTACAGTGCAGAGAACACTGAACCTGGAATCAAAACACTGAGTTGAAACCCAGCCTTAGACACTGACTAGTTGTATTATGCTAGGCAAGTCACTTAACCTCTGTTTGCCTCAGTTTCTTCAACTGTAAACTGGGAGTGATGATAATAGCACCTGGGTTTTTCAGGGTTATCATGAAGATCAAATGAGAGAATATATGTAAAAAGTGCTTAGCGCAGTACCTGGCATATAGTAGGTACTCTATAAATGCTTATTCTCTTCCTCCCTCACCCCCCAATAAACTGCAGGGCCTCCTTATTACCTCTAGGAGCAAAAGCTCACTCCTCCAGTTAGCATGTGAAGCCTTTCACAACCTAACTCAAACCTACCTATCTATGCTTATTATATTTTATTCCCCTTCACAAACACTATGACTTCAGTAAAACTGGCCTTTTTTTGCCATTTCTCATATACAACATCCTATCTCCCGTCTTCATGCCTCTGTACAAACTGTCTTTCATGCCTGCAATATATGCCTTTCTCACCCCAACCTCTTAAAATCCCTAAATATTGTCAAAGATCAGCTCAAACACCACATTTTATATGCAGCCTCGTAAAATGCCCCCAGCCACTATTGCCTCCTTCCACCATTTCAATTTGTTGTACCTCCTGAGAAAATGTAAGCTCCCTAAGAACAAGGACCAGTTTTATTTTACCTTATATCTGAAGTGCTTAGCATGGCATCAAGCACATGATAGGCTTTTACTAAATGTTTGTTCATTGACTGATTCTTTCGTTCTTCATATCATTTAATTTCTCCTTGAAAAATGAGTTTTTCAACAACTTACTCAATAAACTAATCATTTCAGCAAGTCATTTGATGCATTCATATTTTTCTATATATTTTTTCTATATTACAGGCACCAAAACCCTCTGTTTAAAAATTAGTATTAGTTACACTATCTGGGGACAAGAGTGGGCCTATCTGTTTTTTTCATTCTGTATTTCATTGTATATTGACTATAAATTACTCTCTCTCATGGGCGTATGTAGCCCCAAGCAAAACCAAGCAAAATGGCTAAAAATGTGTCCTTTGCCATTTTCTAAAGGCCAGCAGCTTGGTTTTTAGGCAATCTAAATCTGGAGGGCACCTACCAGTCAGTAGGTCAGTCAACAAGTATTTATTAAATGCATACTATGTGATTGTGCTAAATACTAGGGATACAAAGAAAGGCAAAAACAAACAAAAAACAAAAACCAGTCCCTTCTCTCAAGGAGCTAAGAGTCTAATAGGATTGACAACAGGCAAACAAAAATGTACAAACAAGATATATACAAAATAAATTGGAGATATTCAAAAGAGAGAAAACAGGATAATTAAGAGAGATTAATAAAGGCTTCTTAGCGAAGGCAGAATTTTAGCTGAAACATGCAGGAAGCCTGAGGAGCTAGGATGAGATGAGGAGAGACAGAATTCCAGGCATGGGGGACAACAAGACAAAGTTCCAGGAGATGGAGTATCTAGTTTGAGGAACAACAAAGAAGCTAATGTCCCATTACAGCAGAGTGCATGGAGGGGCGAAGGGGAGGGTAAGGTAGGAAAGGGCTAGATTATGGAGGGCTTTAAAAGCCAATCAGGATTTTATATTCGATCCTGAAAAAAATAGGGAGTCACTGGAGCTGATTGAATAAGGGGCAATCTGGTCAAACCTGCATTTTGGGAAGATCGATTTGACAACTGAGAAGAGGACAGACTGAAGTTGTGGGGGGAGAGAGAGATTTGAGGCAGGGAAACCAACCAGCAGACTACTAGAATAGTCAAGACAGGAGGTGATAAGGCCCTACAACAGGGTGGTGGCTGCATCAGAATAGAGAAAGTATATGAGAACGATTTTGTAAAGATAGAAATGATAGGATTCTGCAACTGATTAGATACAGGAGGGAGATGAGAGTGTTCAGAATTGAGGATGACATCCCAATTGGGAGACTGGATGACTGGAAGGATTGTGGCACCCTCCACAATAAAAGAGAAGTGTGGAATATGGGAGATATTGAGCAGGAAAAAATAATGAATTCGGTTTTGTACATGTTGAATTTAATATATTTACAAGATGATACAGTTCAATATATCTGAAAGCCAGTTGGAGATGAGAGATTAGAGGTCAAGACAGAGGTTCAGGCTGGATAAATAAATCTGAGATTCATCTGTGTAGAGATGGTAGTGTAAACCTTGGAAGCTAATGAGATCACCAAGTAAAAGAGCATAAATGGAAAAGAGAAGAAGAACTAGGACAGAGCTTTGGGGGACACAGCTATGATTAATAAGTAAAACCTGGATGGATGAAGGCCCAGCAAAGGAGTCTAAGAAGAAATGGTCAGATGCTTAGAACCAGGAGAAAAGAAAGTATTAAGAACAAAAAGTTTACAGATAGCGCCAAAGGCTTCAGAAAGGTCAAGAGGGATGAGGAGCAAAGAAAAGCCATTGAACTTAGTGACTAAGAGATCACTGGTAACTTTGGAGAGAGTAATTTCATTTGAGTGATGACATCAAAAGCCAGACTGTAGAGAGTTAAGATGGGAGTGAAAGGAAAGGTAGTAGAGACTTCAGTTGCAGATGGCCTTCTGAAGGCATTTACCCAGAGAAAGGAGAATAGATATAAGACAATAGCTCGCAGAGATGAATGGACCATCCAAGTAAGGTTTTTTGAGGATGGGCAAGTCATGACATGTTTTTAGGCAGTAGGGAAGCAGCCATTAGATAGAAAGAAAGTGAAGACATGAGAGAATGAGCATGATAAAAGAAGCAGTCTTCTCAAAAAGATGGAATGGAATGGAATGGGATTGCTCGTACATGTTGAGGTATTAATCTGGGCAAGAAGAAGGGTTACCTCTTCATGTGAGAAAAGTGTGAAAGAAGAGAAAATGGTAGAAAACATCTTAGTAATATGAGATGAAGAGGAAGGGAGAAGAGGTAGATCGACTGAAATGAAACCAATTTTTCCAGTGAAGTAAGAAGCAAGGTTCTCAACTGAGGGGAGGAAAAGGAGCCTTGGGAAGTTTGGGAGGGATGAAAAGTGGCTATGGCAACTGGGATAGTGAGTAGAAGTATAGAAGTATAAAAGGATTGGCTTTTAATAATAAGGGCTCAGTTGAGATTATGTCACACAAATTTCTAGAGGACCTAATCAATAGGGTTTCATGACTTTCTCCAGCTTCATTTAGCAAAGGCAGCAGGTGTTAGGAGTGATGGGACTGAGGCTTGGCAAGGAAAGATCTTTGAAAAGATAAGGGGGCAAGGGACTCAACAGAAGTCAGTGTGGATTCAAACTGGGGGGAAGGGGGAAAGGATGAAAAACCACTTTAGGGATTGCTAGGCAGAGGGATAGGGGAAAAGAATAACAGATTGTGATCAGATATATGAATTTCAGAGCTTATGAACATGGAAATTGTGTATTTGTAGATGGTGGCAAGAACAAGGATACGACCATCTTTGTGTGTAGCTGAGGTGGCGTAGAGGAATAGGCCATGGGAAATGGGTGTGTTGAGGCACTGGGTGGTTAGGGTGTTTGAGGGATATCAATATTCTTATTGAGGTAACTTAACTTGAGGGCTGGGAAGAAAAGAAAGACTCAGAGCCAGTCGCTGAATTCATTAAGAACAGAAAGAGAGTACCCTACAGGCCTGATGATTGGTTAAAAATAGTCACCAGAATTTTGAATGGATGGTAAACATGGATGACGTGAACCTCAAAGAAAGAGAGATTATTGAGTAATGGTGGTAGAGGGAGAGTAGACATTGGCAATGGAAAGTAAGGAATATTAAAACTCCCCCCCCCCCGCCACGACCAGAGAATTGAAGTATGAGTCGAGGTATAAGCAGTGATGGAAAGGTTAGCTAGGGAGGCTGGGTGTTCAGAAGGAATTCAAGTCTTAGAGAGTATAAAATGCTGGAAGGAGTGGGAAAGGAAAAGGTTTAAGGTGAAAGCAAATCTGCTACTTGTGAAGAAGGCATTGTGGAGAGCACAGTGGAAAGGGTGGGTGCCTTTAGATTAGGATGTTGTATACTTTGGCTTAAGGGGAATGGAAATAAGGGATCCAGAAGTGGGAGATGGAGGGTGGGGTTTAAATAATGACAGCTAGGGATTCAGAATCCTTGAGATGGGGAGGGTACATCAGGCATGTTAATCAATGACAAATGAGTTCACGGCAGTTCTCATTGTCCATAGACATTCAGCCTGGGGGCGGAGTACTTCCAGCTGATCAGAGACCTGAGTGTAGCTGGTAGTGTCCAAATACAAGCAAGCTGACTCCTAGGGGGCTTATGTCCAGAAGGACCCCAGGCAAGTCAACTGCAAGCACCTAGCCCCTTACATGGCACACAGTAAATAAGTAAAACATCAAAGTAAGTGAAAAACCAGGACTCAGGGAATTATGAGTGACCTCCTTAGTTTTCTCTTAATTTTCTTCTTGCCCTCCACCCAAGAGACTTTTTCTGTATTGCCAAAATTCTCCTCACCCACAAAAAGGATAAAAAGTTTAGCCCTGTCTAATGGTTATCAGAAGAATAAACCCAATTTTTAAACCATTGTGAAGTAGTGGAAATACATGTCTTTGTATCCCTTCTTTAATTTTTTGAGGGGTACCTTCAAACTAACTTGATCCCAACCCCTCATGTAGCAAAGGCATAGGTTCTGTTGTCATCACACTCTGCATCACCCCTTCTTTCAACAACCCCTTGGAGAACTGTCAGTGTACCCTTCAAGTCTGCAAAGCACTGTTTGAGAGCCAAATGAACACAAGAGGGTACTTTCCTAGAGAAATTTCAAAGTACTATTACATTATGTGCAATTTCTGACTTTTAAAAATCTCACTGATCAAACAAACAACCAAATCATATGCTCATTGATATGTCACAACACAGTAATGTGGGATTGATGGAACATGCTGTTTAAGCACAGTGCTCTAAATCTCTATTTCAGTGCCCCAAAGTATGAGGAACCATGTAGTTACAAAGGAATTCCTTCCCAGGATCAAGTCACAAAGCCACTAGAGTATTGTTCTTCTGGTTGCTAGGTTGCATTAACTAACCCAGCAGTCCTTCAACAAGGAGACATCTCTACAGCAACCAATCTAACTACTGAGTGTATAAAATGGCATGGAAGAGCCACATTCTAGCTCCAAAATCTAGTTCATCACACACTCTTCAAGATTCCAGTACATAGTGTGGGTCAGCAGAGATTGCTTTCTGCGTTTAGTGAGTTAAAGCAATAGGAAACGCTAAAGAAAAAGAAATCTCTTAGAAAAGCCCTCCTCACCGCAGAGTTGGATAGCTGATTTCTGTTGTATAGCCACTGTTCCTATTATGTGCAATAGTCATAAACCTGGAAAGGCACAGGCAGGCCTTCATATAAGAGAGTTTGAGTGCTTCAGAACCACTCTGGACAGAGCCCCATCCTAGGAACCAACAGCATAAAGCAACAAAGAAAACCACTAACAGGAAGCCAAAGGAAATAGAAACATTAACATAGCACAACAGTTCTCCCTGTCTTTTTTAATAACTCTAACGCTCTTAAATGGGTACATGGATCTGTGAGTAGTTCCCACAGGATAGAAGCCAGCGTGGCTTAGTAGACAGAGTGCCAGCATGCAGTGAGGAAGACCTTGGTTCAATTCCTATTTCAGACATCAGCTGTGTGACCCAAGACAAATCACAATCTCTCTGGGCCCATTTCCTCTTCCGTTCAATGAAAGGGTTGGACTAGGTGACCTAAAAGATTTTTTCCAATTCTAAATCTATGATCCTATCAATAGTAAAGATCTCAACCCACCCACAGCTTTTCATCCAAATAATCTTTATCTATGTCTTTCCAAGTATCTTTGTTAAAGAGTCTATTCAATACACTGGAGGCTCTCTCTAGGTTTTTAAATATTCCATTGGTGATAGGAAATCATTCAGGCCATCCATTGGTTCTTTTTCACTCTTGCCGACTACTCCAAACTTTTTTTAAATAGCAAAAGAAGGGAGAGAACTACATTGAAATTGTTGAAAAATAAAACATTTTTTAAAATTGGGTATAAATAGCAATTCGGTCACACCAAGTCCTAGACCAACACTTTTCCAGCAAACAGTCAAGCCAGAAGGAACTGGTGACTGGAATTTGCTAAACACTGAGGGTGAAGACAAAGGAGGAAGGAGGAGTGGGTGGAATTTGGATTATTTCATGAGAACAACAGAGGAGAGCTTCTATTTGCATTAGAGCTTTGGCAAGAAATCGTTAACTACAAATCAAACACCTGAGTGTTTGGGCAACTAGCCTGAGACATCTCCAAGAATAGGAAAGTCCCCTAAAAAGTAGGAGAAATCAAGACATAACTAAAGCCCTGCTAAGGATCCTGCAGTGACAAAACAGAATAGTGAATAAGGATGATTGAGAAGTAAGCAGTTTGCCACAACAATTAGCAACAAAAGGGAGCCCCAAGAGTGGCAGAGAATTAAGTATCTTGGTTTCAGCAAGGATGAAGGGCAAGAATAAAATGTCAATGAACTAGATAGTGGTATGCTGGGTGTCCACCAGGGCTCTTCTCCATTTTTTCTCCTCCTCTCCATGCAGACTGCTATTAATTTAGTTCAAACTTTCACCACCACTCACATATAGTATTATGTAGCCTCTGAACTGGTCCCTCGGCTTCTAATCTCTACCCTCTCCAGTTGATTATGGAGCTGCTAAAGTCATTTTCCAAATACATTAAATGTCTTTCAAAAACAGTAGCTCACTAATAAGCAGAGGGAAAAATACAAGTTTCTCAGCCTTACTCTGAAGACCCATGAAAACAGGTAGCCAGATGGCAAAGTGGATAGATAGGGCCCTGAGCCTGGAGTCAGGAAGACCTGAGTTCCAATACAGCCTCAGACACTTAGCTGCGTAGGTAGTGCTGAGCAATCAGTTAACCTCAGCCTGCCTCAGTTTCCTCATCTGTAAAATAAGGGTAATAATAACACCTACATCATAGTGTTGTTGTGAGTATCAAATGAGATAATATTTGTAAATCACTTAGTATAGTTCCTGGCACATAGTAGGTGCTTAATAAATGCTTGTTTCCTTCTCTTCCCCCCTCTCCAAAAAAGAAATCTGGCTCCAATCTACATTTTCAGAGTTCCAGCCAAATTGAATCACTTCCCATCTAGTCCAGCACAATTTAAAAACTGGCCAGCAGTTAAACTCCCCAGACTTGTAGAAAGGTCAGAGACCTACAGACATTGCCTTCTGGCCTGCTGTGCATCTACTGGACAATGCCTTGCCATCTGCCCTAAGCTATGCCCTCATTAGAATGTGAATTTCTTGAGAGCAGAGATCATCTCACTTCTCTCATTGAATCCCCAGTACTTGGCACAATATGACACACACAGTAGGATACATAGTAAGCACTTAACCAATGCTTTTTCATTCATTAATACAATTCACAGGATAAGTGGTCACCTAGCTTCCATTTGAAGAGTTCCAATGAAGGGGGATGGCAACTCATTTAGTGTGTTTATAACAATAGTTGGCACTTATTTAGCCCTTTAAGATTTATAAAATGCTTTACAAGTATTGGCACAGTTGATCCCCACAACAACCTTGGGAGGTAAGTGCTATTGTCATCCTCATGTCATAGCAGACAGAAGTCACTCATCCAAGTCACACAGGCAGTAAGTGTCTGAGACTGGATTTGAAATGATGTCTTTCTGACGCCAGGGCCTGTGCTCTCTCCACTCTGCTACCTAGGCGCCATATAAATTACTTGAGGAGAAGGGTTCTATTGCATTTTATCTTTGGATTCTCTAACCCCTAACCCAGTGTCTTACACTATTAGTGGATTCTTAATAAATAATTCTTAAACTCAATTGACAGGATAATTGTGCTCAAGTATTTGAAGGACGATCTAGTGAAAAATGATTTCAATTTGATCTGCTTGGAGCCAAAGGGCAGAACTGGGAAGAGGGGTGCGAATACCCCCAAGTAAACTTGACTAAAGGAAAAGTTTCCTAAGCATCATGGTTATCCTAAGGCAGAATAAGCTACCTATGGAGGTAATTAGTTCTTCCTCGCTGGAAAGCTACAAGTGGAAAAAGGGTATCTTTTAAAATATAATTTGGATTAACTCACCTCAAAGTTCCCTGCCAGCTCTCAGATGACTTGAATAACAGTTGTTGGGATATTTTTTCCCCTTAGGATTTTTTTTTTGGGGGGAGGAACAAGTTTATGAAAAAGGATTGAGATTTTACAGCGAGTATTTTGGTCAGAAAAAAAAAATACCTGTCACTTGGCTGATCCCAATTTTTTAAAGACTGAAGTAAATAAATCTTAAATATGTCCATTTGTTTTGATTAGCTTTTGTACCAAGCATAATTTTTATTCCTTTCAGAAAATATCCTGAAAGAAAAAATACCCAGAAATAGTAACAGAAACAAGGGCTTATCTTAGTATAGGGTCTATACCTTGCAAACCACTTTCCTCACATATACCTACAAACTGTATTTGGTAGATAGTACAGTCTTACTTTGGAGATATTGCAGATTTGGTTCTGAGCATCTCAATAAAGCAAATATAGTAGCAAAGCAAGTCGCATGAAGTTTTTGTTTTCCCAGTACATATAAAAGTTATGTTTGCACTGTACTGTGTGTGTAATAGCATTATGTCTATAAAATATACATACCTTAATTAAAAAATACTTTATTGCTAAAAAATACATTTTTAATTTCCTTTAAGAACTTTGCCTTTTCATTCACAACTTGGCTGTTTACTGCAAGAGGCCTAGCTTTCAGCCTGTCCCCACTTTTGACCTGCCTTCCTCACTAAGCTTAATCATTTCTAGCATTTGATTTAAAATGAGAGACCTGTGTTTCTTCTTTTCACTTGAACACTTAGAAGCCATTGTAGAGTTATTAAATTGGCCTAATTTCAATATTGCTGTGTCTCAGGGAATAGGGAGCCTGAGTTAAGGGAGAGAAACCAGGGAGTAGAGGATGGAGCAGTCAGAACACACACAACACTCATCGATTGAGTTCACTGTCTTATGTAGGCACAGTCCATGGTGCTGCCAAACAATCACAAAAGTAATGTCAAAAATCACTGATCATGGATCACCATATATATATATATATATATATATACACACAATGTATATGTATATGCAATAGTATACATATTTATATACTATATATGAATATATATGTATAACTGTATACACATGTATATAATATATTATATATATAATGATAATGAAAAAGTTTGAAATATTGCAAGAATTACCAAAATGTGACACAGAGAAACAGTGTGAGCACATGCTATTAGAAAATTGCCGCCAATAGATTTGCTCAATGCAAGGTTGCTACAAACCTTCAATTTGTAAAAGATGCAATATTTGCAAAATACAATGTTTGCAAAGTGCAATAAAACAAGGTATGTCTATATAAGTACTGTTATTCCCATTTTATAGATGAGGTAGTAGAAGCCCAGAAAGTGACTTGCCAAACGTCACACAATTAGTAACCATTGGAAATGGAACTTGATTCCATATCTACTGACAGTGAAGGAAAAAAAAAATGTGTGTGTGTGGGTGGGTGGGTGGGTGTGTAACTAACTCGAAGCACTGCATTCTTTCTACAGCTTCCAAAGATTACTCTGATGGGGTAGAGTTGGGATATTTTTCTTCCTTCGCTGTCCTCTTTTCTCTCTGTCTCTCCTTGTCTCTGTCTCTGTCCCCGTCTCTCTCTGTGTCTCTCTGTCTCTCTTTCTTCCTCTGTGTCTCTGTCTCCCTTCTCTCCATCTCTCTTTTTTCCCCTCTCTCCCCATCTCCCTCCCTCTCTGTCTTTTCTCTTTATCCTCCTTTCTCTCTATTTCATTTATTTTGTAACTATTTAGTTTCAAAAATCATGTTACATAAGCCACATTTCTCAGTCATGGCTACAGTGAAAACAAAAAGGGAGAAACATTGGATGCCACTGATTCCACTGCTGGATATATTCAAACCACAAACTCACTGTAAACAACATGGAACTCTGAAACCAATGTTTGCTGAAATTTTTGAGCCTCATTTTTTTCTGTGTCTAGTGAATATCACTCAGCAACTAGACCTATATGTGTTTAAAAAAAAACTGTAGAGCCCTTCTATTAAGGGTTGTGTTCAATTTACACTCCCCAGAGGCTCTTAGGATCAGTCAGAAGATTAGAAGAGGAAACTGTTTTTAAGCAGCACCACCTAGAGGCCTAACACATAATCTCTAATAATTTTATATAGCTATTGTCATTTTTGCATTACAATCCTATGCGCACAAAATAAAGGACTTTGGGACAACAATACTATCCATATTCAGAAGGCTTTCATTTACTCAGCTTTGCAGAATCATATGGCCACCAACCCTATTAGAGTGGAGGAAATAAAATACTTCCCAGTCCAACGGGAAGTTAGTTCAATGGCCTGTTTAGGCCTTTCTAACTCATCAAAGAGAAATTCTCACACTTCAACTATATCATCGGTACCTCCTAACAGCTTTGTGATTGTGTTTAGTAGGCTAAACTCAAGTTATAGAACAATAGAATTGCCCACCTGGGAATAATATTAAATTCCCTATACCAAGGTTCTTCACCTTTGTGGTGACATAGACGGTCTTAACCATCTGATGAAGCCTTTCAACCCCTTTCTCAGAATCATGTTTTAAATTGTAAAAGAAAATGCATAGGATCACAAAGAAAAACAATTACTGAAATACAGTTTATGTATACCTATATATGCACATATATGCATAGGTATGCATACATATGTGTGTGTGTATATATATGTATATATATATATATATACATACATATATAAAAGTTCATAGACCCCCCCCCAATAAAGAACCTTTGTGTTAGACCAACCTGCTCATTTTACAGATGAGGAGACAGGTTTAGGAAGTTTAGGTGACTTGATCAAATAAATAAAAGGATAAGTTCTTCTAATTACTAGTCAACTTGACATAAAAATAATCATACAAAGCATTTTATTCATAACCCTGAGAAGTAATGTATCCCATTTTAGACACGAGGTAAAGAAAGGACAGGGAGATTGGGTAACTTGACTGTGGTCATATAGTTACTGAGTACCAGAATCAGGATTTGATCACAGGCATGATATTTTCAAATCATTTTAATTGGCTTTGAATGCTCTAAATGGCATATTCTTATTTGCCACAAGCCTAGCTCAACAGAAATTTTTGAGGGTCAGCCAGACAACATTTTGGATCTTTCTTCTAACACTGGACATATTGTTGTTATTTGTCCTTCGTTTTTGAGGAAGACCAATGACATAATGAGGTGATATTTTCACTTGCACAAGAATTGGATTTAGGTGAGGCAGAATTGCACAGTTATCAGCCTCACTCTCTCTTCCAGAATCATTGAAGTCCAATATCAAGACAAAGGTCAAGATGCTTGGCAATGGCCCGGGATGTAGTGGATGACTTTCGGCATCTTTGATGACTGACCAAGGTCCTGCTACAGCTGCCTTCAATGGCTGTTGGAAAAATATTGTTCTTATCTGCCCATTCCACTGGGGGAAGTCTCCATGACTGGGGTAGACATCCCCCTAACTCACTTACAGGTTGAAGGCCTGTCAATCACCCTCAACCTGGTTTAGCCCATCTGCCAAGACAGTTTTACTAAGTTGTGACAACTGTTCATGCTGCTGCTTCTTGGAGTCACAGGTAAGAGTTGGGTGACAGGTAGACATGAAAGATGGATAAGCAAACCCTCATATCAGAGGTGCTAGTCCTCCCTGGACACCCCATACACCCCACTAGTTATACAATGATCAGGAAGTTACCTAATATTTCTGAGCCTCTTTTCCCTCTTCTAAGACACAGTAGCAATAATACAAAAAGTACTTATCCTGCAGAGTTGTAAAAATCAAATGAGATTATGTAGAAAGGATTTTAAAGTACATTTTAACACTTAAATGGTTTTATAAATATCTATTAGTTTTATCATTTAGTATAGCCTCAGTCCAGCTTGGTACAGTGGAAAAAGCACCAAACACAGAGTCAGGAGAAAACTCACACCCGCCTAGCTGTGAGACCAGAAAATCCCTGAGTCTTAGTTTCTTTATCTGTGAAACAGGAATAAAAAGAACTAGTATCTACCTCACGAGGCTGTTCTAAGGAACAAATGAGAATATATGCAAAGTGGTTTATAAACCTCAAAGGAGTCTATAAATGTGTTATTATTGAAATAAAGTAAAAGCATTTGTTAAGCACTTTTATCTTCAAAACACTGGAAGCAAGCCCAACCGTCTGTTGAATTCACAATCTTCATCCTCACGAATCAACTCAAGGAAGGATATATGCAGCTGCTATAGTCCTAGAGCTCTTGGGGTCACAATCTTCAAGTCCCTTCACTGAGCTGTCTTCATTGTCCTTTAGCCAACACCCCTACACTATGTCAGAGAGGGCTTTGCTGAAGGTGTTTAACCACCAAGCAATCAATCAATCATTGAACATTTATTAAGTGCCTACTAAAGTGGGCCAGTCACTCTTGGAGTGGTAGGAATGCAAATACAATAAATAAAACAACCATTTCTCACAAGCTTACATTCTAACAAGGGAGACAACAAGCACGTATGGAAGTATGTACCAAATAAATATAAATTAATATAATGTAAATACAAAGAGTAAATATAAAGAAAATAAATACAGGTTAAGTGCTAGATAGTTGGGGAGAGAAGGCACTAGCTGCCGAAGGGATCAGGAAAGGCTTCACTTGCATGGTGTTTGAGCCACATGTTGAAGGAAGAGGTGTATTCTACGTGGCAAAGGTGAAGAGGGAGTGCCTTCCCAAGCATGGAGAATGGTCAGTAAAATGGTCCAGAAAGGAGACATGGAATACCACATGTAAGGAAATAGTTTGACTGAATCACAAAGTATGGGAGGAAGAAAAATGTCTAATGTGTCTGGAAGATAGGCTGTGGCCAGATTGTGCAGGGTGTTAAAATATAACAAAGAAATTTGTATTTTATCCTAGAAGTAATAAGGCGCCAGTGGAATTTATTCAGTAGGAGATTAATACAGTCATATCTGTACCAAAGGAAAATTACTTTGACAGCAGTATGCAGGTTAAGCTAGCATAGGGAAAGAGAAGGCAAGGTGAACACAGCAAGAATCTAGTCAAGAGGTAAGGATGGCCTGAACATGTGAGGAAAGAGAAAGGGTTAGTCGTATTTGACATTGTAGAGATAGAAAGATAGGGCAATTGATTAAAAGTAAGGAACAGAGAAGTGGAGGAAAATGTCAAGATTAGGAATCTGAGAAACTGGACAACTTGGGGTACCTTCTACAGAAAAAGGGAAGTTTATGAGAGGAGTGGGTTTGGGGGAAACGATAATGAGTTCTTTTCTGATATGTTTGATTTGAAATGCCCCTTTTTGAAATGTCTAATAAGTAGGTCAGGGGAGGGACTGGGACTGAATGTAAGACTCTGTGAGCACAGGGTTAAGGATAGGGATCAGACTTGTGATTTCATCGGTATACATAACTCCCAGGCAAGGAAAGTACCTCTACTAATAATGCAGGTCTGCGAAAACTGAGAGGTAAAGTGACTCGCCCAATTTGATCTGATAACCAGCCAGTGTTTGTCAGAAGCACTGAGTATTTGTATAAAGATGATAAATAACGTGAGAATGTATAAGGTCATCAAGAACGGTGACCAAGAACTTGCAGAGTTAGGGGCCATTAGATGTATAATGAGTTATCACCAGAGACTGGGCAGTGTGGGCAAGAGACCCAGGAGAGAACAGTGTCACAAAAACCCAGAGAAAAATGAATATCCAGGAGGAGAGGATAGTCAGTAATGACACACTCAGAAGTCAAGAGTGAGACCTGAGAAGAGATCATCAGATTTTTCTACTAAGAAATGATTGGTAAATTTGACAAGAATAATTTCATTTGAGGTTAGAAGCCAAAAAGAAAAAGTTGGGGAGTAAAAGAAAAGGAAATGGAGTCAACAAATGTGAATAGATTTTTCTAGAAATTTGGCTGAGAAAAAGAGACATACAAGATGATAGCATGATTGTAGGTGGGATCTAATGAAAGTTTTTAAAGGATGGGAGACACTTAGACATATCTTAAGGCAGTAGCAAAAGAATCAGTGGGTAAGGAGAGATTAAAAATTGGAGAGGAAAGGTATGATAGTAGGGGCAATCTGCTGGAGAAGACATAAAGAGGTGGGCTGAAAGGGACGTGGAGAAGAGTTAGCTTCACAAGAAGGTGCCACATTATTGAAGAGCGAAGGAAAGGAGAAGCATGGAGGATAATGTCAATGAAAAGAAGTTCACCTCAACCGGCCTCAATTTTCTCAAAAAAACAGAGAAGTCCTCAGCTGAAAGAAAGGGAAGGAGAAAGGAGTGGGATGTTTAAGGAAATAAAAGAAGGATACCATCAGCACCAGCACAGCTATGCTCATTACCTCCTCCACTTTAGAAATTTTACATTTGGTGTTGGAATCTGCCACACAAAAAAAAATATATTCCTCTCCAAAATCTTCTCCTAGACTTCTTTCTCCACTATGTCCCAACACACTTCCCTCCCCTTCCACTTTTAATAATAATAATAGTGATGATAATATTAGATAACATTTATATAGTGCGTATTATGTGCCAGTCACTTTGCTAATCACTTTACAATTATTGTCGCATTGAATCCTCACAACAACCTTGCAAGGTAGGTGATGTTATTTTCCCCAATTTATAGATAAGGAAACTGAGTCAAACAGAGGTTAAGTGACTTGCCCAGGTTCACACAGCAAAGTAAGTGTCTGAGGCCAAATTTGAATTCATATCTTTATGACTCCAGGCCCTGTGCTCTTTCCACTGCCAGTAAGACCTGCCCCACTAGGGACCCAACTGGAACTGGCATTTGGGCAGCATAGGTCTTTCTTTCTTCCTTCCTTCCTTTCTTTCTTTCTTTCTTTCTTTCTTTCTTTCTTTCTTTCTTTCTTTCTTTCTTTCTTTCTTTCTTTCTTTCTTTCTTTCTTTCTTTCTTTCTCCATAGTCTTACCTGCAGGCACTCTTTCCAAAGGAATACAAATTTTGATCTCTGAAAACTCGAAAGATATCTTGGGGTTTTGAGGCTAGATTTTTTTCTTAAGGACCATGCCTTAAACCCAAATCACTCTGGCTCTCATTGATAGGCTGACAATAGGTCCCAGGCCAAGACCCACTGGGTCATTATTTGGGCCCTGATTGGCTCAGAGTGACTATAAATAGCAATTGTTTCTATTTTGGCCAGAAACCCTGAGGGTCTTCCCCTCCAAGATTGATTTTTTTTTTTTACTAGATAAAAGAGGCCATTCTCTGCCTTATTTCTTACCTAGATTTAATCACTGAATGAGGGGTTGTCTCAGTCAAAAGGAGATTGTTAAAGACCTTAGTTTAAAAAGGCCAAGGTCTCCCATGGCATCCAGAGCCATCTCAAGTTGTCCTGATCTATATCTTGCCACTGGACCCAGATGGCTCTGGAGGAGAAAGTGAGGCTGGTGACTTTGCACAACGCTCCCTCACTTAAATCCAATTCACTTGCATGTCATGGCATTACCTCTCTGATGTCATGGTCCTCTTCCAGAAAGAAGGACAAACAACAAAAACAACAACAACCTGAAAAGGAGTCCCATCTACCAACATCTGAGTAGTCATTCATCCTACTTAAGGAACCCCCAAGTGAGAGGAAATCCAGACAATTCCAAGGTGGTTTTTTTAAACCTTTTCCTCTTTATTGTCCTTACTTTAAATCTGAATCTGTCCCCCTCCAAGCCTCCAACCCTTTGATTCTACTTTTTCCCTCTAGGGTCAAGCAATGCTACTTTCAAAGATAATCCTGCTTATTTGCATTTCTTTTTGCACGAAAGTTCTAATCACTGCCAGGCAGTTATACATTTATTGACTTTCTTGTCTTCGCTTTATTTTTAAACAATACTACTGCTACTCAACTACTGCCTCCCTTTCAACTTCCCTCACAAATATGGAAAAAAAACAAAAGAAAAATAAAAACCTGACAATAAATATGTATAATCCAGAAAAACAAATTTAAACATTAGCTAAACCTGAAAATCAATGTCTTGTTCTATACTTTGAGAACCATGACCTCTCTGTCAGGAGGTGGGTAGCATGTATGATCATGAATCCTGTGGAGTTATGGTCAGTCATGTATTGATAAGAGGTCTTAAGACTTTCAAAGTTATTTTTCTTTGCAGTGTTTTTGTCACTTTGTAAATTATTCTCTTGGTTCTGCTTGCCTCACTCTGTATCAGTTTGTAAAGTCTTCCGAAATTTCCCATTTGGTGCTTCACGGGTTAAAATTGCAATATGTTTATCTTCTTCAAAAAGTTTATCATACTCATCTATCAGGGCCTGATGAGCTGGACCTATAGTTGGTTCATCCTCAAAACTACTTATGTTCAAACTCACTATGTTCCCAAGAAACTGTACCTACCATGTTGCTAACAGTGCTGCCCAAGCCAACTCAGAAAACCTCATCCTGAATCACCAGCCACCATTGAATGACATGGACACTCCTGCCCCGAGTCTTCTTTTCTTCAGGACACACATTCCCAGTAGCTTGAACTGATCCCCATATGACATAAAATTTTAAGTACCTTCACCATGCTAATTTCCATTCTCTGGGCACTCCAACTTAATCTACATCCTTCCAAATATGTAGCACTTAAAACTGAACACAATGCTACAGACATGGACTGATCAGGGCAGAGAATAGATGCTCCTGGAAATGTAAGCTTCTGCATGTAGGCTAAGACTACATAAACTTTCTGGGCTGCTTTATCAAATTAATTCATATGGTGCTTATAGTCCACTAAAACTCCTCAGTCTTTTTCAAACAAATTAATCATGACTCCCCTATCTTATTCTTATGAAGTTTATATTTTTAACATCTGCCTTGAAGTTCATCTTATTCCATTTGGGCCAACGTTCTAGCCTGTCAAGTTCTTTTTGAATATTGACTGCCATCCAGTGCATGAACTATCCTCTCAGTTTTGCATCATCTGAAAATTTTAGTTTTTCAAATATTCTTTTGGCTAAGTCCTTATTAAAAATCTTAAACATCACAGGATCAGTCATAGACCCCTGGGTCTCTCTACTTGAGAGCTCTTTCCAATTTGATACTGAAACATATGACTAATGTTTGGATCTATACATTCAAGAGTTTTAAATCCACCTAATCGATCATACCATGTCTAGCCTATATCTCTCAGTCATTTCTATAGGAATAGTATGAATTTTTGTCAAATCCTTAGCTAACATCCAATTAAACAATATTTACATTATTCCTTTGGTCTCAAAATATAAATAATATTAAGCTGAAATGACCTGCTTTTAATGAAATCATGCCGGCTCTTTATGACTACTACTTCCTTTTCTGTCTATCAGCCAGCTCTCTAATATTATGTCCTAGAATTTTTCAAAGACTCAAAATCAAACCCATCAGCCTATAATTTTCAGATGCTGCTGTTCTCTCTATTCTGAAATTGAGGGCATTTGCCCTTCTCCAATTTCATATCATCTTTCCTGTTCTCTACAATCTTTCAAATATTACTGAATATCACAAATATTACACATCACAATGGCTCAGCAATCGCATCTCCTGGTTGTTTCAGTTCCCAAGGATATAGTTAATCGGTGCCAAGGAACTTAAACTCATCAAGATCAACCAAGTTCTCTCTTCCCTATCCTGGCTCAGCTCCCCACTAGCTATTTTTGTCCCGTCCTTTCCAATCATTCTCATTACCAGGGAAAACAGAAGCCAAATTAGAATTGAACATTTCTGCTTCCTATTGAATACCAGTTATCCTCCTATCCCCCCTGAGCATTGGTCTTATCCTTTCTTTGACCCTCCTCTTATTCCCCATGTCATTTTTAAATCTCATTTCTATTGACCTTAGTTTTCCTTGCAAGTCTACCTCTTTCCTGGAGCTTTAACACTCTTGAAAGTATTTTTACAGATCTCTGGCAGGTCTTTATCATCATCCTCTAATGCATGCCATTGCTTCTATCTTCATATATGTCTTTTTTTTCTAAGTTAGTTGGTGACTTCCCCAGTTATCCACATAGGGCACATTAAACAACTCCCCCTTTTCTCTCCTTGTCAGAAATGTTTTTTTTTTTTTGCATCCTCAGAATTTCACTCTGTGAAATGGACTGTAAGCACCATAAGAATTAAGGGAGTTTTCCATCCTTCTTGAGCTAACTTTCTTAATAGCACTTTAATGCTGGGGATCATAGCTATACTTTCCCTGAGCCCATTGAAATCTATTTCCCTCTCAAATTTGGGGTACATGTTAGATTTTTACTGGGCTTTCCTCTTCTCTGTCACAAATTCTATGATGGAATGCTCACTTTTACCTAGAGTTCCCATCATTCCCACTCCCAGAAACTAGTTGTTCCACATTAATGAGAATCTGGTCCAGAATTTTTCCTAATTTGTTTTTCTATCTTTTAAAAATAAAATTATCATTGTCGAGGGGAAGGTACCATTCCTTTTGTATGTAAATAGTGTAGAAAAAGAACAGTTGTGTAAGGAAAATAGGTGGAAATTCACTTATGAAGAAATAGTCTGGTTTGTGCAGAGAAAATTTCAGCAAAAGTCCTAATAAAGGAAGTCTCTCAGTGCTATATAATACCTTTAAGCCAGGCTTATGATATCCATTTTTTTTTCAGTCCAGATAGTCTATTATATAATTGAGTAATAAAATCACTTCTGTTTCTACCTCCATTGGTCCTCCAAATGTTCTCACCATGTTTCCCCCTCTGGTTCCGGGATTTCCTCACATGAGTATTCTTCTTAAAATACAATACTCACTGCCTCACCCCTTTTACTTATCCTGTTTCTTTTGAATATGACATCCCCTCTTAGAGGCATTCCAATCATGAGTCACATCCCCTCAAATATCCATGATAGCTTGGAGGTCAAATGTGCCTCCTTGCATAAAGGTCTCCAGTTCATATTATTTATTTACAGAGTACATATTAACCATTCTTTTCCTTTCTGAATGCTATGAAATGAAGTTTATCAAGAACCTACTTGTGTAAGATACTATGCTAATTCTTAGGAAAAATGAAGGCAAGTAAATAATACTTGGGTCTTCACTTAAGAAATTTGTAATCTAGGAGGGAAAATAAAATGTGTACATAAATGTTAGTCATTAATAATAATTATTTGCATTTATCTAGCACTTTAAGGTTTATCAAGTATTTTCCTCACAACTACCCTGTGAGACAGGCAGTACAGTATTACTATGTTCATTTTTAGATGAAGAAAGTGAAAATTAGAGAATTTAAATTACTTGGCAACAGTCACTTACAGTTGAGCGTCCTCTAGCTAGGTGGCTCTATCCAACAGCTGGCCTGGGAATCAAGAAAACTCATCTTTGTGAGTCCAAATCTGGCCTCAGACACTTACTAGCTGTGTTACCCTGGGCAAGTCACTTCACCCTGTTTGCTCAGCTTCCTCATCTATAAAATGAGCTAGAGAAGAAAATGGCAAACCACTCCAGAATCTTTTCAAGAAAACCCTAAATGAGGTCATGAAGAGTCAGACACGACTGAACAAAATAAGTATATGGGAGAGATACAAACATACTGCTAAGAGAGATATGAGGAAGGAAATAACTTTTGGTTGAGGAGGCTTGGAAAGGAATTTGGGAAGGTTGATGGATCCCTTAGCACAACAACAGCCTTGCTGAAGGTGGTGTCTGAGCTGGATTTAGAAAGAGAAGGATTCCAGTAAGCAGAGATGTAGTGGGAAGAGAGAGAAGGAGGGAGCAAGTTGTGCATTCCAGGTACAGGACAGCATCGTAAAGCAAGTTTGAATACACTCATTTTCTAATTTAAAAACAAAATTTTGATGGTTTGGTAGTGTGGATAGCCATTTTTAACGTAAAAAAAAATCTGTCTACTTCTGTTTCTCTAATTCTACAAAAGTAAACCACCTAAAATAAATATGTTAAGTATGTTTGAGAGGTTTAACTCATTCTGAAACACCAAAAGATAAGAATAAATTATGTAGAACCATAAGGCAGGGTTTTAGCATCTTTAAGAGCCACCAGAATGACTCTTAAATGTAAATAAATTTAGTTACCAATCTCTAAACTTGACACTGAGTGGCATGCAGTAATCAGCAGCAAGATTAATACTACCATCAGCACATTCTCATCTGCCCTAATGATTTCACTGGTCCTGCATAGCAAAACATTTCTGAACTGTTAGTTACAAGCTGAGGGTTGTTAGCAAGACACATCATCTCTCTCCCTCCACAAGTGACTGTTGCCTTTGTTTACAAAATGAGGAATTGGGATAAGATGATATCTAAGATCACTTCCAGCTCTCTGATGATATTGGACATTCCTTCAAGTTCAAGATCAGGGATTCTTAGCCTGGGGTTCACACTCATGAATAGATTCAAATAGGGCATAAATTTGATTTTTTTAAAAATATTTTGATAACTATATTTTGATATTATTAACTTTCTTTGTAATTCTGTGCTTTTAATTTTACACACTTAATTCTTCCCAAAAGAGGCCCATTCATTAGACTGCCCACAGGGACCAGGACATATAAAAAGTCAGGAACTCAGATCTAGATAGATTCTCTTTAGGGCCAGTAGAATAATTGCTGGATCTGGAATCAAAGAATCTGTGTTCTGCTGCTTACTATTGATGAGACCTTAGGAAAGTCACTTAACCTATCTGGGTGTCAGTTTTCCCAGATGTAAAATGAAGCCGTTGTACTAGTTGACCTTCATTTAAGGCCCCTTCCCGATCTGTGATCTCATAATCCTTATTTCCCTCATCACTTTGATGGTACCATCCCCCTCTTAATACATCCAAGCATATAATCTTGGAATCATTTTTGCCTCTTCTGACCACTTTGCTTCCCATATCTGTTCTAACAACTAGTCTTGCTGATTCTTTCATAATATTCCCTAAATCACTGTTCAGCTATACCCCTTATTGTTGTAACATCTATAAGCCCTAACCCTGACACCTATCCGCCCAGGCCAACACCTTCTTCTATCTACTCCTTTCTCTCCAATCTTGCCTGAGGAGGAAAGGATACGGCCAGCCCTCCGGCTCTCTTTCTCTCCCCTCCCTGTCTGACTAAGATTGAGAATAGAGTTATCACCCACGATGACATCAGTGCCCCAGGAGTCCCCTCTAAGGCAGGGAGAGAGGAAAACTAGCTGGGCAAGAACTTCCTTCCAGCTCAGAATATCAAGAACTGGGGGTTTTCCCACAGGCTCAAGGTCAGGCCATTCAGGCTATTAGCAGAGAAGGGGACTATGTTCTCTGTACAAAGTCATGGGCTGGGTAGAGTCACTGCCTTCCCCTATCCCTTTGAAGCAGGGAGAAAATCTGGCAGATGCCAAGCCAGGGAGGCTTTCTACTGAACTTGGGAGGAGCCCATCTACCACAAAGGCTGTTTCCTCCTCCAGGGCCTCTCCCTCAGATGATGGGCCAGTTCAGCCTGAAAGGGGAGGGAAGGGGATGAGGGAGAATAACTCTTGTGCAGGATTTGTCTTTTAATAACCAAAGATTTGAAAATAAGTTCAAAGGCATTCTTAAAATGAAATGTATTACCAATGAAGGATAAAGAAGTGTTCAAACCTAGAAATCAAACACTAATTGTTCTTAAAGTTCTATGAGATATGCTTTCTCAAATTTTCCAGGTTCATTTTTACTTCAAACTCCCAATCAGTCAGTCAATAAGGATTTATTAAGCACCTACTAGGTGCCAGACAATGTACTAAGAGCTGGAAATAGAAAGGCAAAAAATAATCTTTGCCCTCAAGGTGTTCACAATCTAAGGGGGGAGACAACATGCAAACAAAAATGCACGAATTATGCACAGTCTAAATAAGAAATAATTAACAGGCAGAAGGTATTAGAATTAAGGGCATTAGGAAAGGTTTTCTATAGAAGGTGAGATTTTAGCTGGAATTTGAAGGATTCCAGGGAAGTCAGGAAGCAGAGATGAGGAGAGGGGGCATTCTAAGCATTAGGGACAGCCAAAGAAAATGCCCAGAGTTAGAAGATAGAGTATCTTGTTCTGGCAAACAGCAAGGAGACCAGTATTACTGGAGCAAACAGTATTTGGGGATGGGGGGAGGATTAGGTGTATGAAAACTACAAAGGTAGGGATGGGGCTAGATTATAAAGGGCTTTCAATGCCGAACAGAGGATTTTACATTGGATCCAGGAGGACATAGGGAACCACTGGAGTTTATAGAGTGAGTGGAAATTAAGGATGGGGGAGGGGGTAACATGGTTAGACCTGCACTTTCACAGAATGTTAGGCTTAAAAGAGATTTTAGAGATGTATTTCAGGGATCCTTTCTCTGGTATCCCTGACACTGGGTTTATCAGGCTTCCCACTCAAACACTTTTAGTAACAAGTAGCTCACAGGCAAATTAAGCCATTCTTTCCACTGTTGGACAGCCCTCGCCACTAGAAAAGTAGTATATAGTTTCACAATCTACTTTCATAACTTCCACCCTCTAGAGTTACACATAATGAATCTAAATTCTCATTTAAATAAATAAAGGAAAAAAAACAAAAAATGTTAAGGAACCCCCTTCTCAGAAGAATTTTTTAAATGCATAAAACAAAATATATAGGATTACAAAGGAAACCAATTATATTGAAATGCCATTATAAAATACTTTAAGAAAAAGTTCATAGATCCCACATCAGGGAACCCAGGTAGAGAACATAAGGATAGCCCTTCAAATATTTAATGATGCCTGTGGTGGTAGGTATTTATTTTTCCCAAGCTAAATATCCCCAGTTCCTCATATGATATGGTTTCTAGATCCCTCACTAACCTTGGATCATTAGCCCTGGAAAGGTTCTTAGTTATGACCTATGCTCCTTTCTCCACATTTTACAGATGTAAAAAAAAAAAACCAGGCCAAAAGAGGTGAATTAACTTACATAAGCAAACTCATCTGACTAAATCTGATCCTAGTCCCCATTCTCAGACCCATGAATTCCCAGAGGCTGACCAGACATTATCACTTCCAGCCTCTGACTAACTTTCCCAAACTCTCCCCTCCAGAGATTCCCAAGGTTTCTCAATGGGCTTTTGCTAGTTATGCAAAAGAACTTACCTTGTGAAACTCTGAGCCCCGGCTAACCTCTTCCATCTGCAGCCTGGCCATTCCCATTCCCCCTGCCGCACTACCCTA
>CM053622.1:226796998-226819866 GCA_028646595.1 Phalanger gymnotis | reverse complement strand
AGGAAGGAAGGAAGGAAGGAAGGAAGGAAGGAAGGAAGGAAGGGTCTGGGTAACATATTTTAAAGAATCATAAAAGAATAGAGGTAAAATCAAGATGACAAAGTAGTAGGAAGCATTAGTCAGCTTCCCCCAGAACTCCTCAAATAGACCAAGAAAATGCATCAAATTAAACGCTGATGTGGAAATCCAAGGGGAAAAAAATCACAGTGAATCATTTTTTCAAGTCAGAGAGAGAGAGAGAGAGCGAGAGAGATGGACACTGGAAATTGTGTTTGGCCAGGAGTATGCTACCCACTGAGTTCTCTGGTGCTCAGGAAAAGGTTATGCCATGGGGCAAGAGGAGATTTCAGGTTCTTACCAATCCACCCCCTCAGATACTTACATACCAGGGTTCTGAGATGGGGATAGATGGTCAGCTCACAGCTTTGTCACCTACTCAGTTCTGGGTTACAGATCCAGGTCAGATTGACAAGAAGACTTGTGCCCAGAGGTGACATTCCAGAGTTAGGAGCAGTAAAAGGCGTAAGGCAATAAGGACCATATTTGGACTCAGACAAGAGTGGTATGGCTCAGATCCCATGAGCAGAGTGGGGATTCTAGTCCAATCTGAAACCTGAGGAGAAATAACCAGGGAAGGAATTCCGGACCAAAGGGAAGACTAGTATTCTGTCACTCTGAACCAGCAGAGTTTTCCCTAATTGACAAGAGCTGAGTTCAACAGCAGTTTACTATTGCTTATACCCAAATCCTGGCAAGGAATTTGCAGAGCTCAGACCTGGGATGAATTGAGGTCAATAATCAGACTTCGCCCTAAGTACACTTAGAGAGTACTAAAATCTTGTACATCCCCAGACTGAATTGTCCTTGAGATCTTGGAATAACAAAACAATACCCCCCCCCAAGAAAGCAGAAACAGGAACAACCCAGACATTCCCTCCAGAATTGTGCAGGACCCAACCCTAATATCAGGTCTGAAGTCAGGAGGTAGACTGGAAGAATGAGCAAACAAAAGAACCCCACTATGAAAAGCTATCGTAGCTTTTCAAAACACTCAAGACACAAACCCAAAAGAAGAAAATTACTCCGAAATATCTCCAAGCAAAGTCTCAGAGAAAAATCCAACTTGGGTACAAATTCAACTAGAATTCCTGGAAAGGAAATGAGTATGCTTCCAAAAAATGGAAAAGAAATGAGAGCTAAAGAACAAAAATGGAAAAGGAATTACTAGCTTGGTACAACAGGTATAAAACTTTTCCCAAGCAACAAACTCCCTGAAAATTAGAATGGACTAAATAGAAGTCAATGATACCACAAAAGAGTGAAAAGTATTAAAATAAAGTCAAAAGACTGAAAAGATAGAAGAAATTGTAAGATACCTCATGCAACAGCAATTGACCTGAAAAATAGATGGAGTAGAAAAAAAAACTAAAGAATCATTGGACTGATAAAACATATATGTATATACATGTATATATGTATTTATATATATATATATGTATCTATATATATATATTAAAGAACCTAGCCATTTTAAGAAATTTTAGAAGAAAATTGCTTAGATCTTCTAGAACCAGCAGGTAAAGTAGAAATAGAAAGAATCCACAGGTCACCTCCTGAAATTCCAAAATGAAAACTCCCAGGAAAATCATACCTAAAATCCAATCCTTCCAGGTAAAAGAAAAAATTCTGCAAGTAGCCAGAAAGAAGGAATTCAAATACCACGGAGCCACAGTCAGGATTATGCATGATTCAGCAGCCACCATATCAAGAAGCTCAGAGGTGGAATATGATATTCCAGAAAGCAAAGTATATAACTTACCCAGAAACCTGAGTACCTACAGAAGAAAAAAAATTGCTTTTTAATTTAATAGAGGACTTCCAAGCAATCTTGATAAAAATAAAACAGCTGTGTAAAAACTGTTAAGCTCAAAGGAGTAAAGAGAAACATCAACAAATAAACATGAATGAAAAATGATGAAGAACTAAATAAGGATTAACTGCTTACATTCAATTACGAGAAGATAATCTGTGTCTTCTCTGAACCTGATTATTGTGAGGGATTATAAAGGGGGTGTAATTAGACAAAGCACCTCAGAGTGGTTCTCTTATATCTTAATAGTGATAAGAGAAGAATGGAAGGAGAAAAAGAGGATACACCGAAGGGGAAGGAAAAGAAGGTTCAGAAAAATTATCTCACATAAATCAGGATATGCAAGCAGACATCTATACAAACAAGGAAGAGGGGATGAAGGAAGCAGCTGACACTTCAACCTCACTCTTATTTAAACTGGTTAAAGGAAGGAAGAATACTCAATATACATGAAGGTGGGTACAAAAATATATTTCACTCAATATGGAAATAGGAAAGAAAACAGAGAAGAGGGAGGGAGAATTAGACAGAAGAGAGGTAAAAGGAGGGATTAGCCCTAAACAAAACAAACTCTAAGAATGTAAAAAATATTTATAACTCTTCTTGAAGTGGCAAAGAATCTCAGGGGTTATCCATAAATTGGAGAATGGATGAATAAACTATGCGATATAATATTATAAAATACTATTATGCTATAAGAAATGATGAAAAAATTAAAAAATAAGAAATTATGAAGGAGATAGTTTCAGACAAACCTAGGAATACTTGTATGGACTGATGCAGCATGAAATGAACAGAACCAGGAGCACAATTTATACAACAACAACAATATAGTAAAGACAGAAAACATTGAAAGAAGATCATGAAGACCAACCAGGATTCCAGAAGATTAATAATGAAATATGCTACCCAACTTCTGATAGAGAAGTAAAGGACTCAGAGTGTAGAATGAGGCAAACACTTTTTTTGAAAATGGTTGATGTGGACATTTGTTAATTGACTACACATGTGTGTGATGGAATTTTGTTTTTCTTTTGTTCTGGGTGTGGGGAGAAGTTTGGGAGGAAAACAAAGAAGGGAGAATTCTTCTGATTGAAAAAAGGTCTCATAATTTCTAAAAAAGAAAAAGAAAGAGGAGATTTTACCAGAAGGTCTCTGGATGAATATGAGGAGCTCTTGTAGGATAGCTTCAATTCTTTCAGTGAAATACAAGACAAAAATATCAGCTAAAACAGTGTGGAGGAGAGCCATGAGAGATTTGAAGAGGTATTAAAAGGTTTGGAAAAGTGATGCTTGGGATGTTGAGTTAATTATGGAGGTATAAAAGGATTATCTTGCCATTGTGAGGGCACAATTGAGATTATGTAAAATAAATTTATAGTATACCCAGTCAATATAATTTCACTATTTTCTCCAGCTTCCTTTAGCAGCATGTGAATAGGAACTAAGGTAGCAGATAGCATAAATGATAGAAGGTTGAGGTTTGGCAGGGAAAGATTCACAATAACATAAGGAGACAAGAAAACTGAAAGGAAAAGACAGTGTAGAGTTAAACTGGTTCAACACGGGGTCAGTACAATAACAGTGTACGTAATGCAAGTTTGATGGCCTGGGAAAAAATGAGGAGTGGAGGGATTGGAGGTTATAGGCAAAAGGAAGAAGGAGTGTAGCAGTTTAAAGATAGAGAGAGAGGTGGAATGATAACCGATTGTAGTTAGATAAAGGAATTTCAGAGTTCATGAACATGGAAGTGGTACATTTGTGGATGATAGCAAAATCAAGTGTAGGAGCATCTTTGTGTGTGGCTGAGATGGGGTGGAGGAATAGGAAATGTAAAGTAAATTAAGAGAGTGGGGAGTTACAGTATTTCAGGGAGTATCCATATGTATAAGTTCCCCAGAATGGAGGCAAAAGTTGAAGACAGCAAGATTTAGCCAGGCACTGAATTCACTGAGGAAAGAATGAGAATGTCCTGGATGTTAGTAGACAACAGCTATCTAAAATACAAACATAAGAGTCAAGAGAAACAAACAAAAAAAAAGGTAAATATGAGCAAGCAATCGTAAGGAACTAAGTACAAACTGTTTACATTCTCCTTCAGGGAGGTGATAAATGTATTCCCTCAGAACTCTATCACCATTAGAGGTCATACAGATAGTCTAATTAGTCAGAAGGTGTGGGAGTGGTTCTGTTATGTTTTCATGATCTTAAAAGAAAAATAAAAAGACAGAGGAAGAGGAATACACCAGGGAAAAGAGGAAGGATGGAGAAAATTATCTCATGTAATTGAGATGCACAAGTAGAAATCTACACAAACAAGGAGGAAGGGGTGGGGGGAGCAGATAACACTTAAACCTTATTCTCATCTGAACTGGTGAAAGAAAAAAAGAATACATGAACACACACACACACACATACACACATACAAGCTAGATAAAGAAACACATTTTACACAATAGGGAAAAAGAAGGAAATTGGAAGAAGGGAGAGGAAGAAATAGAGGGAGAGTTTATTAAGACAGGTATTAGTCCTAAGCAAAGCAAACTAAAGGTATACAAAAAATATTCGTAGCTCTTTTTGAGATGTCAATGAATGGAAATCTGAGGGAATGCCCAAGAATTGGGAAATGGATGAACAAGTTATAATACATAAATGTGATAAAATACTATTGGGCTGATTTCTTATCACTGTAATGATTAGCAATGATTCCAGAGGATTAATGATGAAACCGGCAACCCACATCCTGATATAGAGGGAAACAACTCAGAATGCAGGATGGAACTTTTCTTTTTACATGGCAAATGTGGAGATTTGATTAACTCTCCATGTTTGCGATGGTTTTTTTTTTCTTGTGTTCTCAGTGGAAGGTGGGAGGGGGAGGGGGAGGATGAGAAGGTAGGTCTTGACTGATTAAAGCAAATATTTTAAAAAATAAAAGTGAATTCAAACTTGGAGAAAAAAATAATTGCAGTATTACATAAACTGTTCAAAACAATAAGAAAAAAGGGCGCCTACCAAATTCCTTCTATGATATAAATATGGTGTTGATATCTCAACCAGAGAGAGTAAAAATAAAGAAAACTATAGATCAATTTCCCTAATAAATATTGATGAGAATTTTCAAATAAAATTTTAGAAAGAAGATTATAGCTGCATATCACAAAGATTATGATCAGGTTGGACTTATATCAAGAATGCAGGACTAGGGCAGCTAGGTGGCACAGTGAGCATAGCACCAGCCCTGAAGTCAGGAGGACCTGAGTTCAAATCCACCCTCAGACACTTGACATACTTACTAGCTGTGTGACCTCAGGCAAGTCACTTAACCCCAATTGCCCTGCCAAAAAGCAAAAAAAAAAAAAAAAAAGAGTGAAGGACTATTTCAATATTAGAAAAAACTTATAAATATAATTATCATTAAATGTGTTCTTAAACAACATTATTAACAAGAACAACAAAGATCATATGATTATATCGATCAATGTAAAGGCTTCTGACAAGATGCAACATCCATCACTATTTAAAAAAAAATTAAAAGCATAGAAATAAATAGATCTTTCTTTAATATAATAAGTAATATTTATCTAAAAGCAAAAGCTAATGCTATCTATAAAGAGGATAAACTGGAGACCTTTCCAATAAGATCAAGAGTAAAGCAAGGTTGTCCACTATCCCCATTGCTATTCAACATAGTACTAGAAATGCTAGCTACAACAATAATACAAGAAAAAGAAATGTAGGGAATAAGCACAGGCAAAGAAGAAACAAAAGTATTGCTATGTGCCGATAAGATGGTTTACTTAGAAAACCTTAGAGTTAACTTAAAAAATTAATTGAAACAATACATACAGCAAACGTAAACTGACAAAATTATCAGTGTTTTTCTATATTACCAACAAAATCTAGGAGAAGGAGATTAAAAGAGAAATAATTCCATTAAAATATCTACAGAAAAAATAAAATATTTAGGAGTCTACTTGCAATTACATATACAGGAAATATATTAACACAACTAGAAAACTCTCTTCGCACAAACAAAAACAGACATAAATAAGTAAAGAATGTTTTTGTGGATAGGCCACGCCAATATAATAAAAATGACAATACTACCTAAATTAATTTACTTATTCAGTACCATTCCAATCAAACTACCAAAGGTTTACCTTTTAGAGCTAGAAAAAATAATAACATTCATCTGTATGAACAAAAGTTCAAGAATATCAAGGGAATTGATGAAAAAAAGTGGGAAAGAAGGGAGCCTAGCTGTAGCAGACCTCAAACCACAGTATTAAGTAATATAGTAAAACAATAATCATCAAAACAATTTGGTACTGGTTAAGAAATAGATATTGATCAGTAGAACAGAATAAGTACACCATATATAGAAGCAAGTGTTTGATAAACCCAAAGATCCTGGCTATCAGGGTAAGAACTAGATATTTAATAATTTAAAAAAAAAATCTTTTGGGAAAACTGAAAGAAACTAGGCTACCACCTCACATTGAATGCCAAGATAAACGCATGATTCTAAGGTTGGTCTTCTATCTGATTATCTATCCACTGTGCCTTCTCTTTCTACTTTTCTCTTTATCTCTTTCTCCTCAAAATCTCTCTGTGTGTATTTAGGAAGGAAATATGTATGTACATATATACATACATATATATGTATATATACGTATATATGTATATATACACATGTGTATCTATGTATATATACACATATATGTATGTGTGTAGGTATATACACACAGATACATACATATACGTATATTTATTTATTTATTCCTATACTCTCTTTTTTTAGAGATCTCTGATTTCCTCAAGTAGTTATTCCCTCCTCTGACAATCAGTAGGTCAACAAGTATTTATTATGTGTTTACTATGAGCCAAGCACCAGGCTAAGCAGTGGCAATATAAATACAAATAGAAAGGCATTCCCTGCCCTCAAAGAGCTTCCATTCTAATGAGGGTAAGATAACATGTAAAAAGGAGATAAAAAGTTGGGGGAGAAGGAGCTTAACGGGAAAGTCTTGCAGAGAAGAGTTAGCAGTACATGCTGGAGAGGAAAGAAGACGTCTTTGGCCTAGGCTCCCTCCTTAAATGAAAGATTCTGAAAGCGACCAGCCAACCAAAAGGAGAAGCCTCAAGATGAGGGTATTTCCAGTATGAAGTAGTTGAGGGGTTAAGTGAGTTTCTGGAATGAAGAGGTTTGTTTCTATGACAGAGCAGACAAAGTCCTCTGGAGATAGTCAGCTGGGCAGCCTGGAGGGGAATGAAGACATTGTTGGCCTGGGTCTTCCCCTTGTACTGGAGGTTCTGACACAAAACATAAACCTTCTACAGCTTTTTGTAGATTGTCTTCTACACACACACACACATACACACACACACACACACACACGCATGCATGTATGCACACACACTTCTTCAGGAGATAACACATTATTATCAAGCCAGCAGCATTTATTAAATGACTACTGTGTACTACTGTGCTTGGCGAAAGGACTGATAGAATGATGAAAACAACCCCTGCCCTCAAGAGCTTACATTCTAATGAGGGAGCTAACATGCACATATATAGCACATATCCAAGTACATACAAAATTTACACAAAGCACATACAAGGTAACTTTTAATGGGGGGAGGGATAAAACACTAACAGTTGAAGGGACAGGAAAGGCTTTTTGTAGCATTTCCTCTCAAATCCACCTTCTCTTACAAAGACTGTGATGCTAAATTGCAAATCAAAGAATAAATCTTAGTTAGAATCTTCCATTTATCTATAGTTGTCCTAAGGTAATGTAACAGAGGATCACAAAGTCCTATTTGCTTCCCGACCTTTCAACCCCCCCCCCAAAAAAAGATTATCTGTGAAGCTATTCCTTTGCATGATATGGAATTTTGTAGTTGAAATTCTTTTTTTTTTTAATTAACGAAAATCTACTTTTTCTCCCTTTCGCTTTCTCTCCCACTTTGAAAAAGAAAGAGAAACAAAACCGTTGTAACAAATATTTGTTGTTCACTCGTGGCAGTTGTGTCCAACTCTTTGTGACCCCATCTGGAGTTTTGTTTTTTTTTTTTTACAAAGATACTCTAATGGTTTGCCATTTTCTTCTCCTGTTCATTTTACAGATTAGGAAACTGAGGCCAACAGGGTGTAGTGATTTGCCCTGGGTCATATAGCCGATGAGCATGTGAGCGTGAATTTGGACTCAGATCTTCCTGACACCAGTCCCAGAGCTCTATCCACTGCATAACCCAGCTACCCAACAAAAACTTAGAATCAAGCAGAACAAATTCCCACAATGGCCAAGTGCAAAAAATATGCCTAAATCTCCACCCTGATTCTATAATTCTCTCTCTCTCTCTCTCTCTCTCTTTGTCTCTCTGTCTCTCTTTCTCTGTCTGTCTCTGTCTCTGTCTCTGTCTCTCTCTCTTCCTCTTCCTCCTCTTTCTTAAAAGAAATGGCCCAGAAGTCAGTACAAATGCTACCTACGGATCACACCTAACTACTCTAGCCAAAAGTGCCAAGCCTAACTTACATAAAGCGGAAAAATTAGAATTAGCTAATAAACGTCCTTCTTTGGTGATTCATCAAGGCAGGAAGAAACCCCCGTGTTCTTAAAGGTTATGGCAATGTTTATGGCACAAACCTGGGGCTACCCAGCTTCAACTCAATACTCACAGGTTGATGATGAGGTCCCTGCAAGGTAACTAATATCCTGGGTTCAAATGTACTCTGTGTAACAGTAACACTGTGCAAGGATCAACTATGATTGACTTAGCTCTTCTCAGCAATATATTGATCCAAGACAATTCCAAAAGATTCATGATGGAAAATTCTATCCACATCCAGAGAAATAACTATGGAGTCTGAATGCAGATCAAAAAGCATATCATTTTCACTTTGGGTTTTTTTTCTTTTGTTCTATTCCTTCACAACATGACTAAAGTAGAAATATGTTTTACTTTATTGTACACGTATAACCTATATCAGATTGTTTGCTGTCTTGGGGAAGAGGAAGAGGAGGGAGAGCAGGAGAAAAATTTGGAACTCAAAATCTTTCAAAAAATGAATGTTGAAAATTGCCTTTACATGAATTGAAAAAAATAAAATTCTATTTAACAATAACAACAAACATACTCTATGAGTCTGTACTCCTGAAACTGTAGTCCAGTACATCTTTAACTTTTTTTTGTTGGGGAGAAGGCAGAGCAATTGAGTTTAAGTGACTCGCCTAAGATCACACAGCTAGTGTGTGCAAAGTGCCTGAGGCCATATTTGAACTCAGGTCCTCCTGTCTCCAGGGCCAGTGCTCTATTCACTGCGCCACCTAGCTGCCTCAGTACATCTTTAACTTTAGCGATCAGTGAACACAATTAACTGAAAGCAAAAGCATTTACTAAAAAGACACTATAAAAACAGTAGCTACAAAACATTCCCCTACCCACTGTGGGGAACACTCTCACCAATACGTGCTGGGAAGAGGGGCACACACTTAGAATACACTGGTAGCATATGCATAGGAAACACAAATAGCCAGGTAACTCATGCCTCTGATACAGCAAAGGTTCTAATGTCTTTTCTTCTTGTGGTGTCCTCACACTGCTCCTTGCTGGGCAAGTTGCTCATGTGGGCTACCTGGGCCTGCTGCATTCCCAGTTGCCAGTGTTAAAACTCTCTTAAATCGATAGCTGATTCTCTTCTCTGCAATCAAGTCTCACTTCTTAGAAATGCATCTACTGACTTCTCCAGGACAGGTATTCCCACTCTATGGCATACATACACCAAGGAGGTATGAGAAGCTTATCAAGGGGATACAGGAAATATTTGGCAAATAGCTATTAGTGAAAGAGGTTTTCATATAACACATTGTTTTCTTTATTTCAATTAATCTATTTTACTTCTTATGGACACACACATGGTAAACTCTAGAATTTGTTTCCCTTCATATTGACTAGAAAGTACAAGAAGGTTTACTAAAACTATAATTGGAAACCCGTGCTATAAGGAGTGTAGCCTTTTAAAAAAAAAAAGTTTCCCATCTGTGTGGACTCTCCTTGTCCAGCCAATAACTAGTTGCAATTTAAATTCCATCCAGGAAAATTTCACACCACAGAAAGGGTTAAGAAAGTGAAAACTCATCTTTGTCAATAGTCAATGGTCAATAAACAATCACAAGGCACCTATTTTGTGCTAAGGTAGGTATATGAAAAAAAATAAGAAGAAAGTCCTTTCCCTCAAGCAGTTAAGAATGTAATAGAAGAAGACAATCTACAAAAGCCCGAAAACGGTGGGAGGGGAAGATACCCAAGGTGGGTCAGGGATAGTCAAAGAAGTCAGAGTAGTGCAGCCAGGTGAGAAATGAAATGTGTGAACTAAGCTCCCTCCTTAAATGGAGTTTGGGAGTTCATGGCTCCACCCTCCAATCAGAAGGACAGTGGGTAGTGATAAGGCAAAGTACCAAGGCTCATGGTATCTTGTAGGATAATGAGGTTTTCCCAATAATGAACTTCCTCACATACAGTGGAGAAGTCAGAGTAGTGCAGCCAGGTGAGAAATGCACCTGTTTAACATATTAACATCCCTTTAAAATAACTCTAAAGAGTATAAAATACCTAGGAGTACACCTGCCAAAACAAACCCAGGAACTATATAAGCAAAGTTATAGAAAACTTTTTATACAAATTAAATCAAATTTAAATAATTGAAGAAATATTAATTTTTAACAGTAGGCAGGGCCAATATGACAAAAATGAAAATTTTATTTAAACTAATTCATATATTCAATGCCATCCCAATTAAATTACTGAAAAAATATTTTACTGAATTAGAAAAAAATAATAAAATTCATTTGGAAGAACAAAATGTCAAGAATATCAAAGGAAATAATGAAAAAAATGTAAAGGAAGGAATTTTAACAGTACCAGATCTTAAACTATATTATAAAGCAGTAACTGTCAAAATTTTCTGGTACTGGCTAAGAAACAGGAAGGTAGATCAATGAAACAGAGTAGACATACAATTTACAGCAGAAAATAAATATAGTAACCTTGTGTTTGACAAGTATAGAGACTTAAGGTTGTGGGATAAGAATTCAGTGTTTGGTAAAAAAAAAATGTTAAGAAAACTGGAAAGAGTATGTCAGAAATTGGGCATAGACCAATATCTTACACCATTTACCAAGATAAAGTTGAAATGAATACATGACCTACATATAAAGAGAGATATTACAAGAAAATAGGAAGAACATGGAATATATTACTTATCAGACTTATGGATAGGTGATCAATTTATGATTAAACTAGGAGATAGAGAGCAGAGTGATGTGTAAAATGGATAATTTTGATTACAATGAATTTAAAAGTTTTTGTACAAATAAAACAAATGTAGCTAAGATCAAAAGGAAAGCAGAAAACTGAGGGGAAAGGGGGAATTTATAGACAGTTTCTCAGATAAAGGTCTCAACTCTCAAATATATAAAGTACTTTGTTAAATCTATAAGGATACGAGTCATTTCCCAACTGATAAATGGTCAAAGAATATGAACAGGCAGTTTTCCAATGAAGAAATCAAAACAATCTATAGTCATATAAAAATATTCTAAATCATCATTGATTAGAGAAATGCAAATTAAAACAACATTGAGATATCATTTTTACTTACCGGATTGACTAAAATGATCGAAGGCGAAAGTGACAAATGTTGGAGGGGATGTGGAAAAATTGGGACATTAATTCACTGTTGGTGGAACTGTGAACTGATCCAACCACTTTGGAGAGCAATCTGGAATTATGTCCAAAGAGATATTAAACTACCTATACCCTTCGATCTAAAAACACCACTACTAGGTTTATTTCCAAAGATGATTAGGGAAAAGAACCTATATGTTCTAAAATATTTATAACAGTTCTCTGTAGTGGCAAAGAACTGGAAATTGCAGGAATGCCGGTCAATTGAGGAATGGCTGAACAAGTTGTGGTATATGATTGTGGTGGAATACTACTGTGCTGTTAAGAAATGATCAACATAATGATCTCAGAAAAACATCAATAGATTTACACAAAACAATGAAGAGCAAAATGATGAGAACCAAGAGAACATTGTATACAGTAACAGCAGTACTGTTTTAAGAACATCTTTGATCAAATAAGACATTTTGACTTTTATAAATATATAAACTAACTACAAAGGACATATGAAGGAAGATGACATCTTCATGCACAGAAATAACTGATAAATAGAAGTATGTATAGAATGATCTTACATATATAAGCATATTTGTGTATAATAGTAGCCATCTCTAGGGTGAAAAAAAGAAATTTACATGATGTTTATTATATATTTTCATCAAACAGGAATCAAAATTGAGAATGTCTTGACCAATTCCCATCCATTCTCAGCAGAACATAAGTTTTAGCAGGTCCTACCCAAACTGGAGAAGATTCAAATGAAAGCACCATCCACAAACCTTGTATGAAGACCAATTTGCCTAAGTTCAGACAATCTCATGACTAAGAGACCACTGAATGGTAATTTTTTTGGCCATATTCATGAATCTATTTTCTAAGGGATCAGCAGAGTGGCAATCAGCATTAGTGGTGGCAAAACATATACTGATGACACCACAGATCTTTTGGATAACTGATGGGAGGATCCACGGTGGATACTCCAGTCTTGTTTTTCTTAGTTAGGTGAGTGATTTCATTGACATGATCAAACTAGTTTTTTCAGCACTCCAGAATTGGCATCTTTTAGAAAATCTACGTCACTGAAAACATACCAACCACATTGTGTTTGAGTAGTTTTCAAGGTAAGATAAACTACACAGGTCCAATTGCAAAAACTAGTTGGCTCTATGTGTGTGTGTGTGTGTGTGTGTGTGTGTGTGTGTGTGTGTGTGGTTTGTTTCTTTGAAGTTATTTCCCCTTAATAAGCAATCCAAATTAACTGTAGAATGGGGGAGGGTAGTGGGGAGTAAATACTGCAGACTGATGTTTGCTGTGATTTAGAGTTGGGGGGAGTCAGCAACAAAGTGGTAGCTTGTCTTAGGATTCAGTAAAATTCCATCTAAAATAAACTTACTTCCTCACTTCCCTACACACACACACACACACACACACACACACACACACACACACACACACACACACATTTTGAGGTAAATTTATTAGAATGCAAGATAGGAAATTTATTTCCATTTCCTGTTTCTTCATTTTAGAATAAAATGACAAGTTTTAGCCATGCAAAACAACATCATTCTAAAGCAGGGGTTCTTAACCTGGGGGTTGTAAATTTGCTTTTTAAACAATATATGTGCCAATAACTATATTTCAATATAATTAGTTTCATTTGTAAATCTATGTATTTATTTTATGCATTTAAAAACATTGTTCTATGAAGGAGCCCCTAGACTTCATCAGATTGCCAGAGGGGTCCAGGACACAAAGAAGGTGAAGAACTCCTGCTATAAAATAACTTATCTATGTTGATGTTTTGATATTCTTTGCAATGGTGTGTATGCAATTGACCTGACCACAAAGGATAACTGTTTGGAGAGGTTAAATTTTGATTCTGATCATAGGAAAAATGCATAGAAAATTTTGTCTTGGTAAGACCCTTTGGAGGCAAGACTCGGTCTGAGAGGTCAAGTAATGGCCTTCCATTAAACAACAACAACACGGCTTCCTGTTTTGCTCTGGGATATCTTTTATCACACTTGACTCATTGACTGCACTATTTTTGTTATGCTTTTTTTTTCATCTGCAAAATCACTGCACCTGAACAAGAACCATTTTTTCTTGTTGTTCAGGTTTTTCTCACAGAATCAAGTGACATATAAGGATTAATTGTTTGTTTTCAACCCAGCATCTTCCCTTCAAGTGTCTATTTTTGAGGTGAATTTTATTTTAGGATGTCCTGACTTAGATGATACTAAATTGGAAAGTCTGGTGCAAATTTCATAGAACCCTATTTCCTTCTATAAAGGATGTTCCCCACTAATCTGTCATTTACAGGGCAGACAAAGGTCAAAGGGTGAGGAAACATGGACAGGTGGTCTGTGCGAGAAGGTTAGAACCTGGCAAATATTTTTGTTTGTTTGTTTATTTTTAGGTAGATACATGTCTGATTTTGGAAACAAATGAATGATTGAGTTCTTTTTTATTCCATACTAAGCTACATTGTCTTATAAAGGACATGTGTTCGATAAATCTTTGATGAATGAGTCAATGAATGAATTTAGAATCAAAAGAAAATGTCGTTTTTTAAAAAGTCATGCAGATCTGCCTTCTTCTATTTGCAGAGGTGGTGGACTATGGGTATAGAACATTTTATATACTGTCAGAGATGATTGCTGTTAGATGGTTTTGCTGAACTACCTTTTTTTTTCCTCTTTCTTTTTCAGTCTTTATTGACTCACTGGATTAGGAGATCAAATGTAATCAGAAACAAAGACTATGTAAAAACATAAGATGTTAATATTTTTTATACAAATGCCAAGCTGTAATTTTTAACCCTCTAAAAGTTAACATCTTCACATTAATAAACAGCCCATCTTACCTGAAAGCCAAACAAGTCCTTGCAACCTACCATTCCAGATCCTTCAAGCCATTAATGAATTGTTGATCTCATCTACATGAATACTTCTAGTAATATAGATTACAACTTCTCCAGATCTTCTTATTCTGTGAAATTCTTGTCCAAGTTTTTCCATAAATCCACCATGGAGAATCCAGCCACTAGGCAGGATGACCAAAAGTCTTAGTGCAGTTTTAAACAATTAAAGTTGTGCTAAGACTTTTAGGGGTTTGGGAGCTCACAGCTCCACCCTCCAATCAAAGGAGCAGTGCATAGTGATAAGGAATAATTGTTGAGTTATCTCAGTCATGTCTGACTCTCTATGATCCCATTTGGGGTTTTCTTGGCAAGGATACTAGAGCAGTTTGCCATTTCCTTCTCCAGCTCATTTTACAGATGAGGAAATGAGGCAAACAATGAAGTGACTTGCCCAGGGTCATACAGCTAGTAAGTGTCTGAGGTAAGATTTGAACTCAGGAAGATGAGTCTTCACTCTATCTACTGTGCCACCTCACTGCCCTTAGTATGTGCCTAACACTAGGCTAAAATGTACGTATGAATTGTATGTATGTATATGCACACATACATACATATTTGTATATATATATGTATACACATATATGACACATGCATATATAATATATGTCATATATTATATATGTGTATGCATATGTGTGTGTATCAGTACTCTCTTCCTTAAAAACTACCCCAGGTTCAATGTACATTTCAAGTCAGGCTTTATCTACTCAAATACATGGCTCACCAGCCCCAAGTCCGAGATAAGTCAAAGGCAACTAAATGAATTAAATAAACACAAAGCAAATAAAATTACAAAAGAAATTTCATCCCCTCTACACATTGTCCCTAGATTCCCATACACCCAACAGAAGAGAGAATAAGCATGGTCAGGGACATGGATGAGAGTTAGGGCATATATGTAGAAAGCATGCATGGCTAGAGAACCCAGATACAGAGGACACACATGTGGGGCAGAGTACATACATAAGCAACACATGCAGCCAGAGCAATCCACATTCCTATTACAAGATCTTAGCTGGAATTCCTCTCTGTTACCACTTGGGCTTCCTGCCACAGATGCATTGAGGTATGATACAGGCTGCTTTTGTAGTACTATGGGCAATTTTATCTACTGCCCTGCTATCTGACGATCCTCCATTATTGTGATGTTCTTGCTAATTCTTTTGCTGATATTCAGCTGCTTTATACCACAAAGGCTATAACAACATCCCCCTTTATTCCCACATAAACTAATGGTCTTCCAGCCCTATAAGCTAGTCAATATATTAACACGTACTGAGGAACCCTTAGGGATGGAGACAAACTCCATCCCCCTAAAGATGTTCCTTCTTTGATTAGACCCCAAATGGTGAAAAATTAATTTTTATAAGAATAAACGCCTTGTTCATGGATCCCAAAAGTACCAAGTTAAGGGGGAAAATGGAAACATTTAGTGGGTTGACAATCCATTTATTGGATTAAACCACTCTTGAAGGTCCTTCCAAAGATTTTTTTTAATGTTAAAAGCAGCTACACTTGGGGGCCGGGGAAGGCAGCCTACTAAATGAAATAGCAGCTAACAAGACAACACTGGGAAATGAATGGGTAATTTTAAAAGATTACATGATAATATTGACTGTACTTTAGGTTTTCCCTGTGTCATCCTAATTAAGGAGGTAGATGTGTTGTATTGTTTGCCTTAATGTTACTCCCAGTTTGTGCAGGATGACAGTCCTCTGGCTTGATTGCTGGTCCCGTGTTAATTAGCAAAGCCATCTAAGAGTAATCTCCCTGAGGATTTTACCTCTGGACCCCACCAGTACCTGAGCTCTCACTGGCTCCACTAGTCTCTCAGTTTATATACGTGCAGAGAGGGGCTCAGCAGGTTTGGGTTGGCTAAATAAAGATTTGTTTAGGATTAGGTACTAGATACCAGGTAAGGATAAACAAGGATGGTGTGTGGCCAACCTCTTTCTATTGCATGACAGTCGCTTATCATAGAGCACACCAAGCCTACATTCAAAGGAAAACAATTGACTTTGAGTGGGAGGCTATGTTTTATGGCCTTTCAGTCCTAATGCATGTGAAGTTATTTCATCCAAAATTATCATTTCACTGAAAGAAATCTGAGAGACTTTAAAAACTGAGCTGTCCTCAAAAAACAAAACCAATTGCAATTTCCTATCACATTTACAAGTCTTCAAATGATTTGGAATGACTAGAAAATGTGCGCTTGAAACTGCTGAGCTAGCAATGTCACTTCAGGGAAATCAGCAGACTTGAGAGGCTCTCAAAAATCTTGGATATACAGCAATTCTCTAATGTAGAAAGTGAGACGAGTCCACAGGCCACTAGAAAAGTCCTTTCTCAGGGTTTAAAACATAAAAACTAAGTCAGGTGGAGATATTCTATCTCATTTTGTTAAAGAAAAACTTTGCTTTTGTTCCTAATTGATCTGCCTTCCTAGCCTACCTTTTATGAATTATTTTCACTGTTTCCTACAGTAGATGTAAATAATTCTTTTGCTAACTGTCCTAAATGTGCTCCTGCCTTCGTAATCCTGGAAAATGTTTCAATTATCTGGTTTTCCTAGAGAGAGGTTGCCTCACTGTTATAAATAAACATTCCATGAGGAAACATCCTGTAAAAAGTGACTCCAATTAGGATGGGCTGAGCATATCCCACCCCTCACCCTTCCACTTCCCGCCACCCCACCTTGTGCTTTTGGGAATCAGCTGTTTTGTTTGGTGTGAGGATTTGCTAACCACTGCAAAGTACTTATAGAAACTGACAACTAAAAACCCAGCCTTGTAGCTTAAATGATGAGGAAAGGTTAGAGTCAACAGTTTTTGGAGCTATTAGTTGTGAAAACACAATGATAAGGTCTGGGGCCCAGCCAATATTATTTCTTTCCAGGTTCTCACCAATTATAGGGGATCTTCTTTCTTTGCCCCAAGGTGCAAGGATTTCTCATCAGTGTGTGTACTTTAAGGATCAATTTTCCTGGCAGTCCAATTACCTGGATAAGCTAGCAAAATCTGCCCCCCAGCAATTCATAGAAAGCTGCTGGGTTTCTTTTTAATTCTTCTAAAGTATCTGCTTTGTTCCAAGGTTGTTTCTTTATTTATATTCACAAGCTGAACATATTTTTTTGGTATTCTAGGTAAACACTTATGGATCATCAACCCTGTGTTGAGCACCATCTTCTAAGTTGACATATTTCCATAAATCTGATTTAAGTGGAAGAGTTTGAGAGGCAGCCAACTTGGCACAGAGTTGCAGAATGAAAAATCTGGATACGTATCCTGCCTCATATACTTACCAGCTGCATGACCTTGGGCAAGCAACATAGCCTCTGTTGGCCTTACTTTCTTCCTCTGTAAAATGGGGATGGTAAAAACAGCACCTACTTCACAGGGGGTTGTTGTAAGGTTCAAATAAGTAAATGTAGGTAAGTGAAGTGAATAAGCACTTATATGAAGCCTACTATGTGCCAGGCACTATGCTAAGCACTTTTTTAATGCTCTCAACAACTACCAGGGACGTAGGTGCTATTATTATCCTCATTGAGGAAACTGAGGCAAAGAGAGGTTACCTGACTTGCTCAAGGTCATATAACTACTAAGTGTCTGAGGCCAGATTTGAACTAATGTTTTTCTGACTCCATGTCCAACGCTCTACCCTCTGCCACCAGCTAACTCTAAGTAGGTAACTAACCAGTGTTTCTCAAATGTTTTTCCATTCATAAGACAATACTATTCTTTGGCTGTAGAGTCAGGAGACTCCAGAATGTGATTACAAGTATAAGTACAATTCAATTCAATAAATATTCATTAAGTGCCTAGTAGTACCAGATGCTATGTTAAGTTCTGGGGAAACAAATAAAAAAAGACAGGCCCTTGAACAAGTTGTGGTACATGAATGTAATGGGTTACTATTATGCTATAAGAAATGATGAGCAGGTGGACTTCTGAAAAACCTGGAAAGATTTATATGAACTGATGCTGAGTGAAGTGAGCAGAACCAGGGCAACATTATACACAGTAACAGCCACATTGTGCATGACTGACTTTGATAGACTTAGCTCTTCTCAGCAATGCAAGGACCTAAAACAATTCCAAAAGACTCATGATGGAAAATACCATCCACATCCACAGAAAGAAATATGGAGCCTGAATGCAGATCTAACCAAACTATTTTCTTTTTTCTTGTTTTGTTTTTTTTCTTTCTCATGGTTCTGACCATTCATTCTAATTCTTCTATACAACACGACTAATGTGAAATATGTTTAATAGGAATGTATATGTAGAGCCTATATCAGATTGCATGCTGTCTTGGGGAGGTGGGAGGAGAGGAAGGAGAAGAAAATTTAAGACTTATGGAAGTGAGTGTTGAAAACTAAAAATAAATAAATTAACTTATTATTAAAAGAAAAAAGGAAAAGACAAGCCCTGCCCTCAAGGAGCTTATAATCAAATAGGGGAGAACAACACATAAAAGGAAGCCGGGGGGTGGGGTGGGGGTCGGGGATAATGGAGAAGACACTAGAGAAATACCTTGCAGTTCTATAAAATCAAAATCAACAGAACTACTGATGGAAAATGGAGAGGTATCTGAAAAGTTCTGATCTGAGCCCTCTATAAAGGAAGCATTAGGGAGGAGTTTATTGTTCCACCTTCCAGCCTTCCATCGGAAAGAAGAGGCAATTGAGGGAGTTGCAGTGTTGCATGGTGATGGAGATCTCAAGTGATCAGCTTTGCCTGTATAAAGTACAATGTTCCAATGATCCATGGAGTTGAAACCAAGCAGGGCTGTTGATGGAAAACAGAAAGTTACCTGGGTACTCACAAGCAATTGCAAAATCAAGTCCCATATAATTCCAAACATATCTTGCAGAAGAAACACCAAGCACACCTTTTGAGAACCACTGGGTGATATGTCAGCTATAATTATAAAAATTAGACTTTTAGCAAGCCCAGAAATGAAAAGTAAAGTACTGAGTAAAAATACTGAGTAAAAGCACTGTACTACTGAGTGTACAAATCACCCACCACTACATTGCTCAGGAAGCAATGAGTGACATGAAACACAAAGCACGGGTGAGCCAAGGAAAAGTGTACCTCTGAAAGAGCCTCCTCCATCCAGGTAATCTCTAAGATCCCGGGGGGGGGGGCCTATTCTGCTATAAAATGCCCCCCCCAAAACAGAACTAACCTGAGGTCCTCACAAACTGAGATGGAGCTAAAGCAATTAAAACTTTTCTAGGGCAGATCTTCGTGTTCTATCAAGGTAGCCTTATTTGGCATGTGCTGAACTAGACCTTTGGATTAACTCCTTAATAGACTCAAACACAAACCAACTTCTTGAAAACTCTTGGAACTAGGGGTAAAGGAGTAACCCAGGAGGAACCAGGTTAGATTCCTGTATATTGTCCAGAGCCAGGATGGTCTCCACTGGCAGAAGAGACAAATTATATTCGTCAGGATCTTCATTATAGGACATACTCCTGACTATAGGACTTCTGCTTTGGAGTCAGGAAGATCTGTGTTCAAATCTTAATTTTGACAAATTACTTGTGGTTTGACCATGGGAATTACACCATGTTTGGCCCTCTGTTTACTCAGTAAAATGGGGTTAAAATATTTGTAAAACCTACCTCAGAGTTGTGCCCTCAAATGAGATGGGGCAATGTGCTACAAAAGTCTGAAATACTATATAAATGCCAGTTATATTATTAGAACATATGGCCAAATAGATGTATTGAGACCCACATAGAAAGCACTCTGTCTCTATACACATTTGTTTCAAGCTATGGAGAACAAGTACCAATATTTTTTCAGTCACATAACAAACCATTTTTGTTCATATTTGATGGGATTTCAAGTCCCTAGGCAAGAACACATCAATAAGTCGGATAGGTCAAGGGCCTGAAATTTCAGCAGTGTAAAAAAGTCTTGTTTGAGAACTCCCTCTACCCATGTAAACAGCAACCTGGTCTATAATTTATTGTTCTAGAAAATTTTTTGAAGTACAAAGAGCTTAAGGGGGAAAAAAGAAAAATTATATTGTTTATAGAAGCACCAACAGTTAGAAATATTACCCATTCCTATCCCCAACATGAATTTCTGTTATCTTAGCTCTTAAAAGAGTGACCTAATCTGATTTGCATTTTGGAAACTATTTTGGACAGAAATAGTAAGACCTCCTCTTTTTACAGCACTCTAAGATTTGCAAAGCACTTTCTACAAAACAACCCTGTGAGGTAGGTCACACAAGTAGAAGGGACAATATTAAGTAATTTCATAATTTTGATTTTCTTTTTTGAAAAAAGAATCAACAAGTATTTGGTTTTATTCTTTTTTATTTAATATTTTTAGTTTTCAGCATTGATTTCCACAAGAGTTTGAATTACAAATTTTTTCCCCATTTCTACCCTCCCCTCCCACTCCAAAATGGCATATATTCTGTTTGATCCATTCCCCAGTCGGCCTTCCCTTCTGTCACCCCACTACCTCCATCCCCTTTTCCTTTTCTTGTAGGGCAAGATAGATTTCTATGCCCCATTGCCTGTATATCTTATTTCTCAGTTGCAGGCAAAACCAACTTTTTTTTTGAACATATGCTTTTAAAACTCTGAGTTCCAAATTCTCTCTCCTCTTCCCTCCCCACCCACCCTCCCTATGAAGGCAAGCAATTCAACATAGGCCACACATGTGTCATTATGTAAAACCCTTCCACATTACTCATGTTGTGAAAGACTAACTATATTTTGCTCCCTCCTATCCAGTGCCCCTTTATTAAATTTTCTCTCTTGACCCTGTCCCTTTTTGAAAGTGTTTGCTTTCAATTACCTCCTCCCCCTATCTTCCCTTCCTTCCATAGTTTCCCCTTTTTTATCACCTTCCTCCTTCTTTCCTGTGGGGTAAGACAACCAATTGAGTGTACATGTTATTCCCTACTTCAGTCAAATCCAATGAGAGCAAGATTCACTCATTCCCCCTCACCTGCCCCCTCTTCCCTTCCAATGAACTGCTTTTTCTTGCCACTTTTATGTGAGATAATTTACCCCATTCTATACTCCTTTTCTCCCTCTCTCAATATATTCCTCTCTCATCCCTTAAGTTCATTTTTTTTAGATATCATCCCCTCATATTCAACTCACCCTGTGCCCTCTGTCTATATAACAAGTATTTGTTGATAAGCTTTCCTTCCAAGTCACTGTAAACATGTTGAAACAAGTACCAAGCATAGATCCTTGGGGCACTATCTTTGTCATCATTTGGGCATGTTTCTTCTATCCCTGTCTTATTTACTCTAAGACGGTGTATGTGATCTTTGAACTTCTGGTAATTGGTTGCAGGGCTTTGATTTTGTTAGGCTCCCATTAGAACTTTGTATTATGCAGGAACTGAGACTTCAACATTCTTACTTTATATGTCTATGGAACAATTTTTTTTAATTAATCTCTTTTCTCCCATTCTCGCTACTTCCAGTCATCATCTTCCTTCTGGTCTATTGACATAGTTTGAAAAGTAAATTTTATTGGGGCAGCTCAGGACTTCAGTGGACAGAGCACTGGCCCTGGAGTCAAGGGTACCTGAGTTCAAATCCAGCCTCAGACTCTTATTAGCTATATTACCCTGGGCAAGACACTTAATCCCAATTGCCTCTCCTCCCAAAAAAGTAAATTTTATTGATATCTTTTATGTTTATGTCACCTAAATTTCCCCTCACCTCTCTCAGGGAGCCACTCTATATAACAAAGAATAATTTCAAAATAAAAAGTAAAAAAATGAGAAAGGAAAGAAACAAATATTTATTAAGCATCCACAATAGGACAGGCACTTTACAAATATATCATTTGATCTCCATAATAAACCTAAAGGCAGGTGCTATTTTTATCCTCATCTTATAGATGGGGAAACTGGGGTAGACTGAGGACAAGGTCACAGAGCTTATAAGTTTCTAAGGCTGTATTTGAACTCAAGTTTTCTTGACTTCAGGTCCAGTCTTCTATCACTGTACCACCTACCTGCTTAAACCAATCAATATGTTGAAAAAAATCTGCTTTTCTGGTTGGCAGCAGCCATCAGGCAGGCTAGGAGTGAGCCAGGATGGAGGCCTACAAGTATATCAGGAGCTGTGGAGGAAGACAGTCGGTTGTCATGTGGCTCCTGCTGAGCATGTGCTGCTGGCAGTACTGCCAGCTGTCCGAGCCAAACCCTGAGTCCCCACCCACCAGACCTGACCCAACAAAGCCTGCAATTCTGGGCTACAAGGCCAAGCAGGGTTACATCATCTACCATCTTTGAGTTCGGCGTGGTGGCCGAAAGTATCCAGTTCCCAACAGTGGAAACATGTGCATCATGGTGTCAATCAGCTGAAGTTTGCCAGGAGCTT
>CM053622.1:226762550-226796498 GCA_028646595.1 Phalanger gymnotis | reverse complement strand
GAGGAGTTAAATCACTTATTTAAAGTCATTCAGAAAATCAGAAGCAGCATTGGCATTGGAAAAGACTTTATGATATCTCTGGTGCACTTTTACTTGAACTAGCCTCCCTTCTCTCCACCTTTATAAATCCTATCCAACCTTCTCCCATTAATCCTACCATTACTATTACAGTCTACAAAGATGTCTCCTTTCCTCTGAACTCGAGTACTCTTTATCCATCTGTTTGAAACATAATCAACAACAGTTTGTTTTGTGGCATCTCTTGTTGCTCTGTTATGTATGTATAAACACATGTGTGTATAAATCTAGAAATGTGTACATATAATACAGGCATGTGTGTGTGTGTAGATATATATATATATATATTCATTTACATATAAGATATCCCAAAAGTCATCTCCTACTCCTCCTCTTCCTCTTCCTTCTCCTCCTCCTATTTCCTCTTCTTCTCCTTTTCCTTCTCCTCCTTCTCCTTTTCCTCCTTCTCCCCCTCCTCCTTCTTCTCCTTCTCCTCCTCTTTCCTGTTCTATAGATGAAGAATACACCCTGTATATGTGTAACCTGAAGCTCAAAACCCATTTGAATTAGACTCTTTGCCTTGGTGAAGATTGATTACTCAATGTTCCTCCAACGTGGAGAGGAATTGTAGAGTTTGGAAGACTAGAGAACTTAGTCTTCTGGCTGCTGGCTTCAAGAGAGTGAAGACATGTAGTTCCAGACCATATGTCTTCCTAGAGTCTTTCTGTCCTTTCAGGGAAGCCACTCTATACAACAAAGAAAATAAATCCTTTTCAGGATTCTCTGAAGAGAAGCAAATTCTACCAATGAGGAGAGACTAGTAATGGGCTTTGAGCTTCAGGTTACATATAGAGAGACAGAAAGATAGAGATACCATTATCAATGTCAATATTGATATAGGGTATAAGTAAAGGTATCAATATGTGTGTATATACTGTTTCCATAATCACCCAATCACAAATATATTCAGCACTTACTATGTACAGGCACAGTATTGGGCATACAAAGGCATAACAGTCCTTGCCATAAAGGAGGGGATGGTATAGAAGGAAAGCCAACATGTACATTAAAAAGGATAGAAAAAGAAATTCAAGGTAAATTGGGTGTAAAGAAAATCATAAGCAGAATTTTGAAGGAGACAGAGATTAAGAAGTGGAGGTGAGGAAGCATTGTCTGACTAAGCACCTAAAGGTCACCCTTTGTATTGCTCACAGCAACTAGTACAAGGCTCTGCACTTGATATATAGGCACTTCAATCCTATGAGGTGGATAGTGCAAGTATTATTATTCCTGTTTAGAAGTGAGGAAATTGTGACCCCTTGGGCAAGTCAATTAAGCCTCTTATTGAACCTCAGCTTCTTCATCTATAGAACATGAAGAAGAGAAAGGAAGAGGAGGAGGAGGAGGAGGAGGAGGAGGAGAAGGAAGAGGAAAAGGAGAAGGAAGAAGAGAAGGAGAAGGAAGAAGAGAAGGAGAAGGAAAAGGAGGAGAAGAAAAAGGAAAAGGAGGAGAAGAAGGAGGAGGAGAAGGAGGAGAAAGAAAAAGAAGAGGAGGAGGAGGAAAAGAAGGAGGAGAAAGAGAAGGAGGAGAAAGAGGAGAAGGTGAAAGAGGAGAAGGAGGCAAAGGAGAAGAAAGAGGAAGAGGAGGAAGAGAAGGAGAAAGAGGAGGGAGAGAAGGGGGAGGATATGACAATGATGATGATAACATTTATATAGTGCCTTAAGGTGTGCAAAGTGCTTTACAAAAATTATCTCCTTTGATCCTCACGACAACCCTGGGAGGTAGGGGCTATTGTTATCCCCGTTTTATAGATGAGGAAACTGAGTCAGTTATAAGTTAAATGAGTCGCCCATAGATATGTAGCTATTAAGTGTCTGAGGGACAATTTGAACACAGATCTTCCTGGCTTCAAGTCCTACACCCTATTCACTGTGCCACCTAGTATTAACTACCTTGTTGGATTATTAGGAGGAAAAAATTAAATAATATGTTCATAGTAAAGTTCTCAGCATCCATAAAGTACTATTGAAATGTGAATTATTATCTCTCATTCTTTGTTAACTGGAAAAGCAGCATGATGAAGTGGATAGCAAGTCAAACCCAAAGTTAGGAAGACCTGGGTTTGAGTCTGATCTGTACCAAATACTGACTGTATGACCTTGGGTAAGTGCTCCAGGTAGCTCCATAAGACTCTCAGTGGTAGAACAGTTGTGATCTACATTGGTAGAAAATGTTTTCTCACTAGTTCCCTATATCAATGAAATCACATCTGATCCCCCCCCAAAAAAATTTTTGAAAGAATAAAAAATTCCACTGTAACTCCATAACCTAAGCTTCTTTTCTGTATGCCTGTATGTTTTATTTTGTAGGATGATATTAAAATAAGCAAGTTTGGAATAGAATAGAATCTGTGTTTTTTCCAGTTTTTCACTTATATAGCATCTTTAAAATCTTTCCTTTTATTCTTTCATTCCCCACTTGATTCCACTGTAGCAATCAAATTCAGGAAATAGGCATTCCCAGCTGTGTGCCAGGTGGCTTGATCCTTCCCTTTCTTCTCACACATTTACCTTCAACTAGAGATGGATGAGAGGAAGAATGGGGCAGGACAGTGGAGCTGAGTAACCATTGTCTTTTCTTTATTGCTTTGATCCAGGAGCAATGTAAATTACTTGGACGTCAAAAACAGTCAAATTTCCTTTTGCAGTCCCAAGGCAGTACGATAAACAAATTTGATTATTTGTGCAGTGTATTTAAAAACTTGCTCTTCAAGTCTTTAAAATCAATTTTCGACAGAAAGACGTTTCTCTTTTTTATGCGTTCTTGCATATGCGTCAGGAAAACAATCTTAAAGTTTTGCTAGACGACAAGCTCCACGAGATAGGACTTTCCTAGTTCAAAGGAATCTAATAATAGCACATACATAGAATATAATGCCTCGAGCAAAATAAACAAACACTTCTCTCTGAAGAGATTCGATGAAAATGGTTTATGTCAGATCTTTCCCAGAATTCCATTGTTGTCTCTCCAAACAGATTTTAAGAAACCCCACCACAACAGGGATTGAGAGCTTTTCTGAAACGTGTTTCCTTTAAAAACATAGGAAAACAGGAATTTTTGCCCTGGGAGGTCAAGGTCAGCAATCTAGTAGAAAAAGGTCCTTTTAAACTTCCTTTCTAAGGAATGCATCATGATATCTAGAGGAATCTGTTACAATTAAAATCAAGATTGTATATTGACTAAGAAGCAATGATTAATTTCACTCACACATGATAAGGTAGAGCATCAAATCCTTAACATTCACTGCTCCTTTTGAGAATGATAAAATGTAAATAATATTCATACTTTTTTGTTCAAACCTGTTGTTATTTTATTGACAAAAGGAACACTCTGTGAAGAAACTTACTCCAGTAATATTGATGGACAAATTGCCTGGGACTTAATATCTTAGAGATTTGCCTAGGATACTGAGAGGTTATGATTTGCCAATGGTCACACAGCCCTCTCTCCACTGTATCACACTGACCCTCATAAAGAATGTAAATTTGTTCAGGGCAGAGATCATTTCTTTACCTACTTTATAGTCACTTTAGGTCTGAGTCCTCTTTGTAGTAGATAACCATAAATGTGTTCTGAGTTAAGGACTGAACTGTTTTCAATACCACTGCTGATCTGTAGTTTTACCTACATGAGTATCCCCTCTAATTCCTCAGATTGCAATCTAATCAAGCCTTCTTTTTCAGTGCAACTGTTGGCCACACTTTCTCATAACCCATTAGACAGTAATAAAAATAATAGCTGACTTTTCAGCACTTTAAAGTTTACAAAGCACTTTATACATTATCTCATTTGAGTCTCCCTACACTAGGAAGTAGGTAGATTTCCTTTTCCTTTTCTTTCTTTTTTTTATAAACCTATTATTTCGTTGGTGAAAGGAGCCCCTGTTGAGGAACTTTTTCTTCCTCTACCAATGCTGAACAGTATCTTTTCTGCAACTTCTAGTCTTGCTTGGAGCACAGTGATTGAGTGATTTCCATGGGATTCCACAACAAGGGTATGTCAGAGGCTGGATTTGAACCTAGCTTTGTCCCTGTCATAAAGGCCAATCCTCAATCCACCATTCCACATTGCCTACAAACAGTAGTAGAGACCTTCTTCTGTTCATCTGCTATCTTTCACTTTCACTAAAAAGCCCATCTCTTTTCCCAATGGCACATTTCCTGAATGCTATTTTTTATGGCACATTTTGCGTGCAAATCATAATTAGTAATATGCTGTAGCATCATTATGCCCACCATGGCTGCCAGGTATTTCTTTGTTGCTCTTTGAGTCACGCACAATTTAATTCTTCAGCGTTTACGTTTGTTCCATGATCTGCAGCCATATAACATCACTGATGCTAAAGAGATGGCTTTTAACATCAAAGGAGCAGCTTGGGATCATTGAAAGCACAACACAATCTTTGAAAGGCAACATCAGCCCATGAATGAATAGACATTTTCAAAAATGAAGAACAAAGCTTCAAAACAATATTAGTAGTTTTATCCACCAATGCAGAACACACCCATTCTGTCTTTTTAGGTATGGTTCCATGAGTTTCTCTGGCCAGAAAAATATATATTAGTCAGTGGCCCATCTTCTAATGATTAGCCTCACTGAGTTGAGCAAAAGTGGCCTTCCAACGACAGATGGGAAGTCCATTGATAAAGCCCTTCCAGTTTGGCAAGGCCTCCCCAAGCTTGGATTTGGATAGCCTTTGAAAACACAGGGCTACCACTAGGCTATCTGATGTATGAGAGTAGAACTGAAGTGGAGGAGGAAAGCAATCACAGCTATAGTGAAACATCACCCTGCATCTTGGGAAGACTGAAAGATTGATTTCAGGATAGGTTTTCCAATAGGAATTTACCCTCACTGAAACTCTTATATAATACTGCCTAAGTTTTATAAAATTTTCAATCCAAGCATTCAGAGTTTTCAAGCATATTATTTTACTTTGCCATTACAGAATATCAAAATGATTTCCTTTTAGAGATAAGAATTCAGATACTATTTGCGTTAGGTCACGCAAGAAGTCAAAGATAGAAACGCATGTACCCAGAAGCCAAGTCTCTTGATTTGTTAAGCCAGCACTCTTCTTGACTGTCCTGTCACCTGTTTAAAGTAGTAAAGCAATAATTGTTAATTATATTTGAATAAAGGATCCTTATAGCTCTGTGGAAGAGGTTTACTTTCTGTGTAAATTAGGTACTATAATTCCACCATTTTAGCTGTGTTTTCACCCATTTCTTGGCTTTCTTCTCATCAATTTGACTTTTGAGCAAGGACTGCCAAAGTCAGGGGGCGGGGTGGGAAGGACAAAAGGAGAGCATACAGGAGAAGACAGAGAATCTATTACACTCCCAGGTTTTATTTTCTGGGGTTTTTTCTCCCAGATCTGACGATGCCCATGTTTTTAGTTGACACTGTTGGACTTCCTGCCCACAAGCAGAGTGTTCAAGGAAAACGTCTGAAGCTCATTTCCTTTTACTTTCAACTGAATCATGAGAACTCATAAAGATTTCTGATTCTGCACCAGAAAATGAGAATTCCTGGATATTGTGGTAATTCTAAATTAGGAAATGTGAAGAGCCAAACAACAGCAGAGCATTTTGTTTATATGAGATACCATAATATTGCTATTCATTACTTGGCCTAAAAACAAAGTCGGCACCTTTCCAGAAAATACATAAACCCATCAGATGGAAGGAAACTTTTAGAGCCTTAAAAAAACCCAAAAAATCATTTTTGTAACAGTTGCTTCATGGGCTGCTCAGCTTCAAAATGAAGATTGTAACATTTGCTACCAACTTTGGAAATCATGTTGCTACACTTAGGGGAGAAGAAATTATTAAATATAATAATTAATTTCTTAAAATACTAAGATGTGTCAAATTTTAAGGTTTATTTTTATTTAGAAAATTCACCTGGATCCAAAGATTTTATTTTTAAGTGAGACATTTAGAAAACACAAAAAGGGTCAAGTTCTCCTTTATGATTTTTCTATTATGAAATATCTAACCCAAAGTTCTTGTCATTCTTATCCTTTTATGTGTCATGGACCCCTTTGTCAGGCTGGTGAAGCCTATGAACCCATTCTCAGAATAATATTTTTAAATGCTTAAATAAAATACATAGGATTACAAAGGAAACTAATTTTAGTGAAATACAATTATTGAAACATTTTTAAACATTTTGTAGACCTCAGGTTAAGAATCCATTTTAAATAATATTTTTAAATCCCCCAAATGTTTAACTCTTTATAATACCCGTTGGAACAAAGTCCATAGAAGATTATAACCAAGAGGTCATAATGGCACAGATGCCATGTTTGGTGGTCTATTCCAAGTATTCCAATAAAATTGCAGCTATGCTCCCCACCCTGCTTTTCTGGAGGGGAAAACATCCCTGGGGCCTTATGATTTCACAGCCATCTCCGGTCTTGGCACAGTTTCCGAGTCAGGCCTTGGGCCAAGCACAGCAGGTAGCCTTACAGGAAACTCTGCACTCTATAAGGGCCCAAGTTTCCTCTCTCATCCCAGACTCAGAATTCCCACTGGGGTTAATAGAAGTTTGAGTCTCAAGGAAATGTAGAATGAACCTTTAGTGCATCATTGTTCTCAACTTTAGGTGGCCTTTCTTTAACAGCCATGCAAATTAGTACAGGCCCTAATGGCCCAGACTATTAGAAAAAAACAGCTTCAGACATAAGCAGAAAGGACCTATGTTTTCACTCTTGGATCTGTTAGATTGGTTAGATTTTCTAAGGAATACATGCTTGGCAGAATTCCTTCTCTATATTTTACTACAAAGACATCTAGGTCTTCTTAGCCCAGAATACATATTCCAAGAATAATGGAGAGAAGTAACCTTCCTTTGGACAGGAAAGAAGTGATTTAAATAAATCAAACTCAACAAGCATTTATTATTAAACAGCTACTATTCACTTGCATGTCACAGCATCACCTCCTTGATGTCATGGTCCTCTTGGAGAAGGAAGGACAAACAGTAGCAGCAAACTCTGTGAGAAAGCAACTATACACCATGGCACATGCTAAAACAAAAATAAGACCTTCATTGCCTTCAAGGAGCTTATATTCTAACATCTTAAGATCTAACATCTAGACAGAAAAGTAAATGAAAGCTAGAAATACATAATCTGAGAAATACGGAAGGATTCACAACTGAGAGAATCAGAAAAGTCTTTTTCTTAATTTAACAATGGTATATTCCTATTTGGAGAAGCCCCTAGCAGGCAGAAAGTATAGAGATTGCTTGCTATAGATAATGCCCTTCCCCTTAAAAATTTTACTTGTACTTATTTTAGTTATTTTTGTGTAAACTTATTTATATAAGTAGATATCAAGGGATATTTCTTTCTGTTCTTCAAAAGAATGCAAGTTCTTTGAAGACAAGAAATGTTTCATCTTTGTCTTTGTATCACTATAGCCTACCATGGTACCTGGCACACTTTAGGAGCTTAATAAATGGTTGTTGATTGATTGCTATTCCAATCTCATAACTACTGTCATGACCATCTCATAGCCAAAATACCTATTCCTCTCATCCAAGCCCCCTTCCCCTCTATAATCACAGAACCAGAGATCAAGAAAGGAGTTTAGATCACCCAGTTCAACAAAAAAAATGAAGAAGTCAAGGCCTGGGTAAGCTAGATCACAGAACTAATCAGTGACAAATCCAAAATCATCATCTAGTACCCTTTCCCCAAAATCGCATTGCTCCTCAAGAGGGGAGAAAGATAGCATTGGTAAGTTGACATGGAGTAAATGTGGATTCCATGAACTATTCATTTAGAAGGCCCATAAATTTTCGGAAATTCTAGGTAAGTTTGTCCTTAATTTGCTAAACACAAAGGATAGCAAAATTAGGAATATCTTCCCCGTTTACATATTCTCATTTTAAAAGCAATATCCTGCCATATTGTTTGATTATATTATGCTTGATATATCAAATAGTATGATTAAAGTAAAGCTGTTAAACACTAGATGAATTTTGAAAGCACTCATGCCTAAAAGGAATCCAGGTCCCACCAGGAACACAGAGGGATGGCATAGAGTTTGCCTGTCTTTTCACCTGTTTCCTCCTTGGCATGCAGAAACAGGCCTGACACAGTTTCCTATCATCCATCAGCCACAGAACTTTCAGTTTTATAGCCACTTTTCCCCTTGGCAGGTGTCTCCATCACACTGCCTCATCTGGAGAGACTGGTACATTGGCGTGAGACAGGAAGCCTGGACTTCAGTCCAGTCCTATTACAGACATGCTATGTGGACACAATAGATATCTTCAAAATTTGAAGGCCTGCCATGAGGAAAAAGGACTAGACTTATTCTTTGTGGTTCCAGAAACCAGAATGAGGACAGTGAAAGTTACAGGGAGCCTGATTTCAGCTCAGTGAGCTCTTTATCCTGTTACTGTTTTTCAAACTTTTTTTCTTTCACATGACTAATATGGAGATAGGTTTTACACACACACACACACACACACACACATGTATGCATGTATATATGACCTATGTCAAATTGCTTACCATCTTAAGGAGGAGTGAGGGTAGGGAGAGAGGTAAGGAGGGAGAAAATTTGGAACTCAAAATTTTATAAAAAATTAATGTCAAAATTGTCTTTACATGTTAAAAAAAATAAGAAGCAAGCATTTTCTGATTGTTGGAAATGTACAAAAATGTGATAGGTTGTCTTGAAAAGTAGGAACATAAGCTCAGAGCTAAAAGGGATCTTTGTCTTTATCATTTAGGCCAAGGGGTTTTAAGTTTATTTTATGTGATAGGTCCTTTTGGTAGTCTGGTGAAGTCAGTGAGCCCCTTATCAGAATGATGCTTATAAATGTATAAAACACATAGAGTTTAAAGGAAACCAATTAGATTAAAATATAGTTATACAAATTTTTTTAAAGTTCCACAGATCTCAAGTTAAGAAACCCTTATCTAGTCCAAATGCTCACCCCCTAGTTTGTACTAAGCAAGGTCAAGAGAAGTAGTTGCCTAAGATCACAGAGATAATTCCATGGCAAAAACAGGATTTAAGCTCGGATCCTCTTACTCTACCTATACTTCATATTCTCTTCCATCTTGATAGAAGTAAAGGGCAGAGAGTCTTAGAACTAGAAATGATGTGAGTGACCATCCATCAAGGGTATTGGAGAAGGGACAACTAGAAGATAAAAGATTGGACTAGAGGACGTCTGAGGACCCTTCCAACTCTAAGGACACATTAGTGAGTGCCTCAGTTTCCCCACCTCAAACTAGGTATAGGCAAAGCTTAGCATTTCCTTCTTTATAATTTGAATAATTAATGAAATAAAGGTAACAAATGATGAGAACACAATAGCTTTTATTATGGCTATATGACAGGAAAACAACCCAATTTTATACTTATTCTTCAGTGCATGATTTTCATGATTCATGATACTTCTTATTCGTCATTGAAGAATTGTATTTGAATGTATTGAAAAAGATACTCCTTCCATCCATTTAGGTCACAGTCTTTCCACCTTGTGCAATTCTTGTCCAGGGGCTTCCATTAACTACTTCACAGAGAATCTGTGGCTTTAGGCTATAGGCTTTCCTCTGGGTCTTCCTTCATCCCATGGATACTAGTGTAGGACTCAGGTTATCTGTCATTTTTAAATTAGTCTTTAAAACAGTCATTTCCTTTTCTTTGGTGATTTTAAGAAAATTTCAAAAATTGAGTAATTTAGTCTTATTTTTAAATATAGTGTCATTTTTTAAAGAAAATAAGAGGGTGTCAGTAAGGCAAAAGAAGGAAGGAGAAGGGAAAGTGGAAGATTAAACAAAGCAAACTCATCACAGCATTTTATTTGAATCTATTTGAACTTCTCTGGGTCTCAATCAACTGAAGAGATTGGACTAACTGATCTCTAATGTTTTTCTAGCTCTAAATCCTATATCTGAAGCTTAAAATGTGTGAATTAAATACTGTGGTCACTCCAGGACTGCATCATCACCTACCTGTCCAACAATTCCTCCCAGATGTCCTGTGGGCAGCTCAAATTCGGGAGGTCCCAAATTGGACTTCTTGTCGCTCTTCCTAAACCAGTCCCTTCTCCAAAGGTCCCTATTTCTCTAAGAAGGGAGCATGATGCAAGGAAAGAGCAGTGACTTTGAAATGAGAGTGTCTCAATTTTAATCCCTCCTCTTACGTTCACTACCTTTGTGAACTTAGGCAAATGACTTTACCACCTGGAGCCTTTAGAATGAGAGGGTTGAACTAGCCAGCCTTGGAGGATGCCTTTCAGTTCTAGATCTGTGAGGTTTTTTTTGCTTCAGTTGAGGACACTACAATTCTCTCATTCGTTCAGAATCACAGCCTTATAATCATCTTTAAATTTTCACTCTTCCCCACTTCCTCATTGCCAAGCAGTTGCCAAATCTTGTCAATTCCACCTGCTCATCATCTTTGTCACTCATCCATTTCTCTCCATTCAGCTACTGCCTTTATTCAGGTTTTCATTACCTCTCTCTGTCTTTAAAATAATTTCTTAATTAATTTCCTGGCTTTCTTGCCTTCCTAATCTCCTAAACTGCTACCAAAATAATACACATAAGGCACCACTATGTGTTTCCTGCTCTGAAACCTTCAGTGGCACCTTGGGTCAACAAGCTTCATAGCCTGACATGTAAGGCCTTCCACAATCTTTTTCCCGCCTACCTTTCCAATCTCATGTCATACTGCTACTTTATGTGAATTCTGTCTTCCAACAATAGTGTAAGTTCTATGAACCTATACTTCCATCTCTCAACTCCGTGCCTTCTCTCTCCCCTCCTCAATTTTCTTTGCACTGTACTTAGTTATATGCAAGCTACATTCTTCCAATAGAACACAAGCTCTTCAAAGGCGGGTGCATCTCCCACATATAGTGCAGCATTTGTAGGAGGTACTGAACAAAACCTATTCTGCCAAGTCATTGTTGTTACTTCAGGTCTATGCTAACAAGGCAAATGGGGCATTTACTCACCAGATTATAAACGAATTCACATTTTTTCTAGTTTAAGTAAGGAGCCATTAAATCCTGTGTGGTCCTTCCCCTCTGCAACTTCTACTCTTTCCACTCTTCCCCTAATATGAATGGAGATAGGATTCAGCAGGGCTTATGTCTAAAAGAGTTCCATAGTTTTGATGGAAGCCTTTCCACATTGGAAGCAAGTGAGAGATTTCTGCCCTCATAATCTTGTGCCCAGTGGATTGGGGACAGGAAACAAATTAGCGGACATTAGTGGCCAGGGATAGGGGGTCCCAAAACTGAAAGGGACAATGGTGGTACCAGCATCTGAATCAGAAGCCAAAGTCTGCAGCAGGGGTACAGATCATAGGACTGAAAGGGCTCAGGGTAGCTGTGGTGTTTAAAGTAGAAGCCAAGTCAAAATATGGACAACAGCTAAGTCTAAAGGATCTAGGGTGCAGGCACTGCACTCATCCAATACTGAGTAATCAACAGGGTATTGAGCAATAGAAAGAAAATTAAAATTGTGTATGTTCACTGTTAAATGGATACGTATGAGGTTTTAGGTCTGCCTGTGTGCACATAAGCCCCATCCTTCAGCCCCGCATTCCTCCATTAGCCAGAGAGATCTCACCATTGCCTTCCATAGCTGCCATAACAAAATTTGTTTCTACACAGTGTCTGATACTTTATTTCCAAATAATCTCTAACTGATGCAATTCTGATACATCATATGGGATCTTTCCATCACCAGTCATTCATGCTCTCAGTTATTATTACCCAAAAGTGATCATGTTTTTTCTTATGCTCTAAGGGGCTCTCAGAATTTATTCAAGAAGCCCTATTCCAGGGAAAAGGAGATGCCCAAATATTTTGAGATCTCTTCCTTTGTCTTAATGTCCAGAGATTTGACATTCTGCTTTTTTGTCTGTTCTTCACTCTCCTAAGGGAAAAAAGGTGAGGGCAGATATATAGTATATAAAGAGAGCATTAACCTTGTCTGTCTCTCACCAGTAAGGAAACTTTTTCTGCCTTCTTAGTAATTTTTTGTCTCCTACTATTTTTATACCTCTTTGATGGTTAAATTAAAACTGTGCTATAGTGACCAATGTACTGAACTTCAAGTCACAGAACCTGAATTTGAGTTCCCTTTGACACTTAGGATCATAGATCTGGAAAGGATCCCAAGAGCAATCAGTTCAACCCCCTCGTTGTACAAATGAGAAAACAGGCAGAGCAAAAATGGCACAAGAACCGATGCAGTCAGCTTCCCTCCACAAATTCCTCCAAATAGATCTAGAAAATGCACCAATCTGAATCCTGATGGGGAAATCCAGAAAAAGTCACAGTGAATCACTTGTCTAGCCCAGATGAGTCAGAGGGAGACAGACAGAGAGATCTGCAGACAGATGTGGGGACAGGGTCCAACCAGGAGCATGCTGTGAACAAGCACTCCAGCGCCCAGAGAGAAGTTGTGTGCCAGGCCAAGAGGAGGTCCAAGACATATACCAGGGCACCAACAGGCCCATACTGGGTGACTGTGATGGGAAAAGGTTTGAACTGGTGGCTTTGTTATCAATACCCAGTTCTGATCTACAGATCCAGGGCAACTAAGAAGACCTGTATAAGAGAATGATGTTCTGAAGTAGGGACATCTTGGACTGTGCATGGAGAAGTTCAGAAGCCAGCAGCAACAGCAGTGGTATGGCTCTGACCTGAGGAGCAGAGTAGAGTCTCACTTCTAACATCTAGGCCAACCTGCAGAGGAATAACCAAGGCAGAAATCTCAGACCAAAGAGGAGCCCACAATTCTACCACTCTAAACAAAAAGAGCTTTCAGCTGGCTAAGAATGACTGAGTCCAGCATCAGTCTACTCTTGTTCAGTCATTTCAGTCATGTCTAACTCTTCATGACCCTATTTGGGGTTTTCTTGGCAAAGATACTGGAGTGGTTTGTCATTTCCTTTTCCAGCTCATTTTCACAGATGAGGAACTGAGGCAAAAAGGGTAAAGTGACTTACCTAGGATCACACAGCTAGTATCTGAGGACAGATTTGAACTCAGGAAGATGAGTCTTCCTGACTTCAGGCCCAGCACTCTATCCACTGTGCCACTTAGACACCCAGAAGTCTACTCTTGCTCAGACACAAACTAAGGTGAGGGACTTGCAGAATTCAGATTGGGAGGGGAGGTGGGATAGGCAGCAAGCAAACTTTACCCTGCATCAGACTACTTTGGGAATACTGAAAGCCTACAGGTCCTCAGAGTGAGCTGTCCCTTAGATACTGGAATAACACCACTCAATATCCCTAGAAAACCGCAACAGGACCAATATAGAAATTTTCTCCAGAAGTGCCACAGAGCTCAGCCCTAATATAAAGTCTGAAGTCAGGAAGTAGTCTGGAAGAAGGAAAGAAGGAAGGAAGGAAGGAAAGGAGGGAGGGAGGGGGGAGAGAGGAAGGAAGAAAGAAGAGGAGAAGAAAAAGAAAAGAATCCCACCATGAAAACAACTACTCGAAAACATCTACAAGTAAAGCCTCAAAGAAAAATACAGCTTGAGCACAAATTCTCCTAGAACTCCTGGAAGAGATGAAATAAGAATTTTTAAAAGAGTTTACAAGGTTTTCAATAAATGAAATGAGAGCACTTGTGAAAAAAATTGGAAAAGAAATGAGAATTATGGAAGAGAGAACTGGAAAGGAAAACACTAGCTATAAAACTTCATCTAAGCAATAAACTTTCTAAAAATTATACTGAACAAATAGAACCCAATAATTTTATGAGGCAATAAGGAATATTAAAATAAAGTCAAAAGACAGAAAAAATATAAGAAAATGTGAAGTATCTCATAGCAAAAACAACTGACCTGGACAAAAAATCAAGAAGAAAAATTTAAAACTCATTGGACTAATGTGATGCAAAAAAAAAAGATCCTAGATATCAAATTTCAAGAAATTTTGGAAGAAAACTGCCCAGATCTCCTAAAACCAAAGGGCAAAGTAGAAATAAAAATAATTCACTGATTGCCTCCTAAAAGAAATCTCAAAATGAAAAACACCCAGGAACATCATAGCCAAAATTCAGAGTTTCTAGGTCCAAGAAAAATACTGCAAACAACCAGAAAGAATTCAAATACTGAGAATCCACAATTGGGGTCACATATTTTTTAACAGCTACCACTATCACGGAGTGAAAAATCTGTAATGCAATATTCTAGAAGGCAAGGAATAGAGTCTTACACCAAGAACAATTTACCCAGCAAATACTACGGGAGGGAAAATGGACCTTTAATGAAATAAAGGACTTCCAAGCATTCCTGATAAAAAGACCAGAGTGACATAGAAACTTCGAAGTTCAAACATAATAGTTAAGAGAAATGTAAATATGTAAACATGAATGGGCAATGATAAAGGACTGAACAAAGATAAACCGTTTATATTCGAATATGAGGGGATGATGCCTATGTCCCCTCTGAACTTTATCATCATGAGGGGTCATAGAGGGATTGTAATTAGACAGAAGGCCTAGGAGTGATGTTGTTATATCATGATCATCTTAAGAAAAGAATGGAAAGAGAGGGGAAGAAGAATACACTGGGAGGAAGGAAGGGAAAAGAAGGTTTGGGGGAAATTATCTGACATAATCAAGGTGCACAAGTAGACATCTATACAAACAAGGAAGACACAGTTGGGGGAGCAGTTGACATTTGAACTTCATTCTTATCTGAACTGGTCAAATGAAGGAAAAATATACACGCATTCATGGTTAGGCACAGAAATATATTTTACTGAACAGAAAAATATGAGGAAAAGGGGGGAGGGAGAACAAAAAGGGGAGAGAAGAAATTAAAGAGCAACACAAATTTTAAGGATATACAAAAATATTTATAGCTCTTTTTATGTGACAAAGAATGGGAATCTGAGATGTTCATAAATTGGGGAATGGATGAATAAATCATAGTTTATAAATATGATGGAATACCATTATCTTGAACTATTATCAGTGTAGTGACAAACCATGATTCCAGAGGACTAATAAGGAAACATATTTCTTACCTCTGGATGAAGAAGAAAAGGACTCAGGACAGAATGAGACAATTTTTTAAAAAAATATGACCAGTGTAGAAATTCACTTTGACACTACATGTTTACAGGAGAGTGAAAGCCAGAACTGGAGTCAGCAAGGCTTAGCTTCCTGAGTTCAAATCCAGCCTCAGACACTTATAAGTTGGGTGACCCTGGGCAAGTCACGTAACCCTGTATGCTTCAGTTTCTTCATTTATAAAATGAGCTGGAGAAGGAAATGGCAAACCGCTACAGTATATTTGCCAAGAAAACTCCAAATGGGGTCGTGAAGAGTCAGACATGACTAAAAATGACTGAACAACAACAAACATGTTTGCAATAGATTTTGTTTTTCTTATGCTCTCAATTTGAGTGGGGAAGGATGCTAAGGTAGATTTTGGCTGATTAAAAGAAATAAAATATTAAAAACTAAACAGGAGCAGGGAAATTGTGACCTGCCAAGATCACACAGGTAGTATCAAAGGTAGGATTTGAACCTAGGTTCATCTTATTTTGGAACCAATGTTCTCTCCTCTGTACCATGCCTGTATGACCCTGGGAAATTCATTTGACCTCCTTTGGCTTCAGTTTCATCATCTGAAAAATAAAAGTGCTAGACAAGACAATATCTAAGGTCTCTTCCAGTTATATGTCCAAGAACCCAAATCAGGTTGCCCCAAATAATAATTAGCAACTGGCTGTTGGGGAACTGAATTTTTAAGCACAGGGTTCAAATTTTGGCTCTATGGCTTACTTGTGTGACTTTATGCAAGTCCTTTCCTCTCTCTAGGCCTCAGTTTCTTTACATGAAAAAATGACAGAGCTAAACTAGATGGACTAAAGCCCTTTCTAGCTCTAGAGCCTTTGATTCTGTGAAAGCCTGCCTGTGATTGCCTCTCCCATTTTCAGCTAATCATTTTCAAGGACATTTCTAAAAATGCAGTTTCATGTAAGTTAAATTACATGATCAGTGATTGTATGCTCCAATTCTTATAAAAATCAGAGTCCTGGAATAGCTCTACATGCAGGGAAACCCAAGAACCAAAAGGATGGCAAAGGCCAGGCTCTCCTCACACCATTGTTCTGTGTGCTGATGCAACAGGAGTGGAGCATAGGGACGGCAGGGTTTCTTAAAGGTCACCTTTCTACCCAAAAGAGTACTGACGTTTTTCTTACTGCACAGGTTGTTACAGTTTCCATAGCAGAAATGCTCCTAGGAAGGATTGGAATCTCTCTCTCTCTCTCCCACGGCTAGGATGCAAAAGAAACCAGCCTCAAAAACTGGGCTCAAGAACCAAAAGAACGTTACATACAGTAACAGCAACATCGTATGATGATCAGCCATCGATGATTTAGCTATTCTCAGCCATACCATGATCCAAGATTTATGATGAAAAAAGCTATCCATCTCTAGAGAAAGAACAGATGAAGTCTGAATGAAATTGAAGTGTACTTTTTTCATTTTCTTTATTTTTCTTGCTTTTTTGCAACATGGCTAATACGAAAATATGTTATGCCTGATTTTACAGGTATAATTGATATCACATTTCGTGCCTTCACAATGGAGGGGGGTTAGAGAGAGGGAGAAAATTCAAAGTTAAGTTCACAATTTTTTAAGAAATGAGTGTTAAAAATAAATAAATAATAAATTAGAAATAAACTAGGCTTATCAGTTCTCGTGCAGGTAGGTGAAGAAAGGCTGTCAAACACACCGTTTATCCAAAATTTGTTTATCAGGTAGAGAAAACCTTGATATTGACACAAATGATTAAAGAAAAATTAGTAAAAAATAATATACATTTTAGTCTCCAGCTGGAAGCAGAAAAGGAAATAGAAGAGTTTCAAATCCCTGTCTCCCAAAGTTCTTTTCAATATCTGTTACAACACTACTCCTACAGAATGGGTTTCTAGTAGGTTATTTGTGAAAATTCTCTAAGTGAAACATTCTTTCCCCCATAAACCTATGGAGGGAGGGGGTCATTAAAAAATAAATTTTGGTTCCATTTGTAAGCTCATTTGAGGCAATCATTGTCAGGGTACTTGGAACCCCAGAGTTACTTTTAAAAAACATACTTACCTAACAGGTGATAATCAAGCTACTCATAAATCTATTAATTTATCCATCATTGACTCCCTCAGAGATTGTTCCAGACCTTCTCCTCTAAACCCCTGACTTCTTCATTTACTTTTCCTCCCTTTATCTTCAGTCTCACCTGATCTCCTCCATCATATGAATGATTGAGGACATCAGACATAAATTACCTCATTTCCACCCCTAATGCACGAGTCAACTTGTAACTATCCCCTTTACCTTTCTCATTATTCCAAGAGGAAGAGGTATCCCTCTTCTCTAAAAGCACATCTGCTACCTGGCCTCTGAATTCTAGCACTTTATCTTTTCTCCAAGGAGCACACATACCAGCTGTGTGATGAGGTCACCAAGAGGTAGAGTGTAGAAAGAAAAGAGAGAAAGGTTTAAGATAGAGCCTTGGTTTACATCTACGGTTGGGGCACAGGACATGGATGATGAACCTACAAAGGACACTGAGAAGGAACAAACAGGTAGGAGCAGATGAAAGAGAAAACAAGGGTCATGAAAACCCAGACAGGATATATATGTCTAATGAAAGTACTATAATATGATTAGGGTAAAAGAAGACGGAAAAAGACCATTAGATTTATATTTAGCAATTAAGAAGTGGATGGTGGAGTAATCAAGGCTGGGGGTTGGGCAAAACATAAGCAGCAAGAGGACAAAAGGACAAGGGATTCAAGCTTAGATGGCAGTGTAAAGTGGAGTTAGTTAACCAGAGTCAATACTGATGAGGTCAAAGGTCCACAATGGATTATTACATTCTGCTTGGTAGCTCTACAGTTTCAATGAGGAAACTAACTCCTTACTGCCATGTTTCAAGAATCCTACTCTCCAGTCATCTTCATTAAGGATGGTTGCCTCATTCCAAACCAGATCTTGAAGTACTATGACTCACAACAGGTAAGAAGTTTGGGAGTCATTGTCCCAATAATTGGTGATGGCATGAGACAGTGGAGAAAAAATTATGAATGACAAAACTAAAACAGATCCTAGGAGAAACTCAGGTATACCTACCCTTTTAGGCTGACTTCAGGAAAAGCAACTGTCTTCTCACCATGTGTCTCTCAAGGTAAAAAAGAATATTGGGCTGTATGAACTACAGAGCTGATGTAGATAGGCAATCCTATATCACAATTTAACCCAGTAGGTGCAAATTCATTCAAATATGGCACGCTGAATCACAAAAGGAAAGAATCCCAGAGTTGGAAGTGACCTCAGGAACCATCTGGTCCTTTCCAGACATGTGAAAGAATGTCCTCAACAAAAGCGATCAGGCATCTTCTATTTGAAGATTTCTAACAAAAGGAACCCCACCACCTCTCATGGCAGCCCAATTCTCTTTTACATAGCTCTAATTGTTAGAAAGTTTTTCCTGACCTCTAACTGACATTTGCCTGTTTGCCATTTGCTCCAAGTTTTGCCCTCTTTTCTTTAGGATAGTCATTAAAATAAGTAAATATAACTGTCGGGTCTTGGGTTCAAACCTCACCTCTGACATATCTAACTGTATAACCTTGGAGCAAGTTATTTAGCTTCCCTGGGTTTCTAGAGCTATGACTTTCAAATGAACATTGAACCAGATCCTAGGATCTAGTCATTCACTACCAGTTCTAAATCCACCTATGTATCCTACGTGTCCTAGCCTATATGCCTCCATCTCCAAAATCTCCAATAGCATGTAGTTTATCAAATGCTTTGCCAAAATCTAAGTGAACTATATAGCATTCTTGTGATCTCTCAGACTAGTAATAACCTTATAAAAAAAAAGGGAATCAGTCTGGCACAAGCTATTCTTTAGGAAGCCATGCTTTTGATAACCACTTCCTTTTCTAGAGATTCACCAGCCATACTTCTATTAATAAATTCTAAAATTTTCCCAAGAATTGAAATCAAGTACACTGTCCTGTAGCTTTCAGACTCCATTATCTTCTCTTGAAAAAAAAATCTAAACCTTATTCGTGCTTTTCCAAACACAATAGCTTTCCCTTTCTCAATAATCTGTGAAAATCAATGACAGTAGATCAGAAATCACATATTCTAGCTGTTTTTTTTCCCCAAGGATGTAGTTCATCTAGTACTAGTGACTTAGCTTGTCAAGAGCAGCTAGGTGCTCTCTAATTCTCTCTCCATTTATCTTAGGTGTCAAGTCCCTTAGTTTTTCTCTCTCCTTTCTAGTTCAAAGATAATTCTCCTTAGCACATTAAACAGAATCAATAAAAGAGATGAAAAATTCTGTCCCCTGTCACTGGTCATCATGGCCCATCCACCCTAAACCACATGCCTATCACTTTGCTGATCCTCTTTTCTTTTAAAAATAAATGCTTTTTTGTTGTTGTCTTTAGCTTTCTTTGCCAGTCTCGTCCTCTCTGATCTTTAGTGCTATTGACTTACTGACATGACAACAACACGCAGCTCTTGATTTTCATCCTCCATCACCCACCTTTCTTTCCATCTTCTGTATATGTCTATTTTTCAGTCTCAACAAGTTCCCTACATATCTGCATTGATCTTTTTAAACTGCTCCCATTTTTCTATTTCATTAGACAGGTTGGTATAGTGGATAAAATGCTGGATTCAATGTCTGGAAAAACTGAATTCAAATCCCACTGCTGATATTTATTAGAAGTATGATCATGAGGAAGTCATTTCAATTCTCCAAGCCTAGTTTTCCTCGTCTGTAATATGGGGATTATGTTGCCTATAGTGCCTAGCTCACAGGGTTGTTGGGAAAGTCAAATGAGATAATGTATCCAAAGTATTTTGAAGCTTTTAAAGTGCCACGTAAAGATTAAGATTTTATTATTATATGAAGTAGCTACCTTTTTGCCCTCTTCTGTATAATTCCCCCATCCTTCCAGTGCCCTCCTTCCACTGATGAATTCCTTTCCCGATCTCCATTTGGGGGTCAGGCCTAGAATGGACATGCTTCATTTCTCTACTAGCTGTACTTTTGACTGCTATGCTGTCACTGTGCCCCTAAGTAGCTATTTCCTCCCTCCCCCTTTTTATGTCTTGTCTTCCCCCATTAGAATTTAAGCTGTTTGAGGACAATGCCTATCTTTTTGTTTGTTTGTTTCTTTATATTTGTATTTCTGGAGCTCAGCACAGTGTTTGGCACATAGTGAGCCTTTCACAAATATTTGTTGCCGTATTAGTTCTCTATCAACAGAATCAACTTTGTCTTCCAAATTTCATCCTACAATTTTCCATCCATAGATGGTAGATATAGATAAAAGCCAGATACCAAAAGTAATTAAAAACATTTGAGTTAAGAGCCAGATTCCTCCTGTGGAATTTTAATCCTTGGAATCTCACCTATCCTTCTTCTGCACCCTTTGAAATTTGGTCTCCCAGGTCACAATATCAGAACTTGTCAACCTTTCCTGTCGTCTATCACAAACTAAACTAGAGTGAACATTTCTTCCACATCCCTCCTCCTACCAAAGGCTCCATTATTTCTACCCTCCTAAAACAATTTCTCCTTATAGATGATATGAAACAGAGAACAGACGTTCCCCTTGTCAGATTATTTAACTTTTGACATTTTCATTCAATTAGATCAAGAAATTATTCATTCATTTGCTCTGGGTAGAAAAAGAGAGCTCCAGCAGATGTCCAAATAATTTGAGTCACTTATCACTACTATGTTATGCCTCTCTGTCAGACATGTGATCTATTTCCAGAACTTCTCATCTATCTCCCCTTTCTTCCAATGTGAACCATAGATCATATTCTGACGACAATAATGTTTCTATTTCAGTCTCCATTAATCTTCACCAAATGTTTTTAACCATGTTTCCCTACTTCTGGTTCCTAGATTTCCTCTAGAAATATAAATATATATTTACATATATATAATATATGTGTGTATGTGTATAATATACCCTCTATATAATATATATATATATGAAATATAAATGTTACCTGTCTCCACTTTTCATCTATCTTATTTCTTTTGAATAAAGTTCCCTCTTCCAGAGTCTAGGAATGGATATCCATTGTTGCATCTCATGCCATGCCAAACCCAATGAGCATCTTGGAACACATATTCAGTTGAGTGCATTGGGAATGATATGTATGATCAAAAGTATCAGAATATAACTTAGACTTGTTTCAATAAATGTTTCAGAATATACCTGGAGAGGCACCCTAACATAGTGGAAAAGTCTTTGTAATTTAGAGAAACCTACATTGGAATCCTCCCTCTGACACTGGTTGTGTGACCATGGGCAAATTATGTAACCTCCCTGAACCTCATTTTCTCTAACAGTTAAATGGGTACAATAAGATCTATGCTACCTACTTGAAAGAGTTGTTTTAAAGAACAAATCATTGGATTTAATATATGTAAGTTGTTTTGAAAGTCTCATAGCACTATATGAATGCCAGTTATTTAATTATGCTTCTTGGGAAGACATGATGATAAGCAAAATTTACATAGAATTATAAAGTTTGCAAAGTGTTTAACGTACATAATCCCATTTAAGCCTCACAATAACCCTGTGAGGTAGGCAACACAAGTACTCTTATCCTCATTTTATGGATGAGGTAACTGCAGCTGAGAGAGATTGTGACTTTCCTATGGTCACATAACTAGTTGGCATCACAGGTGGGATTTGAAATTATGTCTTCCTGACTCCAAGTCCAGCACTCTATCTCCTATGATATTTAAATACATCTTAAATGAGCTAACTAGAAAGCTTTTTGAACGTTACTAAAATTCAGAAAAGCTTTATCTAATAACAAAGGTTAAGAAAAATATTTCACAGATACTTACATCAACATTGTGGCAATAAGAATGTGTATAGTCTCCCATTTTTGGTTGACTGGCTCCCAGGTCAAGATGTATGGCTTAAAAATAGGAGCTTTAGATACCTCAATGAACTTGTCATCTCATTGGTTTGCCTTCTTTGCAGATTAAAACTCTCTCATTGCTTTTCATTCTATATAATACTTGCCCATGTCCTTCCATCATTCCTCCAAAGATAATCCATCCAACAGATTGAAGACGTTCTCTGTATTCTTTGAAGCCTTCATGGATTCCAATATGGCCCTCATATTGTCCAACTGTTATCCTCCATTCTCTGCATATGCCTAGACTACCAACTTTTTTGATATCATTAAATATATGTATATATGATACTTCAAAGTTTTGCCTGAATTCTGAAATGTCAAATTTTCCTTCAATTTGTGTGCATAAAAATCTCAATCATATCATTTACAAAATAGACATACATGACAATTCATTTAAGTCATAATCACATAAAGGTTTGATTTGTACCCTCAATAATGGGCCTAATTTGAGAAAGCACCAAATACCAGTTCACCTTTTCAGCCCATACTAAGAAGCAACCTTTCGTGGTAAAAATGCATATTTTAGTATTTTTTATCTCTGCCAAACAGTGGAGAAAATTCTGCCTTAAACAGGATGTGTGCAGGATAAATTTTGTTTCTGAGTGGCAATAACAAGAAGCTTTAAAGTAAATCAGACACCATGGAGTAATTCTACAATGCCTTGGAAAGAACCCAAGATTGCAGGTTCCTAAATAGATTCTCCCTGGGTAAATGGAGCTGCCACCCTCCGAATGAACAATAACTTTATTCCCTTGGTGACTCCAAGTAATGCCCTCTGAAATGCATTTTTAGTCCGATAAGAAAAAGAGTGGAAATATATTCAGATTTCTTTGAATTGTTATTTTCTTAAACCATTGTAGTCAAGTTGGGTGTTTTTTTAAAAAGGTGTTCCTCAGTTAGATTTTTTCCCCCAAGTGCTGAGTTTTAGTCTCTCCCTTGATTCTAACCAAACTAATAGATTTGTTATCCCAACACATGATTATTTTGCTCTTACCTTCATGCTTTGGTATATGCCATTCTGAGTTAGAATGGAAGCTACCGGAGGTCAAGGATTAGTTTAAGTTTGTCTTTGTATCCCCAGAGCTTAAAATAGTGCCTAGTACATAGTAGGAGTTTAATAAATGCTTGCTGATTAATGAATTTTTCTCCACCTAGAGGAGTCTCCTCATCCTCTGCCAGGTAGTGTTTGTGTGTATGTGTGTGTGTTTTTTTTAAATCAACCAATCAATCAATCATCATGTATCACGTACCTAGAATTAATTGTGTTAGGTGCTGAGGATACAGAGACAAAAAAGAACAGAACCTGCCTTCAAAGACCATTCATTCTATTGAAGTAAATAATATGTATGTATGTATACATGTGTGACTGTTTCACAGATTATATATATATACATATATATGAATGTATTATAATATATAACATATAACATATAACATGGACAACATATTATATATTATAATGTATATATAACATGTATTGTATATAATGTATATTGTGTGTGTGTGTGTAAGTATAGAAGTTTAAGGAATAGTCTTTTTTGGTACTCTCTCTTCTTAACACTCTTTTCTCGAGTTTTTTTGGGACACTACTCTCTCCTATTTCTACTCCTACCTATCTAACTGTTCCATCTCAATCTCTTCCTAGATTTTCATCCAGGACAGGATGATAAAAGTGTATTACCATAGTGCTCTGTCCTGGGTCCCTTTCTCTTCTCTAAATTATTAAATTTGGTGATCCCATCAGCCCCCATGTATTCAATTATCATCTCTATTGCAATTATTCTCAAATCTACTTATCTAGCCCTAACCTCTCTGCTGACTTCCAGTCTCACATCTCTGAAAGGGGTATGTCCTCTCCTCTGACATTGCCACCACCCTGGTGCTGGCTCTTATCACTTCTCTTCTAGACTATTTGCAGTAGCCTACTGGTTGATCTCCCTGCCACAATCTCTCCCCACTCCAGTCTATCTTCCAAGCAGCTGTCAACGTAATCCACATACATCTTTTTCCTCTTTTTAATCACTTCAGGGCAATAGTGGTATATGAGAGATTAAAAGTTATCCACAGTTTAATGACTTTTGGGGGCACAGTTCCAAACTGCTTTCCAGAATGGCTGGACCAATTCATAGTTTGATCAATAGAGCACATTGTGTGCCTGTTTTCCTCCAATCCCTCCCACATTTGTCATTTTCCTCTTTTGTCATCTTGCCAGTCTGTGAGGTGTAAGGAAGAGCCACAAAATTGCTTTAATTTCTATTTCTCTAATTGCTAGCAGTCTGGGGTATTTTTTCCATGCAGCTGATGACAGCTTTGATTTCTTCCTTTGAAAACTGCCCGTTCAAATCTTCAATCATTTATCAATTGGGAAATGGATCTTGTTCCTATTTAAACCAGATCCTTATATGTCTTGGATGTGGAACCCTTATGACAGAAATATGCTGCATATTTTCTACAAGGGTTCTTTTTCCTAGTTTGGGGAGATGGAAGATTAAACAGATTTTTGTTAATTAAAAATAAAATTTAATTTTTTAAAAAAAGGTATATTCATGTAAGAAATTAAAGGGGCCAGAAGAGCACTTTAGTGAAGATTGGTGAAGGGAAAAATAGAGTTTATCTAGTCACAAATCAGTAGTGCAGAAAACAGACCACAAGCCTGGTACAGAAACATGGAACAATAGTATAAGGGGTTGGTGCCGACCCCGGGGCTGTTGGGACCCTAGCACTTGGCTTGTTTCCTGGGTAAACCAGACAGGCTTAGTAGGAGTGGAACAGCAGTCACCTGGAGGGAGGGCCTCCGCCCTTGAGAAGCGCCTGTAGTCTACCTACACATGCAGGCAGAGCCTGTCCACGAGGGACACACAAGCCCAGAAGGAGGGACCCAGCGGGCCACTACCTAATGCTCTTGAACCATTGCCTAACGCAGTGCTTTGTTACTTTACTTACTGGAACATCTTTGATACTTTATGGGGACATCCTGCCTCGTTTCTCACGTAGCTCATATAGCTCTGATACCATCTTGCAACACGCCCAAGCATTCCCGTGCCCTCATAGATACCATAGTACAACATTTCCCCTCATTCCCATATCCCTACAGATACCGCTTTGCAACAGTCCTGCTCTTTCCTATACCCTTGGCGATACCATCGTGCACCATACATTGCAACAATCCAGATCCTTCCCATGCCCACACCGATACTCAGACTGAAACAAAGTACAACAGTATACCCGTACTGCAACATTGCTATCCTGTCCCACTGCAACATTTCTGTTCCTTCCCATGCTGTCATCATCATACCCATTGGCCACTTGCTTATGCTCATGTAGTGCAAACCCTATAAAAATGGATGATTTCTCCCAATAAATCAGAGTTCCTTCCACCTTGACTCCTGCCTCATCATTGTGTACTGAGACAGGTCCTTGCCAGTCAAGGACTACCAGGGATGAGAAGACCCCAACACAGTAGCACTGGGGGCTGAGAGGAGATGGGAGGACACAATTACCCAGAAATCTGCTGGAGCTTTTCTACCCAAAGAAGAGCAGCCAATAACTTCTTGACTTGCTTTAATGATAATTTTACCCTTCAAAATGTAGGGGAATCAGCAAAACGAAAGGCCATTCTGGATCTGATTCTCACTAATAAGAAGGTAATAGTTGCTGGTGTGGAAAAGATAGAAACATTCAAATGAAAGTGATCAATCTCTTCTGGAATTTGTGATAGATAAGGATAGGAAGCCATAACATTCCCCCTGGATATTGGGCAAGCAGGCTTCAAAAGGTTCAAAGAAAGGATAGATGAAGTAGATCCTACAAAGTGCAAAGTCTATGAATGAATGGAAAATAAGCATTTATTTAGCACCTACTGTGTCCAAGCACTGTGCAAAGAGCTAGGCACACAAATAGAAAGATGAGACACTTCCTGATCTTGGGGAACTCACACTTTAATTGGGGAGAAAATATATAGGAGGGTTCATCTGTAGGGCAGACAGAAGAGTCTAGAAATCAATCTCTTACTTGCCAAATCCAAATCCCATCCTTCTTGATTTCTGAAGCTTTTTCCATTGTTGATTACCTTCTCCTCTGATGTTCTCTTCACTCTAGGTTTCCAGAACAGTACTTTCTTCTGGTTCTCCTACCAATCTGACCACTCATTCTCAGTATCCTTGTATTGGGAATCAAGATGGGCTCTCAGCACTTATTCAACCAAGTGCCCTTGAAGAGTTTGGCCTTGTTTCCTTGATTAAATTGAGAGTCCTTGATGACCTCCTTGCCTCAAGGGAAAGCCTAATTTACATGGGTTTGAGTAACATATTTGTGACATCAGAGGCTTTTGGACCACATGGATTTAAGTCACATTTTTGTGATGATTTTAGGTCACGTGGGTGAGTAGCACGTTTGACTCACCTTTGGACCTGAACAGGCTATACAAGTGCAGAGGTTGGCTTTCTCTTTCAGAATTCTGAGCCGCAGCAGGAGCGGTGCATGACTCTAGGCCAGCCGTTGTTATTAGCTCCCCAGCTTTCATGTTGATGCTTCTCTGGTGACTGTATATTGTGATTTTGTCAGACAAAAATCTGTCTGTCGATTCGTGTTTATTTGCTCTGAAGCTCAGGGTGCTGGCTTTTCCCCCTGAGCTGAGTGAATGATATTTGTATGTTGGATTAAAGTAAGATTGTTAACTCCTTAACGTTGCTTTTCTTAGTAAAGCAGATCAAAAGAACCTGGGCTTGCAGCATTCTGTGTGCTGGTTGTTGTTGGTTTTACACAGCCACAGTAGCTGCTAGCAAGAATGTTGAAACAGTCATTCAATGGATCTCTATCCAGATCACCTTGATAGCCACAGCTATCCCTCAGAGCTTTGTCTTAGGCCCTCTTCTCCTCTCTGACCCCATACTATTTCATTTGATCTCATCAGCTCCCTTAGATTCAATTATCACTCCATGCTGATCTAGTTTTGCAGCCCTAACCTCTCTATTGAGTTGACCTCCAGTCTAACATCTCCAACTGCCTATTAGACATCTTGAACTGGATATTCTTTAGACATCTTTAACTCAACATGTCAAAAACATGATCTCTAAAGCTGCATATTGACTTAGAAAACCACAAACTAAAATTATCTACATTGTATTTTATTTTTATTTATTTTGTTAAATATTTACCAGTTGCATTTTAATCTGAGTTGGGCAACACTAGGAAGTTTTGTAGTCCACTTACTACCAAACTCAACATCCCTACTGCAAAAGATACCATCATACTGCCGGTCACCCAGGCTTTCAATCTCGTTGTCACCCTCAACACTTCACCCTCTCTAAGTCCTTATCCAATCTGTTGCCAAATCCTGTAGATTTCATCTTCATAACCCTCTTGAGTAGGTCACCCCAATCTCTCTTCTGACAACTGCCACCACTCTGGTGCAGACCATCATCCAATACTCTGAATATTTCAATATCCTACTGATTTGGTCTCCCTATTACATCTCTCCCCAGTTCAGTCCATTTTCCGCTCATCTATCAAAATGATCTTTCTAAAGTGTATGTGTAACCTTGTCACCTTCCCACTCAGTAAACTCCAGTGGATCCTTATCACCTCTAGGATCAAATATATAAATATTATTCAAAGTCTTTCATAATGTGTCTCCCCCTACCTATCTTTCTTTCCACTCTTCTTATACCTTACCCTCTCCGTATCAATTTACCCAAGTATCTGAGATTCAGTGACACTGACTTCCTTGCTGTTCCTTGAAGAATCACTACTCCAGGAATTTTCATTGGCTGCCCTGCATGCTTTAAAATGCTCTCCATTTTCTTCTCCTGTCTTCTTTCAAATCCCATCTAAAATCCCACCTTCTACAGGAAGCTTTTCCCAATCCCTGTTAATTCTAGTGCCTTCTCTCTGATTACTTCCAATCTATCCTATATATAGATTGTTTGTACATAGATGTTCGCATGTTATCTCTCCCATCAGACTATAAACTATGGTCTCAACTATAAACTTGAGTAGAGATTGTCTTTGATATTTCTTTGTATCCCTGGCACTTAGTATGGTAGCTGACACACATCAGGAGCTTGATAAGTGTTTATTGACTAATTAAAATCCTAAAGATGCTGTGGGCAGATCAGATAGCAAGACCAGAAGGTCCTTAGGCTGGACACAGGTTAAATGGCACTGCCCAGGGTTTGAAAGGATAGAAACCGAGAAAATAGTAAGTACTCAAAAGACCTTAAGATGTAGTAGCAGTAAAACGGTAATGTCTACTGGTCTTCCATCTTACCAGGATCATAGTTGGTGACTCGACATGTCTACTCTACAGGATGGAGATAAGGAGAAACACAGGGTAAGTGATAGTGAGACCAGGAAGACAGAAGTGAGCCCGGGTATGAGTGGGGCAGGAATTCTGTCAGGAACGGGGTAGAAGTTGAGCTAAAATAAAGGAAGAAGAAAGGGGAGAGGGCCCTTACCAGGAAGGTTTGGGAAGGAGCCTCCTGTTACTTGCTCTGCTGAGCCCTGAATGGGTTCTGGATGTCTAGGACAGGGGACATCTATTAAGCAAGCAAGTTGGCTGAGGAAAAATGGTAAACTCCTGAGAATGAAATTCTGAAGATACAATGATAAATACTTCAAAAATGTGACTTGTCCAAAGAAATTGATATGAATACACAGTCAACTCACAATGAAATTAGATTTTGCAAAGATATGTACAGACTGTGGAAACGAAGGGTACTATAAAATAGTGTCAGGAGTGCTAGAGCTCAGAATGACCTGAATTTGGGGAGGAAAGTTAAGGTCAGATGGCACCACTCCTTGGGTGGATAGAACAAAGCTCACTGAACCACAGAAGGCTTTGCTATTTATTCATTATGTTTGCCAAGGATAATGATCTGGAAATGAAAGAACAAAAATGGTTAGCAGGGAATTGATACCTAAACTAAATAAAGAGACAGTATGGTACCACCTAAATACCTGATCTCCTGTACTTAAAGAAATGATTGATGTAATTGGTGAGCCAGTCCATGACCTTTTAAAGGTCATGGAAAATAGGAAAGGCACCACAAAGAGACGGCATGGTTTAATTAATCACAGATCAGGCCAGACCGACCAGTAGCTAAGTTGTTAGATCAGGGGAATGTTGTAGTTACATTTTACTGAGATTTTAGAAAATACTTGATTAATAATTAAAAATGATGATGATGACGATGGTGATAGCTAGCATTTATATAGTTCCTTAAGGTTTTCAAAGTGCTTTACAAATATTAACTCATTTATTTCCTTATAAGAACTCTGGGAAGTAGATACTAAGATTAACTCCATTTTGCAGATGGGGGTGGGAGGGTGGGAAGCAGACAGACATTAAGTGACTACCCCAGGGTCACACAGCTAGTTAAGTGTTCCAGGCCACTTTTGAACTCAAGTGTTCCTGACTTCAGGCCCTGTGCGCCACCTAGCGCCAAAGCGTAATAATGACAGAAAATACCTCATGCTATTCTTGTGGAAAACGCAGAGAAATGTGGGCTAGATAATTGTCTCTATTAAAAATAAATAACATACTTGTGAGCTAGATCATTTTCTCTATTAATAATAAAAATGTACTTAAAACAACTCTGTACAAAGAAAATATAATACAATTAAATGGATATAGAACTACCCAAAGAAAAATGTTTGATGACTCAATATCAACTTTGTCATTATATGTCCTTCATATTTTTGCCAATGACATAGAGAATTGCCAAAATTGCACGTGTGCCTATAGAATTTGCAGATGGCTCAAGCCTGGGGGGGATAGCTAACATTATGGGTGACAGGGCCAAAATCCTACAAGATCATAACTGACCAGAACGAAGAACTAAATTGAGCAAGATGGAATTCCAATAGGGAAAAATGTAAATTCTATCCATTTGGGAGTACAAGAAATTGATTTCACATGTAAAAGATGTTAGACATAAGTTTGTTTTTAAAATTAAAACCTTGGGTTTTTTGTGCACTGCAAGATCACTATGAATGAGCAGTGTGAGGTGTAAGTCAAAAAAAAGCTAATGGATCTTTCAATTATTTTCTCTTTATCAAAGCATGAAGAATAGCTTTATTTGCCCTACAAAAGCCACTTAATTTAGAAGTCCAGAGAGCTACTATAGTTTTTTTTTTTCAGAATAAATGATTCTTTGCTGACCCAAGTGGCACAAAAACTCATGCACAAACTTTACTATTCAAATGATAACATAACGAATGAGACATTTGAACTGAACTATACAGTAAACACAGACTATGTTCTCTATTGTACTGAAGCATTTTAATTTAAGCTATTTTGGGTCCAAAAAAAATTATTCCCTGGGTTTCAGTAAGCCGTTTGTCAAAACTACATTGTTTTTACAACTCCTGAATTGTTTTGAATAAATTACTATTGCCAAGCAGCCTGGCACAGTGAAAAGGCCATTGGTTCTGAAGTCATTGGACCTAGATTCAAATTATGCGACTTTGAATAAAACACTTAACCTCTCTGGGTCAAGTCAATAAATATTTATTAAGAGGTCTATTAGATGCCAAGTACTGTGGCACTGGGGGGGGGGTGGTTGGGAGAGGACACAAAGAAAGGTAAAAATAGTCCTTGCCTTCAAGAAGCTTACACTTAATGGGGGAATACAACATCCAGACAGCTATATACAAGTAATACATACAGGGTAAAAAAATGGAGATCATCTCAGGTGATAGCATTAAGGGAGACCAAGAAAGGTTTCTTGCAAAAGGTAGAGTTTTAGCTGACACTTGAAAACCAGGAGTCAGAGGTGAGAGAGAGAATTCCGGGAATGGAGGACACTCAGTGAAAATGGACGGTTTCCTAATTAGTAAAATTGGGAGGAGGGAGCAGCTCGGGGGTAGCCAGTGGTTAGAGCAGCGGCCGTGGAGTCAGGAGGACCAGAGCTCAAATCTGGCCTCAGACACTAGCTGTGTGACCCTGGGCAAGTCACCTAAACCTGTTTGCCCCAGTTTCCTCAGCTGTAAAATGAACTGCAAAGGAAAACTGCAAACCCCTCCACTACCTTTACAAAGAAAACCTCAAATGAGTTCGTGAAGGGTTGGACACAACTGAACAGCTTAAGTCTTGAGATTCCTTCCAGCTCTAGCTGTGATTCTAAGGAAGATACTAATATCCAATCATAACATGATTCCCACAGCTTCAATTCAGAGGCGTTTGGCTCCTCTGAACTGCAGTACTTAAATTTCTACTGTGAACATAACAATCACATACTGTCTCATGACATGTTATATCTGGTATTTTACTGGAGTTTTTTCTTCACAACTACATTATAAACTCCGTGAGAACAGGGATCTTTGCATACTCCTTTCCTTTTGTGCCTCTTAGCAACAAATAAGTCTCCCTTCGGGAAGATACAGCAATTCACACAACCTAGAAGTAGAGAAGGGAGGAGGAAACCAGCATTTATTAAGCTCTTAACTATGTGCTAATGACTATGCTAAGTGCCTTATAAACATCATTCTCATTTGACCCTCACAACTCTGGAAGTAGGTGCTATTATTATCCCCATTTTACTGTTGAGGAAACTGAGGCAGACTGAAGTTCAAATAATCTGTCCAGGGTCACACATCAAGTAAGTGCCTGAGGACAGATTTTGAACTCAAGTCTTTTCCAACTTTAGGCCCAAAGCTCTACCCAATGCACTACTTAGCTGCCTTCTACGTACTGGGCTTAATATTTGTCAAGGGATTGTGTTAGGAAGGATGAGAGGGAGAGGATGCAGAGGAACTCAACAAGAAAGTCATATCACTGGAGAATTATTGAAGTGGAGTCATTGTTGGAGAAGAATCTTGGTATACTCAAAGACAGTCCTTTGGTGCCATTTACCATAGTGTGTGTGTAAGGTAAAAGGCCAGTAAAGACTCCAAGGACTAGTAGTACCATGACCTGTTGTATTTCTCTGATGATCCCACATGTGTATGTTCCCTGGATGTCTCGTGTGGGTCCTTGACCCATAACGCATGAATGAATGAAAAGGTACTTATTAAGCACTTCCGTATATGTTCAAAACAATATCCTAAGTGCTAAATATACAAATAGAAAACACAATCCTGTTCTCAAAGGTTCACTTAGCTTAAAAGGTCCTTTAACACTTTAGAGTTGATGTGATGTATTTTTTCCCCTGACAAAATCTCAGTTGCTGATGTCTTGACAATTTAACAAGGTTAAAGACTTTGGTGATGGTGTTAACTTTCTTTTGCTGACTCTCCAATAGCTAGGCCACACCTCCACACAGATTTTTTTCTTGGACCGATGACTGATTTGGTAACAGGAGTAATTGGGGAGGGGGCAGGGTACCACAGGATGACTGCCACTTCTAAGGTTCTTGATCTGACCTACTCATGACTGTCAGTTGGTCAGCAGTTGCTGTTGGTGGTGACACAGAAGGTGGACCCTTTTCCCACAGTGACCCCTTCAGTTATACCTATTAATCTACTGTTCTGCTAGATTGGATCAAGGGCATCTAAGAGATTCTAAGTAGTGATAACACGTCATAGATTCATTCAGCCTAGAGATTCTACTCTTGAGCCTAAGAAGCTGAGTTCAATACCTTATTTCTAGGGAGGGAGTTTCCCTATAACAGGCACTAAGATATGATAGAAGGAATTTATTCCAAAAATCACATATCCCAAGGAGGTCTAGTCATAAAAATAGCTCCATATTTACTTTCAATAGAACACTTTTGTAATAGTAAAGAACTAAAAACAATAGTACATGTCCATGAGCTAGGGAATGGTGGTGCATGAATACAAGGGAACATTATTGTGTGGTAACAAATTAGGACTACAAAGAATACGGAGATGCACGAGAAGACTTCAATGAATTGATGCAAAGTAAAACGTAACTGACAAAACCAGGAAAACAATATGTACAGTAGCTATGACAAAATCAATGGCAGAACAAAAACAAAACCAAAATTAAACTTATGAAAGTTATGAGAAGGCAGATCCTGCAGGGGGATTGTGGGTGTGAAACGCTTGCATGTAAAATGTCAGCCTTGGTTGATTATGCTGACAAATTCTCTTTTACATTGTAATGTAAGGGGAGATCTCTTTAAAAGTGCAGGTAATATAAAAGCCAAAGATAAAAAAATTTAATGATTCCTATCACACATTTATGAATATATGCATAGGAAAGCCTTGATTATTATTCAACTCCGTATAGCAATGATCAACACAACCCTTCATCAAGTTTATTAATTATCTTTCCTTTGGGAATGTTCTTTAGAGGTAGAGAACACTTAACTAAAGCCTTTGAAGCTAAACTGGTTAAATTCTCTTAAACTTTCCTGAGAAAACAATGTTTTTCCTTTAAAAAAAAAGTATTCTGCTTTATTTTCAGATTCACAAAGGTATTAAACAGTGTAAGTTGGAAATGGAAAATTTTTACAAGGAAAAAAATGATTATACAAGTTTATCATTATTTTCTTCAGCAAATGCCCACAGGAAATATGAGGACTCTAAACATAAATAAAACTAAAAGAATGTCCATACGACTGGAAAAAAATTGGGGCAAAGTACATCTTTAGTTTGCCTTCGCTGGGAAAGATATTGCAACAGCATTTATATTGTTGGATTGTATCTGTGAGGAACACAGAGCTTCATATGTTTTGATAGTTATGGTAATAGACTGCAGAACTGGCATCTGACATGACAGAGGAGATAGTTGAAGGGTTGTGGTCACCATCATGGCTTGAAGAGATAAGCCCCAACTCTGCTTTACATAAGTGGTGAAGATACTGGTCAAATTCTGTGTGGATTCCAGCCTCTTGGACCTCAGCGGGTTGGCCAGCAATTAGGCCATCCCTGCAGGACAGGGTCTCTGGAGGAGGAGAGGGCTGACTAGATCCTGGC
>CM053622.1:226734764-226762050 GCA_028646595.1 Phalanger gymnotis | reverse complement strand
CTTTGCCACGGCATGCAGCCCCCGCAGCTGCAGCAGTCGCGCTGCTCCCGCTCCCTGCACTCGCACCGGACTCGCTCTTGACTTTCATCTCCCCCAGGGGGCTCAAAGACTCTGCCCAAGGGCAGGGGCCCATCCCGGTCATCATCATGGGCAGCGCGCACCTGGCCTGGCTCTGGTCGTCACTGGCGTACCCCGCATCCGGACTGCTCATGGCTCTCCTGCCCAGACCTCACGCCCTGCACCCCGCCCCGCCCCCACGCCCTCAGCCGGGACACGGTTCTCCCAGTGGAGGGACGAAGGTGGGAGGAGAGCGCAGTGGCCCGGGGGAATCGATCGGTCTAAGTGGATCGTTCTGATTCCCTGCCTCGAATCCCGGGTTCAAATCACTGGAGGAACAAGCGCCCCCAACTGACAAGTACCTAGTGCGAGCGCTCTCACTGCTGCAGCTCCCCTTTCTATACCCACGCGACCAATAGGGCTCCGGGGGCGGGGCCGCTCCCACGAGGTGTCAGACGCCCCTCCCAGGCCTAGGCCCTGGGCCACCTCCCGGGCCGAGAATTAGCTCTGCAGCTGCTTAGGCTTTACCTGAGCAGGTGTGAACTGGAAGAAACCAAACTTCCAGGCACCGGAAAATCGGGACCTCAGACTTCGAAGTTGTCGGATTGATTGCACAAGCTATAATGTTTTCAAAGGTTCCTACTTGGAAACCTTTTTTTTTTAATGCTAGCGCTGTTGGACCAAACCTTCTCAGTTTTTTTTTTTTTTGTGAAAACACAGAAGCATTTGTATTTTCCTTTTAAGTAAAGTACAAAATGATTTATTTGACCGACTTCAGGATGTCTTCATTCCCGCCGAGGGAATAGCTTAGGTCTCTCAGAGGGGCTTAGTCAGACGTCAATGACGTCTCTGATTTAAAAAAAAAAAATCAGAATAAAAGTCCTTCCTCCCACTTAAGTTTTTGTTGGTTCCCTACGACGTTTTTCTCGTTGATTCATGTCATTTTACTAAAGAATAAAACATAATTAATATTTTGTAGACCTCAACATTTCTCTTCCAGTTGAATTGGATGCACATTTATTCAGTACCTAGGATATTCAGAATCAGGAGGGAGGAAACGCACAAAGTTTGCATAAGATTGTTAAAGAACCGTATGCCCTTTTGACAGAAGCACAAGAAAACCTTTGTGTCCTGAAAATTGTTTTTTCAAGCTATTTCTCCCGCGTTGCCAAAAAAGGCAAACCTTACCTTTAGAAGCTGAAATGTGAGTCAGACGTGAATTTTATGGTCCTAAACTTGAATATTTTCAAATTTTACTCCCAGCTGCTATTAAATCCTTTGCCTATCTCGAAACGTCCAGGTGTAAACAAGAGATCAGAGAGCCTTATTTGGGTAAGGACAGCTTTGTTTGGACTACAGTTATTACAAACTAACTTTAGCACTCACGGTGGCTTTCAGTAGTCACACTTGCAGCCAACGTCTGCTACCCTTTGTTTTTTGGCGGTATTTAAATATGAATGCCTTTGTTAAAGTAAATGGCTTAACGGGGAAAAAAAAAAGAGCCGGGACATCGAGGCCTGAAATTTGAGCTTGGAAAAAATACATTTCGAACTCTATCTTCAGGAACTACTCCTGAATATTGATAAAAGCACAGATCTAAAGCCAACGTGTGTTTTAATACTGCGTCTAAACTCAGTTTGAATTAAAAATCCGGCGAGTCTATCTCACAAATCTCAACCTTTTCCTTCAGTTGTTCAGACAACTTTAATACTAATCTCAAGAAAGGTGGGCTTTTCTTGCTTGCTTGTGAAAAGCCATCTGAAAATGAAAAAAAGCACTGAATGCTGTTCAGCCCAAAAGCTGAAGTCATCCCGTTCTTTGTGATGTTACAATCCAAGAGAGGACCAAATTCATCACTTCAGAAACTCACTGTTCTCAAATGTCTACCGAATTTCAAAATACTGTGGAGAGGGCTTTTGCTCCAGTAGTGTCAACTCTGTTCGATAAAGAACGTGCTTCTTTAGAGATTCGAGTCCTAGAATGAGGAATTCTCTCACTCAGTTTCCCATTGCGTGGATAACAGTAGCAAAAATGTCACTTCAGAGCAGTTAATTCTCACTTGAATTATTCCCCAGCAGCCTTCTCTCCACACTTCCTCTCCCCAATTCAGGATGAGAGTTTAGATTTGATTTTAGAAATTCTAAGAGAAAGAAAAAGAGAACTAGCCAAGAGTTTAATATGTGGGTTCTTAAACTGGGATACCCGAATTTTTTGATTTCGATAAGAATTTCAATATAATTTCTTTCTTTTGTAATCCTTTGTATTCCATTTTATGCATTTAAAAGCATTTTCTGGAGGAATCCAAAGGTTTCAGCAGATTGCCAAAGGGGAACGTAATATTAAAAGGTTAAGACACCCAACTTGGAAAGTAGAGGCATTAGCTTAAAGAATTGCAGAAGTATTATTTCAACCAGGTGAATTAGAAAAGAGATGGTCTCCTAAACACATTTCACAATGGTGCTTTTGTTGCTTGGTTTTGTAATGAAATTTTAAATTTTCTTCCAAGTTAACTGAGAAACAAATCCTAAAAGCATTCTCAGGACTATACAGATAGTATAGAAAAGGCAGGGCATCCAAAATTTACTAGAACCTCTAGCTTCTATAGCTGACTATAGCTTTTAGAAACATCAGTTCTAAAGTAATATGCTGATTGTTTAGGTTGGGGAAATTTAGACATACCATTGCTTCTAATTTAAGGAGGTGATTGGTAATCTGGGTAATGATAGTTAACTTTGGGAAAATCTCCCTAGGAGAGACAGGTGAACTCAAGAGAATTATCCATGTTACACATATGGGAAAAGGGAAATCATCCTGCATTCAAGAAAGGAGTAATACATTTTAGTTAGCTCCCTTAATAATCTCTTTTGGTGACCCTTAAAAAAAAAAACTAGGCATCAAAAGTAAATGTTCCGAGGTGAGAAACAAAGTTCTTATATCCATTGACGTACATTTGGAAATTTTCTTCACTCTGGTGCTCTACTTCAACCAACAAGCCTAGAAACAAAATGAAACCCGCCTAGAAAGGAAATTTTTAAAGAGAGCCAGAGCAAGCTTGACAAGCAGCAAAACCTATTAGAATCTTGCAACTAGCTTCCCAATATAAAATTTTTGCCCCAATTAACTTAGTGAGAAATCAAATGGAATTACTGTACCAAAGCTTTATCGGAATCTTCAGCTTTCACCTCCTTCCCATAACAGTCATCCTTCCAGAGGCCAGCACTGATTTAAAAATCTTTGGGAAGAAATTCCCGGTGCCTGTTTAGACCTGGCTCTCAAACCCTGCTCTCTTTGGCATTAATTCTTTTCTGATAACTGTGCCGCAGTTTCTTTTGGACCTTATCAAACCCTGTCGTTTGTTGCGAGAAACCATTTCTATTTCAGTCACATTGCTAAACGTAGTGTTGGAAATGGTCAAGTGTTATCACAGCCAGCCACAAATGCCACATGAAAAGCCGCAAACATCCGGAGGGCTTCCTGAAAACCCGCTTTTCTCAACACTGAAGGATTTTTTTGTTTTGTTTTGTTTCTCTGGTGAGGAAGGGAGTTTCATAAGTACGAACAGTGTACACCATACCCAAATAAAAGCGGACATTTTCCATTTGCACCCTCTTGCCTCTTCACAGGTTGCTTTGCGCGTCACTCAGTGAAGTCTCTAGAGTCCCTAGAAGACGCTACTGCTGGAGGAGCATATGCCGTCCGCAGCAGTGTGGGAAATACTAGTTTGTAAGAAAAGGAGGTTTGGTGATATAACCTCAACAAATAGCCCTTGTTAACGATCAGTGTTGCTGAGAGGAAAGACCTGTGCACACCTGACCCGCCTAAATATCGAGGAACTTCTTGGAGAAATGTCAAACAGAGGTTTAAAAAAATTTATCGAGACAAACCCAACACGAATTTACCCTTCCCCAAGGACTAAAAAAAAAAAAAAAGCAGAGCACTGCAAACACTGCATGCATTTTGTGTTTTTTGCAGCCGTACTTTTGGGGGTACAGCGAAGCACCTCGGTCCCTCTAACCAACACAAAGGGGAGCAGGGTTGGCTCAAGATTGGCTGGAGAAGCTATGTAGAAGCCTCACAATAAAAAGCCCAGGCGTGGGAATAAACAATAGCCCTCTTAGGGAAGTAAAACAATAAGTTCTTTGCGTTTATAAATTGTGGAATCTTTTTTTTTTCTCAGCAAAGCCCAATCAATCTCTTGGAGGCAGCAGAAGGAGAGCGCTCACTGAGCTCGGGTGCTCTTTTTGGATGTTCCAAGCCCTTGGCAATGGTCTCCATCCACCTCTCAGGTAGGAGCCAGTAGCACCTACGTGCAGGTCAGAGCAGGGCAATATTGAGCTGCAAGGTCGTGGTGGCGCCTGGGTGTCAGCCCCTTTTCGCTCCGCCTCTCCCTGCTCTAGGCCCCTCCTTCACTAACCACCCCACTCTCCTCTCACACGCACGCTCCCAAGGGCAAGACCCAACCCCCCGCAGACTAAGGCGTAGTGGAGATTGGGGGCATCTGGTGGGAGAAGAGGGGTTAGGCAAGGAGCTGACAGGGGCAGAGGCGAGAGGGGGGAACGGAAAACTCCTCAGAAAGAGACATCCTTTATTGAGAATAGGCTAGCATCCTCGGGATCCCCGACTCTCCAATTATCCACCCTATCCCCTGTACCCAGGTTTTCTAACAGTTTTTCACTTAAACTTTCGAGTTCCTAGAGGACTCAAAGGCTTTTCCCTTCTCTTCGTTTTGCTCGATTCCCTGTTTTGTCCTCCCCATTTTTCTCTCTGCCAACAGTTGTTTGGCCCGAAGTTGCAGAGGGAGACTACAGGTCTGCATCTATTCTCCCCCTTGGCTCTGTTGGGAGCTTGTACTAGCGAAGCAGGAAATGCGTTATTCCCGCCAGTTTCCCCGCTCAGAAACTTCTCAGCTTTGGGACTGATTCTGACCATCACAGTGCCACACTCAACAGACATACATACCAAGTGGTTCCTGGGATGCTATTTGGTCTTCGCTCCCTTGGGGGGGAAGGGGGCCGGGGATGTTGAGAAAGGTGGAGTGGGAGTGGACAGTGTGCCTTTCTGTGATGCATACACCACCTAGCTTCCCCTGTTGCTTCCACCTGTGGGCTCCAGCGGTTTGGCCTTCCATTTCTCTGCCAGGCAGTTGCAGGCACTTGCTCGGAGTCCCTGTGGTTGGAGGTAGAAGAGGCAACGACAGGTAAATTACTAAGGCTCAGAAATGCCAAGGCAACGTCCATGACCGTGTTATGCTTTAACATTATGAATGTAGGCAGTCCCAAGAAAACACTCGCAATTAGAAGTTCAGAACTTTCCTAAGATCAGATATAAAGGGGGCAGGGTGACGTCGGGGGCGCGGGGTGGGGGGGGGGGAGGGGAAGGAGGGGAGGCTCTAAGTGGTAGAGAGGGAGGGAGGGAGCAGGCAGGGAGGACTTGATCGCAGTCAAGCTGACCTGGGTTTGAATCCTGTCTTATACAACTAGCTGGGTGAGGCCCGGATTTAACTTGTCTGAGCTTCGGCTCTCTCTGTAAAATGAAGGATGGATTCCAACCCTGAGGTATATTCCAGTTCTCAATCTATCTTACTATTCTCTTACTCATTTTAAGCAATATTTTATGCAAAGAAATTTCAGTACAATTAAAAAATCCTGTGCCGTTAATCAGAATTTTTTTAACAAAAGAGCTATAAAGACACATTTTTAAATTGTTCTTAAAATAAGAAAAGTTAAAAATCCATAAAAGTATATATATGCACTCCCCCCCCCCAAAAAAGGAATCACTTTAATCATTAAAATTGCCTTAAGAATCTTTTAAAGCTCTCCTTTGTCGTTTTTAGGGACAGTATGGGTTTTAATGGAAAGAGTAATGGGGGAAAAAAAACCAATAGATTCAGAGGCATAGACTGAGGTTGCAGGCCCTATTTCAGTGCTTCCTAAGGCCTGTTGTGTGGGCATGTAGAGTTACCTCTATGATTCACAGTTTGTTTAAAATGGGGATAACCAGCTGTTCCCGTGTCAAAGGAAAATATCTCATAAACCTCAAAGTATTATAAAAACATCGTCTACTATCATCAGTGAGCCTTGAGGAGGGCAAACTGATTAGATGATCCCTTCAGTGTCCTTCTTATACCATCCCAGAGTCTCAACTTTTTTTCCATTCTAAGTTTTATTTGAAGAAAAATAGATGGTCAATGCTATCAACCTCATTTGTGCAAAGTTGGGAAATTGAGGCTCAGAGTAATTCTATGATTTTCTTAATTATTTTTCAACAAACAAGCATTAATTTTACCCCTCCTCCCAAAATAAACATAAAAAATCCTTACAATAAATATGCAAATTCAGAAACATTTCCACATTGTCCATTACCAGAAATTCATGTACCACCCTACATATTTAGTCCATCTGTCAAGATATGGGTAGCACTCTATATCAACACAGTCTACTGGAATGATAGTTGGTCATTGAATTGATTAAAATTAAATCTTTCAAAGTTTGTTTTCTACAATGTCATTATTGTATAAATTGTTCTGATTCATCTTACTTTGTTCAGCATGAGCTCATACAAACCTTCCCAGGTTTTTCTGAAACAGTCCCTTTCATAATTTCTTACTGTACGATAATATTCTATTACATTTATACATCATACCTTTTTCAGCCATTCCCCAACTTTTGATTTCTACTTCTGTGATGCTACAAAAAAAGAGATCCTATAAATATTTATGTACTTCTAGGTCTATCTCTTTCTTTGATATCCTCGAGGTATAGACCTAGTAGTGCTATTTATGGATAAAAGGATATGCACAATTTAGTAACTTTGGGGACATAATTCCAAATACCTTTCCAAAATGGCTAGACCAATTCACAGTTCCCTTACAGTAATGTGTCTGTTTTCCTCTAGCCTCTCTAATATTTTTCTTTTCTTTTTTCTTTTTTATCTTTGTTGACCTGGTGATTGTGAGATGAGAACTTAGAGTTGTTTTCATTTGCATTTTTCTAATTATCAGTGATTTGGAATATTCTTCATATGGCTATTAACAGCTTGGATTTCTTCCTTTGAGAATTACTTCTTCACATTCTTTAACTGTTTGGCAATTGAGGAATGACTCTTATTCTTATAAATTTGGATCAATTGGTTATTATCTTGGAAATGAGACTTTTATTGGAGAAATTAGCCAGAAAGATTCTTTTTGGCCAACTATTTCCCTTCAAATCTTAGTTCCATTAATTTCATTTGTGCAAAACTTTTTGATTTTGTGAAATCAAAGTTTTCCATTTAATTTTCTGTGATCTGCTTTATATATCTTTTGCTTGGTCATGTACTCTTTACTGTCCACAGATTCTAAAAGCAATTTCTTCTTTGCTCCTCTAATTTATTTTTGATGCGACTTTTAACATCCAAATTATATGTCCATTTGGAGTTTAACTGCATATATGTGAGATATTATGCTAAACCCAATTTCTGCCATACTATGTTCTAATTTTCCCAGAACATTTTGTTAAATTATGAGTTTTTTCTAGTAGTTGGAGTCTTTGGAACCATCAAACACTAGGCTACTGGTTTCATTTGCTTCTATATGTTGTGTACCTAATCTGTTCCACTGACCAACTTTTGTTTTTTTACAAAATTATTTTTGATGATTACTGCTTTGTAGTATATTTTGAGATCTCTTACTGCTCAGCCTCTTTCTATTCACTTTTTTTCATTATTTTCATTGAGATTCTTGACATTTTGTTCCTCCAGATCAATTTTGTTATTATTTTTTCTATCTCTATAAAATAATCCTTTGGTAATTTGGTTGGTATATCATTGAGTTGATGTATCATGGCATAAATCATGGAAGTCTCACCTGTGGCTCCAAGAAGTTACAGCATATGTAGTACCCTCACCCTGGTAAAATGGTCTCAGCAGGTAGGCTAACCAGGTTAAGCATAACTGAAGTTTGAGGCTTGTGAGTTAGGGGAATGTCTATCCTAAGCATGTGAAGACTTTCCCTGGAAGAATGGGTGGATGAGAACAATTTGTTCCAATAGCCATGAAGATAGCTGAAGCAGGAGCTTTGGATCCATTAGAACTTCATCAGACAGACATTCAAGACATCGAGGTCAGCCCTGGTCCATTACCAGTCATCTTGACTTTTGTCCTGCCAGTGGACTTCAATGACTCTGGAAGAGAGAATGAGGCTGATGACTTTTCTTAACTCTGCCTCACTTAAATCCAATTCATGGACAGGTCAAGACATCACCCCATCACCCCATAATATCATTGGTTCTCTTTGAAAATGGAAGATGAACACGATATAGTGGAATATGTAAATTACTTTAGGTAGTATTATCATTTTTATTTTATTGGATCAACCTAATTATGATTAATTAGTATTTCTAAAATTATTTAGGCTTCTATTTCTGTAAAGAGTTTTTTTATAGTGTAATCCTATAGTTCCTGTGTATATCTTCATTGTTGGATTCCAGAGATTTTAATATATTCGATAGTCATTTTTAATGGAATTTCTTTTTCTACTTTCTCCTGATGGATTTTTGTCAGTAATATACAGAAATACTGATGATTTATTTTATCCCCTGAAACTTAGCTTTGCATTATTGTTTCAAACAATTTTAGTTGACTATATAGAATTCTCTAAGCAAATCATCATATAATCTACAAAAAGGAATAATTCTTTTGCCCATGCTTATTCTCTCAATTTCTCTTTCTTGTCTTATTGCCATAGATCACATTTAGAGGACTATATATAACAATGATTTTCTTAATGTCATCCAGCAAGTCAGTGCTAGTGAGGAAGAAAAACATTCATTCTTTTAATAAACACGTATTTATCTACTGTGTGTAAGGCATCTAACTAGATTATCAGATTCATGGGTGCAAATCATAGAAATGAGTTCATTAAAAAAATTAATTGCTTTGATTCTTATTACTCAAGGCCTACCATTGGAAGAGAAAGGAAAACTAACAAGATGTTTACTTAATTGGATCATCCCACCACATGTCCTAAGCCTAAGTACCTTCTAACATTTTTAAATATATCTCAACCCAAAGCAATATAGACTGATGCTTTTACCTAAACTCTTTGTTCCCTTTTTCCATATCTTTATCCCAGTTTTTGAATTATGAGTGGTGATAGTGATCAGGGCTTGTTACCAGGATCCAGGGCAGGAATGAAATAAGAATATTTCTTAGGGAAAACATAACAGTATTTCCTTCCTTCCACCCCATCTCCCATTAAAAAGAACTGACTACAGTATATAGAGAACATTGTTGTACAGTCATTGAATTATGTCCCATTCTTCATGACCCCAAAGCAACCAGAACCTTCTATTCTCCACTATCTCCTGAAGTTTGTCCAGGATCATGTTCATTGTTTCCATGATATTATCTATCCATCTCATCCTCTGCTGTCCGTTTTTCCTTTTGTCTTCAATCCTTCCCAACATGAGGGTCTTTTTCAAGTGAATCCTGTCTTCTCATCTTGTGGACAACATTATCTGATACTATATTAGAGGCTCCAGAGATAGAAGAACTTTAGGGATCATGTAGTCCAGGGGTGGGGAACCTGAAGTCTAACCTTCTCACTTTAAAAAGGTGGTTGAACCTCTGAGACTCAGTAAGGTCCAGAGACTGGCCAAAAATTCCGACAGGTTCTCAGGTCCATCCAGTGTGTTCATCAGATTTGCCCAAGTCTGAGCTTAAAATAGCCTAGCCTCCATCTTGAAACATAACTTCCCCGAGATGGGAATCCAACAATTAGCTGATGGATGTTCCAGAGAACTTGTGGGAAATGCTGGCTTCTGTATTAGGGAACAATAGAGATTAGCTTTAGATTTTCTCTTTAAGATCAGAGTTGAGCATGATAACTCCATGTCATGGTTTTTGTCTCACTGAGTCAACATCGATCCGTTTTCTGATGACTGATAATCAAGTATCTATTTCTAGGTCTGTGCTTTATATGCATGTAATTTAACAAGAATAACCACCCAATCATCTGGACCAGTTCAGTTGATGATATGCAGGCCAAAGGTTCTCAATTCTAATTCTAGTTTCTTCACTGAAATCTGTGGAATATTGGGCAAATTGGCTAAGATGTCCAACCCTTAGTTTCTTCCTCCTGTAAACTATGTAATAGCAATCTAGCTCTCACAGGCATAATGAATTAATTGATTAATCAGTCATTTAAGAGTGTCAAGTAATATTGATGTGACTGAGTTCATGGAAGACTGCAAGTAGTATAGATTAATTAGTTAATTGAGAGGAAATTAAAACAGGACTGGCAAGGAGGGTTACCCTGCTATTGGCCACTGGTTAATTATGTAGAGCTTTTTCTCTCTTTTAGCCAAGATACTAGCTCTGGTCCAGAGTAATGAAGATCAGATTTCTTGAAATCACTTATTACCAAGAATTCAGATCCACCTATTCACCATTATTTAGTAAACCAAAGAAATATGCTTCTGTTTTACCTTTTTAAGCTGTATCTTGTAACTGGCGTCCCAAAGAAAGGGCAACAAAAAGTACTATTTTGGTATTTTCCTTTACTAAATGGTACTTTTCCTGAAAATTGGATAGTACTTATAAATTCTGGGGCTGGATAACACCATCAACTTCCTTGTTCTCCAGTCTTCCATTGGCAAAGTTGAGCAAATAATGGTCAGATAAATTGCTCTCATGAAAGACTTTCCATCTCTGGAAGATTTCTCATATAGCGCACAAACATACACACAATCACACAGACTTCCCTGACACAAGTTTTTATCCTGCTTTCATTTTCTACTGATATACAGCCTTCTGGAATGAATTAACTGCAATTTGGTTTACCTGTGAGTTTAAAACTACTAGCAATCACACATTTACAGCTTGGGAAAAACAAAACAAACAAACCTTTGAGAGACCTTCTAATTCAGAAAGTCTTAACTTTTTTGTGGCTAGGGCCCATTTGGCAGTCTGTTCTATGGTTAAGTCTATGGTCCTCTTCTCAGAATAACACTTTTAGGTACATAAATAAAATACGTAAGATGCAAAATATGTAAGATTACAAAAGAAACCAATTATATAGAAATCAGTATCAAAATATTTTTAGATTCCAAGAGCCCAGGTTAAGAACTCCTGCTCTGCAGAACTAGGAGAAGATTATACACCATCACAGATATATGGATTCTGTGATAACTAACCTTGATAGACCTCTTCTCAGCAGTACAAGGTTCTAAGACAACTCCAAAGGATTCATGATGGAGAGAGCTATCTACATCCAGAGAAAGAACTATGGAGACTGAATGCAGATTGAGGCAAACTGTTTGCTCTCCTTTTTTTTTTCCTTTGTTTTTTCTCTCTTTTGTTTTTGTTTTTGTTTTTTTGGTTTTGTTTCTTCTTTCTCATGATTCATTCCATTGGTCATAATTCTTCTTTACAACTTGCCTATTGTGTAAATAAGTTCAATGTGAAGTTATATGTAGAAGATACATCAGATTCCACGCCGTCTTGGGGGGCAGGGGGGAGGAGAAAATCTGGAACTCAAAATCATGTGTAACTGAGTGTTGTAAACTAAAAATAAAAAATATTAATAAAAAATGAAAAAAAGAAATGACTCATATCCTAAAAGATTTGAAAAGGTCCTTTTATTTTAAATGTGAGAACTTTATCTTATAAACTGTCTGTAAAACATTTTTTCCCAAAAAGAAAAAGAACTCTTGCTCTAGTCCAAATCTCTCATTTCTACAAATATGGAAATTTTGACCAAGAGAGATTACAAGCACCAGAAGCAGATTATGATCCAGGTCCTCTGACCCCAGACCCAGAGCTCCTTGCTCTGTACCACGCCTTTCACTTCTGTCTAGTCCCTCTCACACTGAGAACAGAACTCCTATCTGGCTTCCATCATGCATTAAAACAATGTTGCACATAAGGGTCAGAGTTAATAAGATCTCTCTCCTCCTTAAAACTAAAAGGAAGAAGAAAGAACAAGTTTAGAATGAGATTGCCAAGATTACTGATTACAAATTTGCAGAGAAGTTCTCCAAGTTCTTTAAACCTGCCAACATCCCAATACAGAACAGTGCCAACTCACCATTCTTCTAGCGATGTCAATCTCCTCTTATGTCATTGGTTAATAAAACATAAAGATGATCATTTTCCTTCTCCCACAGTCAAGTCCAATTTTCATTCTCTTGAAGTGGAGGAAGACAAGCCATATGCTTAGCATTGCTTCATAGGTGCCTAAAACTAGAGATACCAATTTAGGCCCAATGGTTTAGACTTTGGAATAAGAAATACCCATGTTCAAATCCTATCTTAGACACACACTAGCTGTGAGACCAATGAACAAGTTATTTAACCTCTCATTTGTTAAATAGCCTCAGGAAATTCTCTGAAATTAGACATTACAGGAGAATTGTGATCTGTATTGGTGGATCCGTCTAATTTAATACAATTTCCATACTGGGACTTACTTGCATCTATAAAATGAAAAGTCTAGAGGTATGCGTGTGCGTGTGTGTGTGTGTGTATGTGTTTATGTGTGTGTGTGTGTGTAAAAAACAATCTCTGGATCTGAATCAGTTCATTTCTTGCAATTAATTTCTGGCCTTTCCATTTAAATAACTCTTCCTCAGAGGTTCCTGTGATCATAGTGAAATCAATTAGATATTTCTCTTGAAGAGTGATCACTGAAATTAGGTACCCCACCAAGAGAATGTACTTTATTAACAGACATTATCTCACAGAGTAATCAATGGTCATAAGAACCTTCCAAATAATTTTGACTGATTAGGTATCTTAATCCAGTTGCCAGCTAATTGTGTTTACTTGTGATTAAGAATATGATTTTCACCTACTCCCCCTACACAGTCTCTCTGTTTGGAGAAAGCCAATCTTCCTACCTACTTCATATCTGCAGCATGTTCTTTGAAGGTGTTTGCTGAAGGGATGAGACAATAGCTATCACCTGGAGTCAGGAGCTGGAAAGAAGGCATCTTAGCCAACCCACCTGCAGTTCAGCTAAGAAAGATCTCTACACCCAGTGCAAACAACGTGCAAGATCTGAAGGCAGGCAAACCCTCCCCACCCCAGCTATCTTCACCCAGTTTACTATCTCCACAGAGAAAATGACCTGCCTAGTTGAAATAAGGATTAAATTATTTATGTGTTCCCTCAGGGACAGAGTGGCCTTTTACCTTTGCTGTTGTAGACACTACTATTGTTAAGGTTGTGAATAAAAATATAGAAAAATCAGATGTCAAAGCAAAATCTAGAGCTATCTCATATGGAAGTGGACATCCACCAATGCCAAATGAATATTTTGTGGTAGAATATGACTCCTGGGTGATTAAGCAGTTAATCATAGAACCTCAGGGTCTGTCAGACTTCAGCAAATAGAGATGAAGTTAGGACTGAGTTTCTCTTCTGGAATTGGTTCAATCTTGTTTTTACATTGATGGGATTAAAGAAGTGGAAAATACAAGATCTAATGAGAGAAGACTGGTCTCATGGTAGTTTTTTCATGTGCTGCTTTTTTTATATGTTTCTGTACCCCAGGGATGTGAATTCATTATATTGCCAAGTGTTTTGCCACCAGAAGTATTGATGATTATTATGAGTTATTATTAATCACAATCTCAATAGCAAATAATTATTATTTTTGCCATCTCACTGATGATAAAAATGAAGCAAAGACCAGTGTTGAACAATGACTTTATCAGCAAGCATGAAGAGGCCAGAAGCCAAAGCTTCAGAATTCTAGTTCTTTGCCTAACCTGTCAAGCCTCATTGGCTATTATATACAGTTTTGTGTCTGTTAAACAACTTTATGAAAATCAGTTTCACCCTTTCGGGTGTACTTTTGGCACAGTCATACTGAATGGACCTTTTTCACACAGGGATTCCTAGGCCACCATCTCAATACCAAACACATACCAACATATTCTCTGTTTCCTCTGCTGTCCAAACTTCAAGGTAGAAGAAGAGAATGAAGTGGGACCTTGGAACTAAGATGCTATTAACCTTAATGCTCTCCTTGAAATCCTGGTTGCTTTTCACTCAGTAGTGCCCCCGGCAAAAGACTGTCTGAGTAATCAACAGCAAAGTACTCCCATAATTCATAATCCAAATTGTGAATTCATGGAACTCCTCTATTCATAGAGAATCCTTGGTGTTGGAAATTCCTTTACTAAGGACGCATTGTAACTCAAGCTTTATTAGGTCATAGGATGATAGATTTAGAGCTAGCAGGGAACTTTAGGTATCTTAAAAATTATTTAGGACTCCCCAAAGAGCTTTTGTGTATATGGATTATATGTATTGATATTTACCATATTAAAAATTAAAACACCTTTGTATTCTTTTGAAAATAGTTTGGACCTCACAGACAACGATCTGGATAATCCCCAGGGACCTCTGGAAAACACTTTAAAAATCACCAATCTAGTCTAGTCTAAATCCTAGGGAGTATAGGGTTTCACATACATGTTCGTTTCTCTTGTAATAAACCCAGTTTTTCACATATGTTTTGTGAAGCTGTGATTTCCTGTTGACAGGAGAAATCTGAGGTTCATCAATTAACCCATCAGCAAGCATGTAATAAGCACCTACTATGTAATAAGCACCTACTAGCCAGACTGTGCTAGGCACTGGGAATGAAGCAATCTCTTTCAAAAAGTTTACATTCTAACAGGTAACGTTCTTTTTTCGGTAATTTTATTTTTAATTTATGGAATAAAACAAGCATTTCCGTAACACAGTATAATAATAAAGATGATTGCACACAGAACTGCAAATCTATCATGTACAATTTGCTATTCCTTTTAAATATATAATAAAGTTATTGTGTAAATTTTTCTCTCCCCCGCCCCATCCTACAGATGGCTACCATTAGACACAAAATTATGTGTGTATGTGTATGTAAAATCATTCTATATAAACTTCTATTTATCAGTTCTTTCTCTAGATTCTAATAGAAGTTAAGTGACTTGCCTGAACCCACAGGCAAGACTTAAGTTCAGATTTTTCTGATTCTAAACTTAATATACTATCCATTGTTAAAATAATGCAAAAATAATTAAGGCAGAATTACATGAAGAAAAGAATTACTAACTATATTTCATAGCCTTCTAACTAAAAGCCAGTTAGCACATGGTTGTTCAGAACCCCCTGGAGACCTATTCCCCTCCCCAAATTACACAGCTGTCCTTATGGTGTTTCCTATGTGGGATGGTAAAGTAGATAAAGTATTGATTCTGGCACTAAAACTTCTTTGTCTCATTGATAAAATGTTACCATGATGAAGTCTTTGTTCCGTAGGAGGGGTTCGAAGCTGTTGCTAATGTAAAATTGTATTTTACTTGCTAGAGACCTAAAATATGTTTTATTCTGTATACCATTTACCTGTACTTAAATTCCTAGACCATAGACTCATGAGCTGTAGACATTTTGTCTCCATCTTAAAATTGTTTTGAGCAGTTCCTTTTAATCCTGTTACCCATGGAATTACATAGATGTGGTTGGGCTGTCTGTCCTTTTCCTCCTCTTTTCCCTTTTCCTTTTCCTCCTCCTCTCTTCTCTTCCTTTTCCTTCTCTTCTTCCTCCTCGTCTTCTTTCTTCTCTTTTAATTCTCCTCCTTCTCCTCCTCCTCTTCTTCTCCTCCTCCTTTTTCTAACCCCTAAGCCCAACATCACAAGGAAATATGGTAAGCTTTTGTTATTAAGTAAAACGAAACAAAAATAAAAACTCCAATCCCTTTCAAGAAAGAAATTTCAGCATGTTGATCTAAAATGGTGACATCCAATTGTTTGGAACCTAACCAAGCAACATCATACAAGTAACTGCTGGAAGCATACAGTACCAGAGAAGAAAACAATCATCTTAATTTAGATTATTCAAAATTTTATCGACTTATATAACCAATGTACTTAAAAATATTTCAAATGTTTTTGATTGCATTACTAATGCCGTTTTACACTTGATGACAAGACAGATTTTACTTTAAGTTAAAGTGAATTTTGAAACAATTCAGAACAATACCACCTTTGATGAAAAGGAATCTACCCTTCCTTGACTTCTCCATTCCTTTGAGGGTAATTCTATCACCCAGGGACAACTTATATTCAAGTCCAGTTTTTGTCACTGAATATGCCTAAGTGAAAAGACAGAAAAGTGGCTCCATTTGGTAACATAGGGATGCCTATTTATCATGAAAATTTCCAGGTGACTCTGTCTTTTGGTAATTTGCTCAATGTTTCCAACTCTGGAGCAGCTCAGGGAGACTGAGGATTACTAGCTGAACACAATGAAACATCACTAAAAGCATTAAAGGGAATGTAATAGGCAATTACAGTTGGCTGAACCAAGAAACTTGCAGCCTTTCACACTTCTGAGAAGTCAACAAATCTACATACTTTTAAAATATCATATTGCTTGGGACAGCTACATAGCACAAGAGACAGAGCACCAGTCCTGGAGTCTGGAGGACCTGAGTTCAAATCCATCCTCAGACACTAGCTGGGTAGGCAAATCATTTAATCCAGATTGCCTCAAAAAAAAAAAACCCCACCATATTGCTTTCATAGAATAACACTTAAACTCAGGAATTAATTCAGACTCCCATGGATCCTACTCCTACTTGAAAAGAATCTCCACTGAAATATATTGGAAAAGTGGTCTTCCAAACTTGAAACTCTGTTGTGAAAGGAAATCTATTACCCTCTAACATAGCCCGTTCTACTTTTGGACAACTAATTATCAGGAAACAATTCACGGAGTTTTACCTTCATAAGACTTCTCACCACATGAATTATCCTAGATTCTCTAAGTTCTGAGCACTGAAAAGGTGAAGTTATATTGGCAAAATTATTGGGAGATGTACATAGAAACTACTAAGAATATTTTTACTGCTGCAATTCTCAGTTTATAAGCTGAAAATTCAGAAATGGCTCCTTTAGTTCTTCACCCTCATTATTTGCAAAATAAATATATCTCCAGAAGATCAATTCCTACTTCATAAGAAAGATTCTTTGAATTTTATTTCTTTCATTTCTCTGGATAGCATGAAATCCACATATCCTCAATCTCACTGACCCCCTTCATTTCTGCCTCAAGAGCCATGCAGGCACTTATGCATTGCTATACAGAGCACTAGATGGACAATCAAAACCTGATTAGCCAATATTGAGTACACATTTGAAACTTAATTTCCCTATACTGTTGTTTTCAAACATATTTCTCCTTCCATAGCTCCAAATGTGGGCATACAAGGTTTCATAAAGAGTTGCCACCCATCCCCTCCCATGAATTTGATGTGAGAACAAAATGCTTTTTCTTAAGAAACCCAAAGATAACCAAGTAATAAGGACAACTAGACTTTTGGGGCAACCAGGAAAGATGTTCTAGTGATACATTTTTACAGACACTAAAACCTTAGAGCATCAGGAAATGCAGTGAAAGACCAAGACAACTTTTTTGAGCACTCTCCCCTTCCCCCCAATATCCGATTCCACTACCATAGTAAGTAGATTTTCTTCTGGGAGAGTATTTAATAGTCAGTCTATGATGTGATCAAGGTGTCTGTCACATTTAAGGGTTTCTAGGAGATCCATGATTATACATAAGATAATTTTAAAATAATTAACATCTGTAAAATTAGACGCTTAAAATTCAAGTGTAAACAGGACTTACAATTTTACCTGCTGGGCTCTATCCTATTTTCAGGCTGAACTCTAAAACACCTCTGAAGCAGTCTCTACCCCCACAGTATTACACAGATTATTTCAAAGTCTTAAATAAAATGACTTTGTGCTCTCCTTCTACCCCCATCCCTATGATCAATTTTAAATTAGCATGGGTAAAATGGTTCAGAGGACAGCTTCAGCTTTCACTCTTTCCTTCTTGTTCACAGTTAGCAAGATTATGTAACACAGATCTGGCTGGTGTGGGGCCCTGATGGACTTTTTAGAAAGATAAGATAAAGTTTAACTTGAGTTAATCAAGTTTATAAATGGCACGTAGGCACTGGCAGGGGGTTAGAAGGAAATCCCCTTAACATTTGCACCTTTATCCTAATTTCAATTGGATTAGAGTTTATTAGTGTGTCTACTCTGACCATCTTTTTCCTGTTCAGTCTAGAAGACTATAAAATAGATATTCGGTGGTATTTTTGGCCCCATAAACAGTAATATAAAGGAAATATGGATATTGAATAGGCACTGAAAGTCTTTTTAAATCATTTAACCTTTGGAAGTGTTATTGAGAGGGGGCTGTGAATTTCAAGGCAAAACCTTTTCATCAATAATAAAATATTTAAATTTCAGAGAGTACATTTCTTCATAATATGAAGACAGTTTGAAACTTTGTAATATATGTTTTTCAAATCCTAGGGACTGGAAAAATATAAAAAAGGTTTTCCATTGTACACTTAATAGTATCCAATACTATGTTATTGATGCAGTGATATGAAATATGTATATATGACCTAATTCAGTTCTCATCTAATTAGAGGTTTTCACAAATTAAATATAAGATTCTATAATATCATATCTGATATGTATAATAATGATGATCATAAGGATCATTCACCTATTAGGTGAACATAATGTTGCAAATAGCAGGATAGATATTTATGAAAATGTTTACAGTATTCCAACTACACCGACAATTTTCAAAAAAAATCGAGTTGGATATTTTGGGTTTGGGGCCAGTTTTTCTGTTTGTTTTTGGCCAATTGGTCCTTTAAAAACTTTTTCTCTCCTTTATGTTTCAAACCAAAGGAATATTCTAAGGAATCGCCACCCGAGAAACATTTAATGGAAAAAATGTGTTAAAAAATGATAGGTTTAGGTTGTTACAATATATTCTTTCCAACTTGAAATATCTGTAACACAGGTATGCCTGTTATAGCCATATAAGAAATTCAATCAAAATGACTGATTTTTAACAACAACATTCTACCTTTTGGATTATTCCTATCATGGACACTATGCCTTTTTTTATTCTATTATTTCATATAGTTTAGGGAACTTGTAGGTCTTTTTTTTAAAATGGGCAGGATCAGTGAGTTTCAGTATTATCTAGAATCAGACTTCTTGATAAGTGGAAGTAGATGATTCACTGACCCAACCAATAAAAGCTTCCATCAACTCTTGCCTACTTGTCTTCTTCACAAGGGGTTTGTTTACTAGATTAATGGCAGATCCATAAAAAGAAGTATTCTGACTAATAAATTAATATCTGAAGGAAGACTCAGTTGTCTTCATACAGTCCCTAACTTTGAAAAATACTGCATTTATGTTTGAAATTTGGGACTTTGTCATTAGAATATTGCCCATCCACCCCCTTCCAACCCCTCTGCCCAAAAAAAACACAAAGAGATATCATTTCACCAAAGTTTCTGGTAAATTGGTAAATTCAGGCCAGAAAGAAACACCTTCTGTTGAAGAAAAAGAGAGTTTGAGATGACCTAAATTGCTGTGTATGTTATTTGAATTACTCCTATAAACTAAACTTTATGTTTAACCTAGCTTCTATACATACAGTCTGTTAAGCTTGATCTGGGGGAAGAGTTAAAAACATACATCTCCTGTTCAAAACAAAAACAAAAAAGTTTTTGCGTGCAACTAGAAAATAAGATACACAGGCAACGGGGCGTAGAAATTTATCTTGCCCTACAAGAAAGGAAGGGAAAAGGGGATGGGAGGGGAGTAGAGTGACAGAAAGGAGGGCTGACTGGGGAACGGGGGCAACCAGGATATATGCCATCTTGGAGTGGGGGGATGGGTAGAAATGGGGAGAAAATTTGTAATTCATGCTCCTCTGAAAACCAATGCTGAAAACGAAATATATTAAATAAATAAATGAATGAATGAATAAATAAAAAGAACATACATCTCCCTCCTGTCTCCTGTTCCCAGAGGCATGGAATACTGCTTAGACTAGTTGATATGCTAGTTGGTTTTGCTGAAATTCACTTTTTTCTTTTTAAACTTGTTATAAGAAATGGATGCCCTGAGTAGGGGAGAAGGGGTATATTTGGAAATGGGGGGTACAAAAAATTAATAAAGCCCTGGTCTATTAATTAAAATTTCTAATAGAGGTTACTAGATGTTCGTCAAACATTTACTAAATGCCAGGAATTGTTATAAGTGCTGAGTATACAAATATAAGTAAGCAAGGCATTAAGCTACCCCCAAGGAGCTTACATTATGATGAGGGAAGACAATGTGTGTAGAGGAGCAGTGGAAAGGGTGGAAGGCTGCCCACTGAGGAAGAGGAGGCAATGTGACAGATGGGGAGGAGCTAGCGTCTGCAAAAAGCTATGGTAAGAATAATGTGAAAAATGCCTGGGATCCTTCCAAAAATCATGGTCCCAGAGAGGAACACATACAGAAGAAAACTTTGTGCACTTGCCCGAGGGAAGAAGTTGCCCAGGGAGGCAATGTGGCAGGTGAGAAGAAGGAAGTGGCATCTAGAGAGAATGACAGACAGAGTTTCTTTGAGTTTAGTTTAGTCACATGGTATAGCAAAGATATCAAGTTAGAGCTGAAAGGCACCTTAGAGATCTTCTAGGGACAGTATCCTTATTTTATATACACTGAAACTGAGCCCCCAAAGTAAACTTGCCCAAAGTCATACAAGTAGTAGCCAGCCAAAGCAGAATTTGAACCTGGTCCCTCTGACTCTAAAAAGCAGTGTTTTGTTTTGATTTTCTGGCACATCATCTTATATTTTGAGTACAAAATGCTGGTCTTATTTAAGAACACAAAAATATGCAGCATGTCCCAAAAGTCTTAGTGGAGTTGTAAGCTTTTACTAAGACTTTTAGGAAACCCTGTACAAAGACTAAAAAAATACAAAATTGGGTGTGCCATAACAGAAAGCTTTACAATTTTGATTACAGAATTTCCATTGCCTGTTTATTATTAGTGCATGTTAATACTTATGACGGCCCCATTCCTCTAAAAGAAAGGAAAAGAGATTCACGTAGCTAAATTTGTCCAAAGACTTATAACAATTTTCTCTGTGTGTGATGCATGTTATTAATGCCCATCAGGTGGCTAAGATCCTGGATGATCTATCTGACAGGCAGCTTGGAAGTGAACTAACTTGTCTCTCTTTGTTGGTGGGAATTTTAAGCCACAGAGAAAGATGGAGCAGGTATTGCCTTCTAATCTCTTGTCTGCAATCTGGGGTCCTGTCTTCTACTCATCTTCATTGCTGCTATGTTCTGGTTTATAGCTCCCAAACCTCATTTGTGATACAGTCAAGGAAGAGGATTTTTTTCAAAGGCCTTCATGATTTGAACCCCTTTCATCAGTTCAACTAAGTGCAAGGATGCCAAACTCACTCTGAGTCAGCCCACTTTAGAATTTTGCCTTGAACTTGCCATGAATTTAGGTATGTTCACCTGAATTTGTAGCCTCATTCTTCTAGATAATTCAAAAATATTACTTGATATTTAGAATGAAGAAGTAAATGTTAAGCAATGATCTATTGGGGTATCAAATTTATTCGTTACATTTTAAAAAGAGTTATTTTTATTCAAAGGCAGCGTAGCATAGTGACTAGAGAAATGGCTTACAGACAAGAATATTTCAGTTCAAGTACCACCTCTCATACATACTAGCTGGGTGAGCCTGGGCTAGTCACTTAATGCTCTGGACAACCCCTTAAGAGTGTAAGTTGCAGTAAAGGTACCAAACTGCATTGGAAGAGGGAGTTTCCTCACCTGGGAGTAGGACCCTATGCCAAGGAAATGACAGGTCTAGTCTCTAGACCCAATGTTTCATTTCTTCAGCTTAAATGACTTCATGGAGTTACATCAATCCCATATATATCACCTCAGCTCAAGACAAGCACAATTGGCCCCAATGGTGATTTGTGAATCTCATTACGAACTTCACAAAGTGTTCAAGGTTACTTTTTAATTTACTTCAGCCAGAATCAATAAATCTCTCACCTGGTTTCTTTACTGTACGTATTGTACTGGTTAATCATGTATACAGTATTGCACAGTGAGGTGGAGAAAGAGTTCTCTTATGGGAGCCAATTTTTAACCACCGTACTGTTGAAATTGGAAACAAAAGGAAACTGCTCCTGTGTGTTATTAAGGTGTGATGGGGACTAACAGACATAAATAATCTTGCTGGCCATTCTCCAGAAAGGGGGAGAAAAAGAAAAAAAGATTATCCGCACACACAGGTGGTACACTGAGAAACTTTGAATGTCATCATGCAGTACATGGAAAGATATGGTTGGTTGAAGGTTGTGTATAACTAATAAAGAAACAACTGGCAAAAGTCTGAATGGAAATGGAAAGCGCTCTTAATATAAAAATTGTAAAATGAATGTAGAAGAAACCAGAAATGTCTTCTAAAAGGGTATGCAGTAAAAAAAAAAATTGATGGCAGTAGTACAGAAGAGTCTTGGCGCAGGGCAGGGGAGGTAAGTGTAGTGGTGTGGGGGTGGGGCCTAGACCATTGATTCCTGATTTCATTGGTGCAAGGAGCACCTGATGAGGAAACTCCCTCTGCCAATGCAGATCTTTACCTGCTCTGGGGGAAGGGAACACTGATTGAGAGGTTAAGTAACTTGGCCAGAGTCAGACTTAAAAGAGAAGGGGAAAAAGAGAGAGATAAAGCGAGATACAGAGACAGAAAGATAAAGAGACACAGACATAGACAAAGAGTCTGAGAAATCAAGAGACAGAGAGAAAGTCAAAGAGGGGAGGGAGAGAAAGGGGAGGGAGGGAAAGAAGAGAGAGAAAAGGAGAAAGGGAGGGAGGGAGAGGGAGAGAGAAAGAGAGAGAGAGAGAGAGAGAGAGAGAGAGAGAGAGGGAGAGAGAGAGAGAGAGAGAGAGTTGTAATTTATATATACAATCAACAATATACTTAGCTATTTTTCACCTCTAATAGATCCATAATCACGTTTGGGTGGTTGGGAATGGGGGAAGAGGGAACAGGATTGGTTAGATGTCTAAGAAGAGGTAGATCTAGATGGCACAAACAATCAAGTAGGTTATAATTTATTTCTACACTCCATAAGTATCTTTTATCTAAACAACTCTTTCAGACCTATTATTTCTTTTGATAGAGCTATTATCATTTGGTACATTTGTTAAGTATGTCAAGGATTTAAGTCCACAACAGAACACGAAGCTCTGGTTAACTGGGATTCATATTTTAAAAGGTTTATATCTTCAGTAGTGGGTTACTTTTCATTTTGAAGGCCCTCTCCATCTAAATTTTCACTTAACTTTACTTCATTTAATCTTTAGTCTAAATGACCTTAAATAATTTTCAATCCATTGTTCCAGTTGTAAAGGAGGATACTTAAAAGTAATTTTGTGTGTGGGAGAAGCAGCCAAATCACTTCATTTTGATGTCATGTTGAATTCAGATGTCTATTAGATGATTTAATACCATCTTACTAACATTGTGGATAATTACAGACGGGCGCTGGTTTTGCGCTTGATTCTGCTCTGGACTAAAAACCTAGGAAACCATGGTCATGACTGAAGGAATGCTCCAAACCCCTTGCTCCTTGACCTATCTGGAAGATAGGATTTTTTTTTAACCCAAAATTGAATGATGTAATGATCCTTACAGTAGCTCTAATGTAGGAAGAAAATAAGCTAAAGGCAACAAGTAATTGACAAAATGGATAATGAATAGAAAGCTTGCCTGAGCAATCATTCTATCAAAACTCACCTCTGGCACATAATTGTCTGACTCTGGGCAAATCATGAAAACTTCTAAAAGCTCAGGCATCTTTTTAAAGCCTTTGGGTTACAGAACAGTTGCATTTCTGCAATACAGAGGGAGTTACCTACACTTACAAAAATATATGTAAATCTAGACAAAAATAAAACAAAATATTTATTTATACACCACCAACTAGGATCACATTTTTCCCCATTATAAAATGAAGGGACAAAACTACACAATATGTATTTTTTAAAAAAACTAACATTTCTTTTTTAAGATTAATTTATTTATTTTTAGTTTTCAACATTCATTTCCATAAGATTTTGAGCTACAAATTTTCTTCCCATCTCTCCCCTCCCTCCCCACCCCAAGATGGCATGTATTCTGATTGCCCCTTTCCACAGTCTGCCTTCCCTTCTATCACCCCACTCCCCAACCCTTTTCCCCTTACTTTCTTGTAGGGCAAGATAAATTTCTCTACCCCATTGCCTGTAAATCTTATTTCCCAGTTGCATGTAAAAACAGTTTCTTACATTTGTTTTTAGAACTTTGAGCTCCAAATTCTCTCCCTTCTTCCCTCCCCACTAACATTTATTTTAAAATAAATTGTATTGATACTTGTTTTTTACATAACCTACATTTCCTAGTGTGCTCTTCTTTTCTCTCTCTCGGAGAGACCTAACCCTTCTAACAAAGACTAAAAATGAGGGAGAAGAAAAATTCAGCAAAACTAACCAACATATTTTTTTAAAGTACAGTAGTTCCACACCCATCACTTCCTACCTCTTCCAAGAAGCTAGAAGTACCCTTTCATATTTCTTCTTTGAGATCAAGTTTGGTCATTATAATTTCACAGTATTCAGTTTTAATTGTTATTTACATTGTAGTAGTCATTGTGCATATTATTTTCCCAGTGCTGTTACTTCATTTTTCATCAGTTTCATGTCTTCCCATGCTTCTCTGTATTCTTCACATTCACCATTTCTTACAGTACAGTAATAATCAACACATTCATGTATCACAACTTATTTAGCCATTTCACAGTCAACAGTATCTACTTTATTTTCCATTCTTCACTACTACAAAAAGAACTGGTATAAATATTTTAGTGTATATTGGGCCATGCTTTTTTTTTACTGACCACCCTTGCAGTGGAATCTCTGGGATAAAGGGTGTGGACATTTTAATCATTGACTTTATATAATTCCAAATTGCTTTCTAGAATAATTAGATAACTTTGCAGCTCCTCCAACATGGCAGTAGAGTGACCGTCCTTCCATAACCCTTCCCATATTTTCTAATTCCATTCTTTGCTATTTTTGCTAAATATCTTTGCTAAAATTATTGTTTGTGAGGTAAAACCTCAGTGTTGTTTAGATGTACATTTTTCTTAGGATTAGTGGGAAACTTTCTTTCCCATGGTTGTTCATAGTTTGCAGTTCTTCTGATACCTTTTGACTACTTGAGTTATTGACTATTAATGTCCTTTCTGGTTCTAAAGTACAGGATCATAAGAAGAGTCTCCCGGAAGAAAGGGATATGGGTGGGGATGGGAGTGGGAGGAGAGAGAAGAAAGGGGATTGCATGATTTCCTGCTTATTCAAGGAGCATATAATTCTAATTACTTTCAGCATCTTATTTATTTTTCATCTTGTTCATCATGTAACTATTTTTTTGTCAGTGACTTGTAATGCAGCTTTCATCTCTAAACTGAAAAAGCTTTAGTGAGCAAATGGGGATTGTCCTTATGTCCATATTATCACAAATGATGATAATGATATTTATTGTATAACAATTTATAGAGCATTTTCAAATATCTCATTTTATATAATAATGCAGGAAATCATTCAACTTCAATTTGCTTTTCCCAGCTTTAAAAAGACAGGAAAAAAAGTTGTACCCTGTTTGGTAATGTCAAAGTATACTGCTTAGTGTGTTTTTAAATTATATTTATCTTATAACTACAAAAATAAGTCTTCATTTCACAATTACCATTATAACCTCTTCTTGCTGCCTCTCTAGGGGAATTTCTTGATTCCTCTTACTAAAGGTCTCCTATAAACACATGCTTGACTTTGTAGGGATATTGTTCAAATGCCTTTGAGTAGCTTAGAGGGGAGAGAGACTGTGTAAATTCCAAACCTTGTTATTACAAATACCATATAAATAACATTTTCATTTAAACCTGAGAAAAAATGATCTTTAGATATTCTCTTAGCACAATGTCTGCCACATAGTAGGATCTTAATAAATGTGTATTGAATTGGATTGATTTCTTCCAATCCTTAATGTTTCAGTGGGAATATGTATGTCACTCCTGGTAGATCACTTTCAGTATTATTGTCCACCAATAGGTGGCACTGGACATTTAGTCAGGATTCTGGTAGTTATTGCTTTGGCTATATCCACTAAAATGAAACTTCTTATCGGAGTGACAGTGCAGTATAGGGGATAGAGCACAAGGTAATTAGGAAGTATGGGGTCTCTTACCAGGACAATTGTCTCCCTGAGTAAGATGTAATATATCATTGGACAGACTTAATGTTATAATTAAGTTAACAAAAAGCATTTACATTAGGACACAGAAGGTCCAAGGAATGGGCTACAGGGGACTCCCAATATCCTTAACTTCTAAAATCCCCAAGAAATTATTTCTTGACCTGAAAAATGCATCTCTCTTTTTAACCATATACTAAAAAATGTTCCTGAATTTATATGTATCCTGAAAATATTCCAAGTTATTGTAACTCCAAAATGAAACCACTCCCTATTTTCCCAATGGTAGCATTAGTCCCAATATTGTGCTGTAGAAATACATATACTGATACATTTTTCCAGGAATATATGGATCTGATGAATCATTTTGGTGTAGTATTAGACAATGTAAGAGATGTGATTTCTTCTCAATTTTTATTTCACTGGCACTAAAGGAAATTGAAAACCCTAACATGAGAGGTGAAACAGTTTTAATTTCTATCAAGTGAAATTTTCATAGCAATTACATTTCAATTTTTCAAACAAATAGTAACAATAAAAGGCAACAGTCAACAAGCATTTATTAAGCTCTTATTATGTGCCAGGCAATGTCCTAAGAGCCTAGAATCAGAATATAAGCAAAAAGAAAGACAACTCCTGACTTCAAGGAGCTTGCATTCTAATGGGGGAAAACAACCCATAAAAAGAAGAGGAAAAGAAACTGAATGTTACTTTTTTTTTGATGTGTAATATTAACTTTATAATCCTTTTTTTTATAAATTTTATTTAATATATTTAGTTTTCAGCGTTGATTTTCACAGGAGTATGAATTACAAATTTTCTCCCCATTTCTACTTTCCCCCCCACTCCAAGATGGCGTATATTCTGGTTGCCCTGTTCCCCAGTCTGCCCTCGCATCTGTCACCCTACTACCCTCCCATCCCCTTTTCCCTTCCTTTCTTGTAGGGCAAGATAAATTTCTATGCTCCATTGCCTGTGTATCTTATTTTCTTGTTGCCTGCAAAAACTTTTTTGTTTTTGTTTTTGAACATCTATTTTTTAAAACTTTGAGT
>CM053622.1:226721697-226734264 GCA_028646595.1 Phalanger gymnotis | reverse complement strand
TTTTTTGTTTTCCTTTTTACAATGGAAAATTCAGTACTATGAATGGAACTGGAAATGAGTTGATACAAAAAAGAGACATCAAACATTTATCTTTAAAAAGGAATGCAAGGAATGGATGAAAAAAAAGCAGGAACCTCACTTTGAGTCTCAAAAAGCTGGTCGCATTTAGCTTGCCATGCTAAACAAATAAGGCATTTGTGTAATGCTCTTTCTCATATTTCCTTAGCATTATTAATATTGGAATATGGAATGGAAATACAGAGTCATCATTTCCCACCTACCTAACAAAAACATGTTGCTTCATGTTTTCTTCTTCCGTTCAGAAATCACATATTCCAAATACTGTCCGCCATATTTTGGACCAGTTTTCTGCCTGGCTGGAGACTCTTGTTCTATATTATAGAAGCCATTGGAGTAGAATTCAAAATGCTTCATAATTGCTGGAGGCTTAGTGTCTGCTCCTCTCAGAAACTGAGATTGTGAAGACTGAGAAGAGGAACAAGAGAGGAGAGAATGTCGGAATTATAATACATTTATATTATTTATGATTTATCATTTTCATCTGTTTTTGAAAATCCAGTAGCTGCTTTTCCTGATCTTTTCTATTACCCACAAATGTCCAGGATTTGGATTCAACCTCTCTTTGAAAGAAAATCATAAAGAATAAAAAAGGATGTTCTCTTTTATTAGTAGTAGTACTAGGACAACAACAACAACTACTACTACTACTACTACTACTACTACTACTACTACTACTACTACTACTACTACTACTACATCATAACATTTATATAGTGCTTATTATGTGCCAGGTACAGTGCTAAGCACTTTCCAGTCATTGTCTCATTTGATCTTCACAACAACCCTGGGAAGTAGGTACTATGATTATTCCAATTTTACAGATGAGGAAACTGAGGCAAACTGAGGTTAAATGACTTGCCTAGGTCACACAACTAGCAAGTGTGTCTAAGGCTATATTTTAACTCAAGTCTTCCTAACTTCAGGCCTGATGTCCTATCTACTGCCCTGCTTAGTATCCTCAGGCAGACTGCTTGTCAGAGAGAGACTGGAGAACACCTACATGGATGGTAAGTGATGCTAATGGGAATGTTCCCAAGGGAATCAATTCCCACTCAGTATATGTGTCTTTAGTTAGAATAGAAGGCTCAAAAGGCAAAGAATGAGGAAGACCTTTGTTCTATTACAAACTGCATACTCAATTCCGGTCATATGAACTACTTGGAAAATGGATAGTTACTACATTGGTTTTAGCCTAAGAATATTTCAGGGCAAAAATAACACAGAAAACTACATATCTTTTTAAGTGATAAGAACATATTTTTAAATGGGATGGAAAACTAAAAATGACAGACTAGAATTATTACCATAAAATTAATTAGTTTCCCAGTTAATGTCAAGTAGAAACAAATGTAAAAGAATTTAAAAGTTTTTATTTTCTTGATTTTATTCTTACTTAAGCAATGTGGTATAGTGGATAAAGAGTTGGCCTTGAAGCCAGAAAGACTAGGGTTCAAGTCCTTCCTCTGACATTTACTGACTCTGTGACCTTGGGCAAGTTACTTAACTTCTCAGCCCTCTAGGCCAGATGTGCCAAACTCATGGGCCACATGCAGCCCAGAACAATTCTTCATGATGCCTGAACCAAATTAAAATATAATTGGGAAATATTTAACATGATAAATGATAAATGTAAATGAAAGTGTACTAAAGCATACATTATACTACATTTTAAAACTAAGATAATATGCTGTCAGCAGAGATCCTCATGTATGCCCCGTTTCTATTTGAGTTTGACAACACTGCTTTAGGCAGCTCTTTTTTAAGAGACTTAAATACCAGGAAAAATCCTAAACTGCTTTGGTTGGGGGAGTTTTCTCATCTGTCAGTTTCCAAGTCTAGTGAAATCTCAGGTTTAGTCCTTAATCCTGTCCTGTAAACTCTTAGTGTTTCTCTCCCAATCAACAACCCCCAAGGATTGTGAGTAGGGATTTTGGAATTCCAGTGAGTCAGTTACTAGTTACTCCTTTTTTTTTTCATATGGAGATCAAGGTCGGGAGCAGTTTAGGAAATGAGTAGTTACAAATGTGGGTCATGGAGGAAAGCACTGGGTTTGGAATCAGAGGGCCTGAACAATCAGCTTAGTAATATTGTCAAAAAAGAAAATTATTCTGGCAAGACATTCTTGATGAAGTCATGATGGCTCTGTGCAATCATTCCTTCCTTTTCTGGATATTCACTAACCATCTCTGTAAGAATGCATCCTAGAATTTCCCTCAGAATCAAAGTGACGCTTGCTGGCCTATCTAGTTTGTTGAGTCCATTCTCTTTCCTATTTTTTTGAAAATTGGGATAATATTTACCTTTCCTCAATCCTATAGTACTTCTCTTCTTCTTCATGAGTTTTTAAATATCTTTGATGGTGGCTCAGGAATCACGCCTGCCAATTCTTTCCTTACCCAGTGGTATAGTTCATCCAGGTCATGTGACTTAATTTTATCAAGGACACTTAAGTGGTCAATTACTATTTTCTTACTTATTTTGGGCATCTGCCCCTTATTACTTCTTTTGTTTTTATCTTTTCCAGTTCAGATGTTATTTTCCTTAGTAGAGAAACAAAATTAAGAACTGAAATATTCTGTATTCTCTCCATTGTCAGTTATCATCACATCCATCTGGGAAATGGTCCTAGCTCTTCGTTGATTCTTGTATTTTTTTCCAATATTTTTTAAAATCCCTTTTTATCATGCCTGACTTCCTTTGCTGCTTCTGCTCATTCTGAACCTTAACATTTCTGACACTTATGTTATTGTGCCACGATTCTATATTCACCCTGTTATTTGTCCTTGCTTTCTTCTTAATAGATCTTTAAAAGACCCGAACTCTCTGTGTCCATGTCAATCTCTTTAGGCAATTTCTGTTTTTCCTCTTCTTCGGAATTTTTTTTGTCTTAAGAATTTCATTCTTAAAAGTTTCTTATCCTTCCTCAGTTGATTCACACTGCAGAATTTTCATCCATTTTATTCTACCTCTCTTTCCTCTCATCCCTTTCCAAATCTCGGGTATGTATCAGACTGTGCCCAGGTTTCACCTCTTTTCTCTATTGTATACTCTAGGAAGTAGTGGTCTCTTCCTTCCAAGGTTTTCATCATTTTTGCCCCTGAAACCAGTTCCTACCATTTGGTGAGAGCCAGATCCATAATAGAATTCCCCTTTTGGTTCCTCTATCTTTAAAAGAGAAATCTTTTATTAAGGGAAATCAGAAAATATTAGATGCTCTGTTTTTGACAGAAAGCTACAGCAGGTGTTTGGATAACAAAAGTTTTCCATTATTACTGCAAAACCATCTTTAATAGCTTCTTTTACATTTAGTAGTATTTAGTGTAGGGGTGATTATTCATACTGTCTCTTTTTCCTTATTCATTCTTATTTCAAGATCTAAGGCAATAAAAGGGGTATGTTTTGATATTTCCTCATGTATTTCTAAAATTGAAACATTTTCTCATAAATTAATGAGCTCTGAGACCCCACCTCAGTTTACTAAATATTATTTAAGTCAACCGGAGAAACTTCCTTTCCTAAAAGCTTTCGCTCATATTTCTTTATATAGCAATTTATATAATCTCTCTTCTATTTGATTTCCCCTCTACATAGCTATCAAAGGCAATTTCTTCCTTGATCTTCTAATTTCTTTACGATGACAGCCTATATGTCTTTTCAAATCATCTTCAACCCTACAAGAGCTATGTGTGGAATGTAAAATTGTTTCAAAAACCAACTTAGTGTCTTGAAAACAAACCCTTTATTATCTGTAGGAAAGGTGCTGATATTTGGAGAAAAAGATAGATTTTCTATTTAAGCTATAAGAATACGACTGTCATAAAATCAAAATAGTCAAATGAATACATATTTTACCTTTAGTGTTCTAGAATAGACACTATTATAAAATCTCACCTGTTTTAGTACTGGTTGACACTGAGCAATCAGGACATATAGATAATATGTTCCTCTTTTCCTGGAACATACTTCAAAAACAGAAATACTACTCAATGCTTTCTTTATCAATTTTTCCCTGAAAACTTGTTATGCGAACAGACTTCAGTAGCTTAATAATAATATGAATTAAGCTTTAATAGCTTAAAACTGCACTAAGACTTTTGGAACACTCTGTCTCTCATCTCCAATTGTTGGAATCCCTCCTGATCCAGTTTAAATGCCACCTTCTTGATGATGCCTTTCATGATCTCACAGAAAGACATGATCTTTCTTCATGTAAAACTCATAACATTTTGCATTTGCCTCCCTTATGAACTTACCATATTCTATTTTGTATTATAGTTATTTGTGTATCTTTTTTTCTCTACTAGAGGGTAAACTCCTTGAAGGCAGGGACAGAATTTCATTTATCTTTGTATTCCAAGATGTATCTCTACAAAAAGTACATATTTATTGTTTTCTGAGATGAGTTGACAAAGTACCCATAGGAGTTTGTATTATTTAAGTTACAAATCTTCCCGGAATTTGTCTTGGTAAATGGAAAATTCGACTTAGCGTGGGAGCTAGTCTTCCATAGACAGTTCTTGGCCCCTTCCCCACTCAGCTGAGTTCCGTTCTTCACCAAGTCTACAGGCTGCACCGAAAGGGTGGCCGTCATCCCAGCCAGGCCCTCGAACAAGAACTTGACCGACTTGAGGGACATGCTGTGCTCGCAGTCCCGAGGACTCCCCGCCGCTGCAGCCAGGGCCATCTCTAAGTAATGCCTCACAGTGCCTAGGCCTTATGGGTGCGCACCCTACAGGTGCCCAAGGTTATATTGCACACACGAAATTGCTCACTCACGCACGCCTTGCTTGCTCCTTCTCAAATTGAGAAAGTACAACCTTGCCCACGACCAGCCCCTCCATCACCTCAACTGGAAGCTGGGTGACCAGGACTAGTACTAACTACTTAATTTTTTTTAAATCAGCAAACAACAAACACAATTAGATTTTGTATTGTGTTATGTGATAATGAAGATATAATCTACTGTAGAAAATAATAATTTCCGAGGGTTCAATTGTTCTCTTTTCATATTTTCAACATGGATTCTTTTAGTACATGTTGAGAATACTTACATAAAAGTTTGCAAAGTAAAGATATGAGGCAGTAGTTATCAGCCTTTTCTCAATTGCCTTTTATTCATAGTTATACCAGCCAGGAACCCTGCCCCTCCCCTATAATCATTTGGCATATTCCTCCTTTTTAGATGTCTTTTCCATCAAACCCTGGACCCTTTCAAAATCTTGCCACCTTCAGCATAAATTTCTTCCGCGTGTACTTCTTCTAATCTGAAGGATCTCCTCAACCTAATTTTCTTAAGTACTGTTTCCTCACCTAAGACTATGAAGAATGAGGTATCATAATCAGAATGTGGTGATTTGTCAGAAAAATACAGATGCCAGAAAATAATGTAACCAGCTGGTGGCAGAAATCTTTAATAAGATGGAAATGTGCTAAAATTTAATGTTCAACTAAAAATGTTCACCTTCACTGATTATTTCTTAATTTTTATCTAGCTACCATAGACCAGAATTTCTTAGAAAATAATTTTTGATAAAAAAAATTAATTTTTGAAATGAAAAACAAATGGGATTTTTCTGCTTCAAGTCCACCAAAATGATATTTTGGAGATAGGGATATATAAGTATGGTTGAGATAGCTAAATAGAAAGATTGAGGATTCTAAGGAAAGATATTGAGAACAAGATCCTAGATGAAAGATGTTAGAAACATAGTTGGAAAAAAAAGAAGAGAAGAGATAATTCTTTATAAATCAGAAAGAAGAAAGGATGAATGAATTAAATAAATAGGTACTTTGAAAATAATTGCCTTCATAGTTATTGAACCAATTAAAAATAGCAATTTCAGGAGGATTCTGGGAAGATGATGGATTAGGTCAGAAAATTTTTGGCTCTCCAAATTTCCACAATAAAAAAAGACAGAACATTGACAGAGCAACACCAGCAGAAAGAAACAGGAGTCAGGGTAATGCAGTTGTCCTCTGAAGACAACTTGAGGAGACACAGGTAAAGACTCAACCTTCATGGGTGGAGGTTCACTTAGAGTGAAGTGCAAACACCTCCAGGCCCACCTTGTGGAATCAACAAACAATAAGCCCAGAGGGCAGCTGAGTTGGTAGGCAGTCTCAGCCTCGGGAGTTTTCCCCTCACTAACTGTGTGGAGATCTAACCACTGAGTAGGAGAAGATTGAAAGACCTTCTATTGTCCGAGGAGACTGCAGATAACTCTGCTAACCTGATATGGTCCCAGGGTGCAACTATGAGTGAGAAGGAGTTAGCATATACCTGGTTGAGTGGGGTAGTAGATGAGCAGGGATTGTACTGGCTGTTGGCATTTATGGGACTGCAGAGCCTCTGGCTTCAGTTACAGGGCAGAGAGGACGGCTGTAGTTTAAAAGCCATCTGAGGGACCACAGGCAGCAAGAATATTTGAGAGACAGTGAGGCTGGGGGGCCCTAGCTCTGGCTTAGAGGTGGAGAGGAATGCCTAAGGTTGGACTCTGGGACTGAGCTGAGGCTTGGGGTATCATTCCCCACACCTTGAGACTAGAACTTGATGACCATAATAGCTGTTAAAAACAAAATAAAAATAAAAATGAGTAAGCAAAGGAGAAAGAACCCAACCATAGACAGATACTATGGGGATAGAGAAGATCTGTGTTCCTATTCAGAGGAAGATAGTGGAGCTAAAAAAGCCACTCCTTTTTCAGTGAGATATCGAATGGTCCCAAACCCAGAAAGAGTTCTGGAAGAACTTTAAAAAGGATTTTAAAAAGCAAATAAACGAGATTGAGGAAAAATTAGGAGAAAAAAAGGGCAATCCAAGAAAATCAAGAAAACTATGAAAAGAAAGTCAATCAACTGGAAATAGAGAATCAAAAACTTAAAGAAGAAAACAATTCCTTGAAAACTATAATTGGGCAAGGTGAAGCTAATGACATTATAAGACACCAAGAAATAATAAAACAAAATCAAAAGAATGTAAAAATAGAAGAGAATGTGAAGCATCTCATCAGAAAAACAACTGATCTGGAGAACAGATCAAGGAGAGACAGTCTTAAGAATAGTCAGACTACTTAAAAGATATGATTAAAAAAAGAATCTTGGTACAGTATTACAAGAAATTTTCAAGGAAATCTGCGCTGAAGTTCTAGAGCAAGAAGGCAAAGTAGAAATGGAAAAAATCCACCAATTACTACCTGAAAGAGATTCCAAGAGGAAAACTTACAGGAATATCATATCCAAGTTTCAAAGTCCCCAGGTGAAGGAGAAAATATTGCAAGCAACAACAAAATAAAACTTCAATATCGTGGAGCTACAATTAGACATTGGAGGACCTTAGGGCTTAGAAAATTATTTCATAGAGCAAAATAGCTGGGGTTATGACCCAAGGGTAACTTATCTAGCAAAGTTAAGTACAATCCTGAATGGAAAAAAAACCCCACAACATTTAATGAACTGAAAGACTTCGAATTATTTGTGACAAAAACAGCAGAACTTCATTCAGTAACACAAAGGACAAAGGCCATATAGATGTAGTATGTATAATGCCATTCTGTGATCACACCCTATTTGCCTATCCTATTTCTTTTGAAAAAAGTATAGACACACATATATGCATATATATATGTATATATATATACACACACACATATATATGTATACCTATGCACACCCCTATGTGTGTACATATGTGTATACACTCATTTTTTGTTACATAAAAATCCCTCTCCCTATACTACGTGTGTTATTCTCAAGACTCAGAAACTAACTTACTAAATTCTTTTAATGAGACAAATATGAGAAGGACAATGGAGAGAAAGGGAAGTAGAAATCAATTTTACCAAGTATTGATCCCCAAATTTGTAAATTAAACTGTGCCAAAAAAAATAACCTACTATATACACTAAAATTTTACTGTGATCAAGTTGGATTTATTACAGGGACACAACAACAGTTCAACTTTAAGAATTATTAAATTTTAAAAATCACAAATATTAATAATTGTTCTAATGCAAAAAAAGAGAGAGGAAAAAGATATAGTTATATAAAGACACAGTCCAGTCATTAGTATTTTTCTCTATGAGCCCAAATTTAGCTTCTTGTGTTGAAACCTCTGGTTTTGTCTAAACTTTGTGTGTCTGTGTGTAGACATTTGGGGCCTAAGGGTTTACTATTGGTTTCTTTCTAGGATTTTGTTTCTTGTGAACTTCTGGGTGTTTCTGCAGCTATTCTTCATCCAACATGACACCTTTTCTCCATGGTATCCAGCTTTAGTATGCCTATGTAATTCCTCCTGCCCTCCCAAGTTTAAAATTGAAATTCAAAAGTACTTCATAACTACTTTCAAATGGTTTGCACTGAGATTAATTTTAAGATAGAACTTTGCTAAAAATGATGCAAATTCCCCCTTTCCTCTCAATAATTCCATTCTACAGATGGCTAGAACACATATTTTAGCCTAACAATATTAGAAGGCAAGGAGAGCAAAGTTAGTTACCTTTTAAAGAAGAACAGATTTTTAAAACAGGGTGAAAAACAGAATAACATCCTAGAATTGTTGTTGTCATAAAATTAACTTTTTTTTTTTACCCAATTAATGGCAAGAAGACAAAAATGCAGAGGAATTTGAAAGTTTCTGTTTTTCTTTCCTCTTGGTTTTATTCATACTTGACATTCCTTTTTTCTTCAGCAAAGGGAGCAAGCAGTTAGCACCCCTGCAATGTGTTTTGGCATTATTGATAGAGATGCTCCAAAATCAACAGATACTTTCTGATGTCGGAAGTCTTTCAGGATTCCTTTTGATGCATTCCAGGACTGGATAAAGACATGTTTGCCTAAACTGGCTTATCTCTTAAATAGGACTTTCTGGCTGGAACTGGCCCATGGCCCCTGTTGCCAGGTGTTACTCAAACAAGCATCTATCTATAATCATTCATGAAGTCTTTGAATCCAAGTTCCATGAAGAGCACAGTGGATTATATAGACTGTATGTAATCTATATCATAGAGTAACTGCAAAAGGGTGAACATAGATATGTTTTCAAAAAGGGAGAAAATTGTAACACAAGCTTGAGTTTTTCTAAAATTTGTTCAAAGACTTTTGTTGTAACACAGGGAAAGAGTGACACATTTAGATTGAAAAAAATGTTTTGAAGTAAATAGTAGGAGCAAGATCTTTTTCTTAAGAGCAAGAAAATCACATACTTATAACACCTCATGTTGTGAATAACTTGTTCAGCCAGATCAAAGAAATACATGGGTGTGTATGTGTATGTGAGTGTGTATGTGTGTAGATGTATTTATATATTTACATAGTAATTAATTCACTGTGCAGAGAACTGTCTTGGTAAACAACCTGTTGTTCAATTCTAGTTCACTAGTCAATCAGATAGTAAACATGGCAATACTCAAAGTATACCATAAAGTAAAGCAGAGGATGTCTACACTCTCAGACTAAATTGAAAAGCTGAACATTGTTCGTGTTCACAGTAGACACCAAGTCTGGCTAGGTTAGACCCCCAAGTTCTTTTTCCCTGTTCTGGAAGCTTTTTGAGCCAAGTACCCAGATAATTACAAAAACAATCTGTTTTAGAATCTTGCCTATGCGGACACAATCAGAGGATTACAGTCATTACCAACATCATCAGCAAGGTATATTGATTAAGTTTGTTACTTTATTTAATGAATCTTTATTGAGAACTTCCTACATCAAGGCACTGTTCCAGGTTCACATGCCTAATTGTGCTTGGCACTGGGGTTATACAAAAGAAACTCCATAGATCCGGTCCTTGCCTTTAGGTACTTCTCATTTTAAGACATCGATGTGGTCGCACATGTACATGTCAAAAAGGCAGCAGGTACACTAAATGCCATTAAGGTCTTTGTATTCTGTACAGATACTTTGAAAGTATGCATAACTAGTGGGTATGGAATATAGGCAGTGAGGGAGGAGGAACATAATTATTTGGATCATTCAGACAAAGTATTACACTTTACTTGACAATAGTCAATTGATTAATTAATAGTTTAACTCACATATAGTCAAAAAGTATACCTTTTCCTGAAGTGTCTACATTACCAACTCTGCAGATAATCCTATGCACCTCATGCTTGTTCTTGTGTCAGTCAAAAACAGGATTCCTTTTTAGGTCTCCAAACTTTCTCTGAATGTATTCACCATTTGTGGGTCCTAGGTTTCCCACATGTACTAGTTTGTATTAAAATGAGCAGAGAGAAAACAGCTTTGTCTCAAGACCAGAGTTCAGCTGTTTTCTAAAGTGCTGTTCTCAATTACTCTTCCCGTCTAAACTCTGGACTCTGTCTGCCTGCATGGATTTACTTGCTTCTGCTTGTTTTAGCTGATTTACCTGGCTTTGCCTCCCAACCTTTGCGTTATTTAGGCTTCCTGTATCTCCTAGACTCCTTCTTGCTCAGAAAGACTCTTGGACCTATCCCTACCCATCTAGGCAGTTGAGTCAGTCCGTCAGTTAGCGTTTAGCTATTTAGAAGTAGCCCTTCAAAGTAGCTCCCCTCCCCCAACCTTACCAGTCCTGATCCTTGCCAGTCTACTTACACCTTATACCCCACCCAAAGTATCTGAGATCCAGTGACACTGACCTCCTTGCTATTCCCTGAACATGACACTCCATCTCTGAGCCCAGATATTTTCACTGGCTGTCCCCCATGCATGAATGCTCTCCTCATCTCCTGGCTTCCTTCAAGTCCTAGTCAGAATCCTATCTTCTATAGGAAGTTTTTCCTGATTCCCTTTTAATTCTACTGCCTTCTCTCTGTTGATTCTTTCCAAGTTATGTTGAATAAAGCTTGTTTGTACACATCATACCTACATTTATATGTTGTTTCCCCTACTAGATTGTGAGTTTCTTAATAGTTTGTGTGGTTGTTCAGTTGTTCTAGTTGTATCCAACTCTTTGTGACCCCATTTGGTGTGACCCCATTTCCTTGGCAAAAATGTTGGAGTGGTTTTTCATTTCCTTCTCTAGCTCATTTCACAGATGAGGAAACTGAGATAAACAGGATTAAGTGACTTGCCCAGGGTCACACAGCTAATAAGTGTCTGAAGCCAAATTTGAACTCAGGAAGATAGCTCTTCCTGACTCCAGCACTCTATCTATGGTGCCATCTAGCTGCCCCATTCCTTGAGAGTAGGGACTGTCTTTTACCCTTCTTTGTATCCCTAATACTTAGCACAGTGCCTGGCATATAGTAGGTGCTTAATAAATATTGCCTGACTGATTGAAAGCCATGATTATAGAAAATATCTCTTAACTGACCACTTCTGATTCAGCAATATACACAGAGATATCTAGCATTGATTAGATTAGACTTCTACTACTGATCAATTGTAGGGAAAAAAACCAACAGTAGCAAATGTTGCTATAGAAGAAGTGGGGTAGCAATGTGAGGAAACAGATAAGAGCAGTGGGTCTGGAACGGGAGAACCTGGCTTGAAATCTAGCTCTGCCCCTTAATATCTGTGCGACCCTAGGTAAGTCAGTTAAACTCTTTGAGCCTGTTTCCTGGTATGTAAAATAAGAGGGTTGTAACATATGGCCTCAGCAGTCTCTTTTAGTTCTAAATTTGTGGTTCCATTATTCCTCCAGCTCTAGACTACAAGATAGTATTAGATGGGTCTCCCTTTTTCTGTATGCTTTGTAAAGTATGAGGCTTGGGTCCTGGTAACTAAGCTTGTATCTAGAACAGGGGTGGGAGGGTGGGGTAATTCACTCCACTGTGTTACAGTGAGGGAACCTACTAAACGAACCTCAGAATGAGAATGCAGTCCTTACACTGGCAATATGAAATATTGTGATGACTGAGCTAATTCTGTTTAAATGTTGAGGGCTTCTCTACCTCAGCTTCTTTTCTAGTATCGCCTCGTGTCAAACCAGCATTTCATTATTTTTAACTCACAAACATGTGGTCCCCAAAGGCATCAAGAGCTGTTGGTTTCCTTCCCGTGCTCCCTACAGTTATGGGAAAGGAGCGCCCCATTCCCTTTCCCCACCCTGCTCCCTGCACACAGCACAAGGCGATATTCTTATCTACTGGAGTTCAGACAATGTCAGGCAAAGAGAAAAAACAATTCGTGGTGTTGTCTGTCCATCGTTTGATGGCCTGGCAGGCACAGAGGTTACTTTGAAGGGCAGGGAATTTGTCACATAGGGTAGAGCTGTGGCATTTTTTTGGCTGTGTTCATTAAGAATATATATATATATATATACATATATATATACATATATATACATATATATATACATATATATACATATATATATATATACATATATATATTTTCTTCCTAGTCACCAAATATTATTATCAGTCTTGATACACCACAATTTCTGTCATTTATTGTCTTTCCAGAAATAAGGAAAGGCTATGATGGGCACACTGTGCGACTCTGAGGACTGAATTTCTTTATCTATAATCTTAATCAATTAAAATATACCCTACTTTCCTGACTATT
>CM053622.1:226696597-226712690 GCA_028646595.1 Phalanger gymnotis | reverse complement strand
TTGGGGGGATGCGCCAGCTCTGCCACACCAGCACTCCTCCTTCCCCAAGAACCACCAGCTCAGACTGGACTTATATCTTCAGCAGGCTCTTCACTCCTGCTCTGATCAGCCACTTAATTCCTCCTACCAGGTGGACCTGGGGCCAGAAGCAACTGCAGCTGTAGTTCTGTAGCTGCCCCACCTCCACTGCCCCTGGGGTGGTGGCTGAACCATGAACTCTTTCTTTCACTTTGTCCCCAGCAGCTTTTCCCACTAACCTTCTCTGTTGTCTTTGGTGTTTGTGGGTTGAGAAGTCTGGTAACTGCTGCAGCTCACTGATTCAGTGCGCTATGGCATGCTCCGCCCAGCTCCTGCTCTGGTTGGTCCATGCTGCCCATGCTGGGCTCTGCTCCACTCCACTCCCAGCTCCATGCGGGATAGACCTTACCCAGAGACCATCCAGGCTGTCCTGGGCTCTAGCCCTGCTTCCCTCCACTATTTCATGGCTTCTGCGGTTCTTCTCTGTTGTCTGGTGTTTGTGGGTTGAAAAGTCTGGCAACTGCCGCAGCTCAGTGATTCAGGGCACTAGGACCCACTCCGCCTGGCTCCTGGTCTGGTTGGTCCATGCGGCCCATGCTGGGCTCTGCTCTGCTCCTAGCTCTGTGCATGAAAGACCTCATCCAGCAACCATCCAGGCTGTCCTGGGTTGGAGCCCTGCTTCCGTCTGCTATTTTGTGGGTTCTGTAGTTCTAGAATTGGTTCAGAGCCGTTTTTTATAGGTTTTTGGAGGGTCTTGCCTGGGAGCTCACGCTAGTGCTTGCTTTCCAGACGCCATCTTGGCTCCACCCCACCTTCTTTCTTTTTTAAAGTCAAATTAACCAATAGTTTATCTATTTTTCCCCTACGAAACCATTTCCTACTGTTACTTATTAGCATAATGGGCTTTTTTAGCATTCAATTTTATTTGTTCTCTTTCAATTTTCAGGATTTATATTTTGGTCTTTAATTGGGGATTTTAAACTTGTCTTTTTTCTAGCTTTTTTTAGTTGCACACCCAATTTATTGATCTATTTTTTCTCTTTTCATTGCTGTAAGCATTTAGAAATATAAAATTTCTCCTAAGTACTGCTTTGACTGCCTTCTGCAAATTTTGTCATACTATCTCATTGTTATCATTACCTTTAATAAAACGTTGGTTTCTACAATTTGTTCTTTGACTTACTCAAGTTATTTCATATTTAATTAATTTTTAATCTATGCTGGTAAGGCCAATCTATAAGTGAAAGATCTTTCCCCCACCCATTGAATAGGCCTCAAGTGGGGCCAACAAAGGGACACCTGATCAGAGGCAGGCCCACACTCTTTCATTAACTAGGTATGAGACTCCATGCCCCACACTTTTTTGCTAAGTAGGCTCTGAGCCCTCAGGACTTATACCCTGAACTGGGTATAAAAGCTCTGGGGTTGGCATTTTGGGGGCACATTCACTGCAAGAGTGTTGGTGACAAGACTTTGGGTAGCTGAAGGAGCTCCCCCTCCCCCTTTGAAAACCCAGATGTTGGTGCTTTTTTGGTAACTATGTGTTGCTATGGATAGACTGATTTGTGTTTTTTGCTCTGTTCATATTATGTATCTTGTAATTTCTGTTTGTATTTGCTCTGAAGTTCAGGATGCTGGCTTTTTCCCCTGAAGTAAGTAAACAATATGTCTATATTTAATTAAACTTAGATTGTTAACCTCTTAAAGTTGCTTTCCTTAGAAAAGCAGATCAAAGAAACTGTGCTAGTTCTGTGTGCTGGTTTTCTTGGTCTTACATAGCCAGAGTAGCAGCAAGCAGCATTGTTGTTACAATGCTTCCAAGGCTCTTTATCCAGTGTATTTTTATTGCATTATGGTCCAAAAAAGATATATTCAGTATTTCTGCTTTTCTGCATTTGTTTGTGAGGTTTTAAATGCCTGATATATGGTCAATTTTTGTGAAAGTCTCATGTGCAGCTGAGAAAAAGGTATACTCATTCCTATTCCCATTCAGTTTTTGCCAGGGGTCTATCATATCTAACACCTCTAAAATTCTATTAATCTTTTTTACTTATTTCTTATTTATTTGATGGTTAGATTTATCTGGTTCTGAGAGAGGAAAGTTGAGGTCTCTCACTAGTATAGTTATATTGGCTATTTCCTCTTGTAACACACTTAATTTTCAAATTTTAGAAGCTATGCTATTTCATGCATACATGTTTAGTAGTGATATTATTTCATTGTGTTTGGTACCTTTTAGCAAGATATAATTTCCCTCCCTATCTCTTTTGATTAAGTCTATTTTTGTTTTTACTTTGTGTGAGATCATTATTGCTATCCCTGACATTTTTACTTTAGTTGAAGCATAATAGATTATGCTCTAGTCCTTAATTTTAATTCTGTGTATTGCCCTCTGTTTCAAGTGTGTTTCTTGTAAACAATGTATTGTTGCATTCTGGTTTTTAATCCTTTCTGTTATCAGCTTCCACTTTATGGGTGAGTTCATCTTATTCACATTCACAGTTATGATTACTAACTATGTATTGCCCTCCATCCTATTTTCTTGAATTTACCTTTAGCTCTCTCTCTCTCTTTTTTTTTTTAACCCTGGGTGTCCTTGGAAATGTTTTCTTCTGATGACTACCTTCTTTTATTCACCTTCCCTCTTATTACCCCCCTCCTTTTGTTTCTTATTCCCTTCCCCTCCCATTTCCCCTTTGGATAAGATAGTTTTCTATCCCAAAAAGAATACATACATACACACACACACACACACACACACACACACACACACACATACACATATTTATGTATGTATTCTTCCTTCTTTGAATCAGTTCAAATAAGAGTTTCAAGCATTGTCTACTTTCTCCCTCTTTTATATGAGATAATTTGTGCCTCTTTTATATGAGATAATTTTCCCCAATCCTTTTGATTTCCCCATTCTCTCAGTGCATGTATCTTTCTCACCCCTCCTATTTTTTTTAGAACATTCTAGTATAATTGACTTGCATCCATGGCCTCTGTCTATTATAGACTCCTTCTAACTGCCCTAATAATGATAAAGTTCTTAGGAGTTACATGTATAATTTTCCCATATAGGAAGGTAAACAGTTTAACCTTATTAAGTCCTTTATGATTTTTCTTTCATGTTTATGTTTTTATACTTCTCTTGAGTCTTGTGTTTGAATGTAAATTTTTCTATTTAGCTCTGGTCTTTTTATTAGGGAAGCTTGAAAGTTCTCTATTTGATTAAATATACATTTTTCCCAGGTGGATTATATTCAGTTTTGCTGAATCCTAGCTCCTTTGCTTTCTGGAATGTCATATTCCAAGCCCTTTACTCTTTTCAATGGTAGCTGCTAAATCTTGTGTGATCATGACTGTAGCTCCATGGTATTTAAATGGTCTCTTTCTGATTTCTGATTTCAGTGTTTTCTCCTTGATGTGGAAGCTGCGGAAATTGGCTATACTATTCCTGGTAGCTTTCATTTTGGGGTTCTTTTAGGAGATGATTGGTGGATTCTTTTGATTTCTATTTTGCCATCTGGCTCTAAAATATTTGGGGCAGTTTTGCTTCATAATTTCTTGAAATGTGATGTCTAGGCTTTTTTCAATCATGGCTTTCAGATAGTCCCATAATTTTTAAATTATCTCTTCTCAATCTATTTTCAGGTCAGTTGTTTTTCCAATGAGATATTTCACATTTTTTTTGTTTTCTCATTCTTTTAACTTTGTTTTATTGTTTCTTGGTGTCTCATGGAGTCATTAACTTCTACTTGCCCAATTCCAATTTTTAAGGGATTATTTTCTTTGGTGAGCTTTTCACTTTTTTTCCATTTAACCAATTATGCTTTTTAAGGAGGTATTTTTATTAATGATGTCTTATATCTCTTTTAGTATTTGGTCATTTCTGCTTTTTAAGGAGTTCTTTTAATCAGTTGTATTTTGTGCCTCTTTTACCATTTTGTCAATTCTGTTTTTAAGGTGTTACTTTTTTCAGTGTTTTTGTGCCTTTTTTGCCAAGCCATTAATCTTTTTTCATAATTTTCTTGTATCACTCTCATATCTTCTTTCAATTTTTTGATCTACCACCCTTATTCGATTTTTTTAAACTCTTCTCTTTGTTTTCTTCAACTCTTCCAGGAATTCTTTTTGGGCTTGTGTTCAATCTGGATTTTTTCCTTGAGGCTTTGCTTATAGAGGCTTTCAAGTCATTATCTTCTTCTGAGTTTGTATCTTGAGCTTTCCTGTCACCATAGTAGCTTTTTATGGTCAGGTGTTTTTTTTTTTTGTTGTTGTTGTTGTTGTTGTTGTTTGTGCATACTTTCTGCTAAAGCTGGGCTTTGCTCATCTGAGATGGGATAGAGTTTTCCAAATCACTAGTAATAAGAGAATGCACATCCAAACATTCTTGTGGTTTCACTTTATATCCAGAAAACTAGCAAAAATGATAAAAGATGGAAACAGTTGGAGGGGATTGTAGAAAAGATAGGCACAAAAATCTATTTTGATGGAACTATGAATTAATATAATTGTTCTGGAAAGCAATTCGGAATTATGCAAATAAAGTGGCTAAAATGCCCATATCCTTTGACCCAGAGGTCATAGTTTTTTTTTTTAGCTCGGCTTACTTTACTCTGCATTATTAGCTCATGCAGATGCTTCTATGTTTCTCTATATTCATTTCATTCATCATTTCTTATAGCACAGTGATATTCCATTCCATCACGTTTATCTACTACATTTTGTGTAGCCATTTCCTAGTTCATGTGCATCTACTTTGGGGATCTAGACCCTAACCCTCTCAGAAAACCATCCAATATAACAAAATACTTTAATAGAGAAAAGAAAAAGAAGAAGAATGAATTCTACAATACTGAACAATACATGGAAAAAATATATTTGACAATATATTCAATGTCCCACAAAAACATGACTATCCCTTAAACCAAGGGTTCTTGACCTGTTTTGTGTCATGGGCCCCTTTAAAAAATAATGTTTTTAAATATATAAAATAAAACATAAGACTACAAAGGAAAACATTAAATTGTAAGAGTTATAAAAAATTTAAAAGCAATAAATTCATGTACCTCAGGCTATGAAAACCTCTTTGAAACCCAAACTTTGCAAAGGTCTATGAGAAGTCCATATCCTCCATTTCTCTGAAGTTCACTGGTTCCTCCTCAGGTGGAAAGGTAGGGAGGAGGAAATTAGACTGAGGACAAAGCCATAGCTGAGGGGCTCTCTTCTGCTTTCCCCCAGGAATTCCTCTCTAAGAACTTGGCTGGAAGACTTCTACCCTAAGCTGCAGATACTTTATTCTAAACTAGCTTCTTGGTTTTATCCAAGCCTCATAGGGCATGACCAAGTCCCTCAACCAATTACAATAGATTTTCTGTTGCAGATAGTTAAAATGTAGAAGCTATTTCCACTCATCATTCACACCTCTAATTGATTTTTGTGTTCTTGCCTGATAGAGATAGGAGGCTAAGTGATACAGGGTAATCATGGACCCTCACCCTCTCCTCAAAGGACATTGCAACTCCTTAGGACCAACCATAAGAAATATTTCCCACCTCATGGCAAAGAGATGATGGATATGAGATACAAAATAAAATACACATTTTTGGATTTGGCCAATGTGTGGATTTATTTTACTTGGTGAAATTCATTTGACATAAATTTTTTGTTTGTTTTTAAATTTAGGGAAAGTTTATTTTTGAGGAAAGATAGGAGTGGATTGATTATAATAAAGCATTTTTCAAAAACACAGAAAAGGATAGAGGGAACTTCACAAAGAGTCACAAATAAGCAGGATAGTATTGGAACTGACATTCTGAATTTATTACATGCTTCTAAAAAGAACCAAATGGTTCTTAGAGATTCAAGGTTTTATTGAAAATTTGCTTACTCAGTGACTCCCTTGTTCTCAGTCCTGCTTGTCAATCAGTGTTGGGTCAGGAGTCACCCAGTCTGCATCTTTTGTATTACCTGCTATCCAGCATGTAGTAGGTCATCTATACCTGCTAGCCAACAGGTACCAGCAATTGGGAAGAAGCTGAGATGCAATGGCATATCCCCTATTGCTAAGGTCGATCTATCTGAATTGTCTTCATCTCATTATGAAAGTTATCAATAAAAGCTGGCTCCATCTTGAATCCCTTGCTGAACTCTAATGATCAGCTATCAATATTTTGCTACCTTGATGTATTTTTTAATAAATTCCTTTTAATTCTCTTTTTCCTGAGTTTTGCCTTATTAATCAGGGTGAAAGCCTCAACAAGGAGTTTTCCTTTTTTTGTAAAATTTTGGAATATTTTTCCTTTTTTCCTGATTACATGTAAAGATAGTTTTTAACATTCATTTTTTATAAGATAGTAAAAGATTTTTTTTGTTTGTTTTTAATCAGAAGAAAGAAGGAAGTTGCACAGGTAAAGAAAGGAACTGGCGAAATGTTTTTTAGCAAATGCCCAAAGGCAACAAGCAACATTGTTTCCTAGATTATTTGGTCATCAAGTATTGTAGTACCAATGAGTGCTCAGGAAAGACTAACACCTCTGGTGTGAGAGCTTGCTGAGCCCTTTTCAGGGTTGCTCATCCACCTTTGGTGTCCAACTGGCACTCAACTCTTACTTGTGGCTCAAAAAGGCTGTAGCACAGGCAGCAGCCACATCCTAGTAAACTGGATTGGCAGATGGTCTAAATCACTCTGAGATTAACAGACAGGCCTCAAACCCATTGATGAGTTAGGGAATATCTACCCCAAGCATGTGAAGACTTCCACCAGCAGAATGGGTGGATGAGAACAGTTTGTAGCAGTGACTAAGAAGGCGGCTGGTGCAGGCACTATTGAGCGCTTAGAGCATAGAGCTCAGACAATGAAGACACTAAGGTCTTTCAGTGCATCCTGGGCCATCACCAGTCTTGTTAATTTTTGTCTTGCCATTGGTCTTCCATGACTCTGGGAGAGAGAGTGAGGCTGATGACTTGGTTCAACTCTGCCTCACTTTAATCCAATTCACCTGAGAGTCAAGACCTCACTCCTGGATGTCACTGGTGCTCTTTGAAAACAAAGGACAAACAACTAATGATGAGTATTTGGAGGGGGTGGGGGAGGAAACACAATGAAAACACTGCAGTTGCTTAGGAAGAGAAGTTAGTGAAATTCTCTGAAGAACTAGATGAGACTCTCCAAATTAAATCGGCATATACCCGATACTCGGTTACTTGACTGGGAAAAGTAAAGATGGGAAGAAATATGTGGGAAGCACTGCTCAGAATGAGAGACCAAACATTTGTAGATTATACCAGAACCTCCAGACTCCACATCATGAAAACTTTATTGGAGAAAAGAATTGGTAAGCACTAGAAATGACTAAATAATAACAAAATAAAAGACTTGGCGAATCTCAAGGATTTGTAGGCTGGGGGTGGGGTGGGGGGATAGTGGTGACCATTCTTGTCAGTCATGTTTTATCATAGCTTTGATTCATAAAGGTCAGAACCCTCCAGCTCGTAAGACTTAACTGCTCACAGGTCAGATAAGTGAAGCTATTCCCCTCCCAGCAGAGTGAGATAATCACTAGTAGTTTCCCCCACACGCACACTTCTTACAGGTTTTAATAAATGTTCACTGAATTGAATTGAATCCTATTATGTGCATATCAGAGTCTGACTCTGCCCCAGGCTACTATTGACTAGCAATAGCCCCCCTCGCCACCCCCACCCCCACCCTGGAAGAATCCTCACCACCTAGGAGTGTGAGACTAGGTATTTCCTTTCATCTTTGCAAGCCTCTGGCCTTCACTTTAGAGCTGAGCAGAGATTACTGAAAGCTTTTAGGCATATCTGAACCCAGACTAATTCAATTCAACAAGCATTTACTAATCACCTTTGGTTACCCAGTTTTTATTGAAAAGAGGAGAAATAATAAGTTGTTTCCTAGCATGGATCTTTTTGGGTGGTACAGGTCAGGCTAAGGTGGTTTCCCGCTGTGGAAGCCTTAGAGCAAAATGAGGACTCTTAGGATTTAGCCAGAGGCACTAGGCAGTAGAAGGGGATAACAAGGACAAATTCAAATTTTTACCTAAGCCCAGCCCTGTACCCCCAAGAGGAGAAACTTTTCTACCTTCTTTCACCTCCTGACACCCAGCTCCCAAGACCCCAAACTCAGGATAGTTCTACAGCCACATCATCGTTGCTGTTCAGTCGTTTCTGTCTTATCCAATTCTTTGTGACCTCATTTAGGGTTTTCTTGACAAAGATACTGGAGTGGTTTGCCATTTCCTTCTTGCACTCATTTTATAGAATAGGAAACTAAGGCAAACAGGATTAAATGATTTTTCCCAAGATCATATACAGCTAGTAAGTGTCTGAGGCCAGATTTGAACTCAGGAAGACTTCATGACTCCAGGCCCAGCACTCTATCCACTGCAACAAGCCATTATGATTTAAATATCACTTTGTGGGCTAGCCTGGAAACTTACCTATCATCTGTAACATCAGTCCTATGGCAAAATGTGTTCGAAATTACAACTCAGCCTTTAGAAACAATCTATTCCTAAACTGGTGACTGCTTTCCCTTGGTTTGAGAGTAGAAGTCTTTGTCAAATTTTCCTTTGGGACTAAGGTACTGGATTCTTTCCTAGGTATGTGGGGGTGAGGGAGAGGATAGGAGGAGGGAAGACTGTACAGTGCTTTATATTTTTTCCAAGGACTTTCACATACATTACTTCACAGAAACCCGGTAGAAAGGCATTCCAAAAAAAAAAGTCTATTGTTGGATCATTCTCCCCAGTTTACCCAAAGGGGTGAAGTGACTTGCTAGGACTAAAATCTAGGTCTCTAGAGTTCTAAGACCAGTGTTCTCTCCACCACCAACCTCACAGGGTTATCGGGAAGTAAGAACTTTGTAAACTTCAAAGCACTTGACTATGCATGTCGTTAAGAGGGCTTTGTTTTTTTTTTTTCAGAGGACTTGGAGTAAGTTCAAAGACTGCCTTAGACACCTACTGTGTGACTCTGGGCAAGTCGTCACTTCTCTCAGCCTCAATTTCCTCTTCTGTAAAATAAGAATAATAAAAGAACACCTACCTCACAGGGTTGTTACGATTATTAAATGAGGTAATATATGTACAATGCTTTGTAAACCTTGAAGAATTCCGTGAATAATAGTTCTTTATAATTTATATCACTGTAAACGAAATACTTATGGGGGAAGGAAGAGGGAACAATGATGGGTAAGAATATAGCAGCTAAAAGAGAAAGAAGGAATCTTTTTTAAATGCAGAGATGAGAAGGCAAGGAAGGCCAAAAAGGAGCAGATACAGCTTAGGAAGCTACAAGTTGAATTCTGTATATACATAAAAAGAAAAGCAAGCTATCTTTAATAGAAATTTGCTGTTTCATGTACAATCTTCCTTCTTCTGTTCTACTGTGCATATGTGCAAATGCTAATTTTATTTGATATTGGTAAAGCGCAGTATGAAAATACAAAAAACCTTTAAAGTGCTGTATGTAAGTAAATCATAATTACTATTATACTATACTATTAGTATTATATTATTAGTATAATTAGTAACATAGTAATATTAGTATTATATGCTAATATTAGTATTACATGTGTTGCTTTACCCTTTCAGAATTTCTTTCCTTTTTGGTTTGGCTAGATTTGATGATCTCTAAAGTCTTCATTACTGAACAACACTATTTTCCCATTATTCTAGCTTTTTCACATTATTCTAGCTTTACCCAAGCAGCTAAGCTTGTCTAAAAACGCCTGCAAACATGTTTAGTGTAGTGTCTTGGATACAATGAATGTATTGAATGATCATTGGTCAAATTGGTGAGAATCCTTCAAAGATTCAAAGGATACTATGTGGATGGTCAGTCATTTGTATTTTAATGGAAAAAACCCAATTGACAGATTCTATTACCCTTATTTGTGGTAAACTGCAAGCCATCTATGAGTAGAACACTTCCTCTTAATGGCAGGGAATGAGGCCTCTTCATTTATGCTAATTACTGTAACTCTTGGGAATACAGGTATTATGTGTTTAATGCACAGAATGGATAGTGAAAGAAACCAAGATAGGCTTCAGGTGATCTCTAGAGATAGCTTTAGGGGAATTAGTATTCTAAAACTCTATGTTTAAAAACACTATAGCCCAATGTTAATAGCCACTGGACCTGAAATCATTATAATATTGAAATGTTAATAAAGCCAGGACTCACTTTAAGAATATCCGTGTAAGAAAATGATACAGAATTAGAGCACTATCTCTAGACCAGAGGTGGGGAAACTGAGGCCTCCAGTTCCCCACACCTTCTCTAGGCTATCAGTGATTCTCTGTGATCATAGCTCCCTTTTCCTCCTCTGTAAAATGGGTATAATACTTTCTATAAATATCTTAAAAGATGGAGGGAGGAGTATCAAGTGAAATAAGGTATAGGAAATGTGAATGATGACTCATTTCTATTATGGTGTGATATATGCCCACTGGTACCCTCAAAGTCTAGAAAACAAGAACATACAACAGGAAACTCTTTTCTGTAGGTTCATCTTGCTGGTGTAAGTTACATGCCCATTTTTCTTAAGTGCAAAAGTTTAGGTAATCACAGACCAAGGCTGCAAGAAGTAGAAAAAATTAAGCAGCCATACATTAACCCAGTCCATCTTTCCCAGGAGTTACACAGATATCAAAATAAACGATGTCAATATTTTTTTTTCCCTCTTGCCATTTCACTGAATACCTCCAAGTGAATAGACAGCAATTATATTGTAATGCCATAGTCTGGAGTTTGTGGAGAAACCATGCCTGTAAATGAATACTTCTCATCTCTGATCACTCCAATCAATATGCCAAGACCACAACTGGAGTCTTGTGACCACAATGTTTGCCATCAGGAAGAATCTAGAATCCTTTAGTGGTAGAAGTGGCCACTTCAATAGCATATTGTTTACCATCTCTGCAGCCTTCTGTTTTCCTTCTACCAATATCAGCCTCATTCTGTCATTTTTTAAAAGGGGGCTTTCTAAAGTGTCATTTGTGTGGTAAATTGATGTTGTTGCTGAGACATTTCACTCTTGACCCTATTTAAGGTTTTCTTGGCAAAGATACTGGAGTGGTTTGCCATTTCCTTGTCTAGCTCACTTTACAGGTGAGGAACTGAGGTAAACAGGGTCAAGTGACTTGCCCAGGGTCACACAGCTAGTAAGTATCTGAGACCAGATTTGAACTCAGAAGATGAGTCTTCCTGATTCTAAGCCCAGCGCTCTATCCACCACTCCACCTAGCGGCCCTAATTGGACATTACTTTTGTTTGATTTTTTTTTCTGAGGACAAGAAAATAGTCCTTAAAGAACCTTGGCTCGAGAGGGGATCTTTAGGAAAGTAAAGTGGTCTAGAAGGATGGGAGCTATCATGACCCTTTCCATCATCCACATGGGACCTTCTCCTGGGACTTGGAAACACAAACACACACACACACACATACACACACCTTGTTTCTTTGAGTACCTAGTGAGAAAACACCCAGTTCTCATCAGAGAACATAAGATTCTTCAGATGTGATCCAGTAGGAATCCAATTACAATTCATTATGTAACCTAGCCACCTTCATTGAAGATATACTCCAAAGTCTGGAAAATTAAAAAAAATCCAGAAATAAATCCCAAATTGCTATGCTTCTCCCCAATATTTTCCCAGGAAAGAACTAGAGACTTAGATTAAAACTATTTTTAAGATGCCTCCCAAATAATCCCATCAATTAGGATGTTCCCTTGAAGTATATCCATCTGGAATTACTTTGACTTTGGCTAAACATAGATGAAATACTTTAAATAATTATGTAATATGCTGGGGTTGTGGTATTGATGGAGTGGCTGGTTTAGGATACAGTTGCAAGGTCATCAAGAAGTCCCTTGAGATCAGAGTGATAACGACAGCATTTTTGCTGCTGTCCCCGTTTACATTCTTGACACATTACTACTATAAGCCATACCTATAAGCTAAAAGTCAAAATTGTTAGATAAAATAGGAGCTCATTTTCTAAGGTCATAGGATTTTAGCACTGGAAAGGACCTTAGGGACCACTTAATCCAACTAACTCATTTTATAGGTAAGTAAATTTAAGCCTAGAAAGGTGAAGTGATTTGCCCAGAGCCTACATTTGAACCTGGGTCTTGAGGCTCACTCCTCTATACTATGCGAATGAATTTAATTACCAAAAAAAATGAAACTCTTGGGAAGGAAAGTGCTGCAAACTCCATTTTCCTTGTTAATACACATGGAAGACACATAGAATCTATAAGAAAGAAGGAAAGTAGTCTTTTATAATATGTATTCGGGGTTTTTAAACATGGTTCCCTGAGTAGCAGTTGTCATTAAGGTAGCATTAGGTGAATTATTACTAGGTCAATTGGTAGTTGCATGTGTTCTAATCAATTCACTACAACAAGATCTGTAAACATGAAGTGCCCTCAGAGACAAAGTCTAAGTTACCTTGAAGAGGCAAGGTCCAAACCTGATCTGGGAATGACTTTTGCAGGGCACTGGCCCAATTCCCTTGTCATTCTTTAGAAAGACTGTGTGTATGGCAGAGGACTTACTTTCCCAGAAGTGCTTCTGGGACCTAACTCTGCACAAAGGGGTTGTTAAATGTGTTTCCCTCACTTCTGGCTCACTTGGTTCCTGAGCCTCAGGTCACATACAGCTCATAGTTCCTATCAACTTTTTCCCAAAGGACCCCTGGGCTCCTGCTGTAGCCAGCACTTCCCTGAAACAGGAAACTCTATTTACACTGTCTTGGAGCCTGGTGCTCATCCATAAAAGGGAAAAGAGTACTTGAGGAAAAGGGCTGGGGATTGAGAAACTCTTTAAAAGTGAAAGCTTCTCATCTAGTTGATGGAGTTTTAGAGGGTTTTCATTTTTTTCCTCCCACGTTTTAATAATATTGAGGTACTGGATTGGCTGGATAATACTTCACACTCTGACAAAGAAAAATGATGGGTCAGTGCATTTTGGAGGCTCTCTTCTACTTTCTTATATATATTTTCTTAGTTTTCAAATGTACGTTCCCAGTATAGTGTCTATTTCAGTCTCCTCAAACATTCAATACAATTTAATACGCATTTTAGCAAGCCTTTACCATGCACTGATACTACCTACACCCCTGGGTGCTGGGAATAAAATATAAAAACTGGAGAGAAGAGTTCTTGCCCTCAAAGAGCATAAATTCTTCTGGGTATGGGTGGGTGGGGGTGGGTGGAATAATTTACAGAGTGTCCCAAAAGTCTGGGGCAGCTAGGTGGCATGGTGCATTGAATGCCAGACTTGAAGTGAGGAAGAGCTGAGTTCAAATTTTGCCCCAAGCACTTACTAGCTGTGTGACCCTTGACAAGTCACTTAACTTTGTTTGCCTTAGTTTCATATTTATAAAATGAGCTGGAGAAGAAAATGGCAAACCAATGCGGTATCTTGACCAAGAAAACCCCAAATTGGGTCACTAACAGTCAGATCCAACCTAAATGACTGAACAACAGCAATCTCAAAGTCTAAGATTTAGACTGCATAAGACCTACATAAAAAGTGAAATATATACGTGATCATTTGAGGAAGAAAGAATGTATATTAACAACTAAGGAGTTGAGGAAAGTCTTCTTGTAGGAATGGGCACATAAACTCAACTTTGAAGCAAGTTAGGGATTCTAGGAGGTATAGATGAACTAAGGAATAAATATCACACATGGAAAATGACCTGTGCACAGGGACAGACGTAAGAAATGGAGTCCCAAAACTGAGTGCATAAGCCAGTGAAAAACTTCATTGGTTCAACGGTTTTCAGGTGGGATATCCAGATCTGCATTTTACATTTACAGGGAAGGAGAAATGCCAAGCTTTTGAAGTACAGCATTTTCAAGTTTGTAACCAGGCATTTATAATACCTGGCTCCCAACCACACAACTCTTAGGTAAAGTAGCTGTTATGAAGTTGATGATCTGGCAGGCACCTCCTAGGACAAATGAGCCAGAGGAACTAAAAGGTACTATGCACTTAAAGAATTCGAGAAATGGGTGCATTTAAACCACACAAACTCATTGTGTATTGCTATGGAAGCCAAAGACATTTTCTTGACAGATAAATTCCAGAATTAAATTTGTCTGGGCAATTGCTGATAGGATTTTTAAAATGACCATCTTTGAAATATACTTAGATTCTCTTTTATTTTGAGGAACACGGAACCTTGAATGACCACACACTCGTGAAGCTAAAGTTTGCAGAGCACTTTATTTCCTCAACTAATATGGAAAATAGAGGAAAAGGTACAGTGACTTACACTGAGAGTGTGATGTTTGAATTTCTGCCACAACAGGGTGATTGTTACATGTGTCCCAACTGTAGGCTGATCTTCCTTCTGAAGGAGAAGGTAAAGGGAGACAAAAGAATTTCCTGATACTACAGGTTGTTAGGAATAATGGGATGGACGGAGGAGTTGGTGGGGGAGGGAAGGAAGGAGGAAAGGGTCTGAGATGGAAGAAGGGAGACATAACTCTTACCAGGATGATTGTTAGATAGATTGTTAGAAAGAAGAGGACAGCTTAGAAAGAAAGCTCTACCAAACATGAGATAGAGAACATTATGAAATGCAAAATGGATAATTTTTATTTTTATAGGTTTTTGGAGGGACTTGGCGGGGAGCTCATGCTAGTCCCTGCTTTCCGGCCGCATCTTGGCTCTGCCCCGCCCCCCACATTTGTTTTTCATCCATATTTTCCATTTTCCTGACTCCTATTTGTCTTTCATTTTTATATAGAAGTTTATTTAATTTTTAAAAATGGATTTCTCACAAATACAGGCATACCTTGGAGATATTACAGGTTTGGTTCTAAACTACCACAATAAAGAAAATATCACAATATAGCAAGTAATGAATTTTTTGGTTTCCCAGTTAAGTCTACACTATGCCGTAGTCTATTAACTGTGCAATAGTATTATGCCTAAAAAAATATACATGCTTTAATTGAAAAAAAATACTTTATTTCTAAAAAATGATAACCATCATCTGAGCCTTCAGCAAGGTGTAATCTTTTTTCTGGTGGAAGGTCTTGCCTCGATGTTGATGGCTGCTGAATGATCAAGGTAGTGGTTGCTAAAGGGTGAGGTGGCTGTGGTAATTTCTTAAAACAAGACAACAATGAAGTTTGTCTCATCAGTTGACTCTTCCTTTCACTTGAACACTTAGAGACCATTGTAGAGTTATTAACCAGCCTAATTTCAATATTGTTGTATCTCAAGGAATAGTGAGGCCAGAGGAGAGGGAGGAGATGGGGGAATGGCCACTCAGTGGAACAGTCAGAACACACACAACATTTAAGTTTGCCATCTTATATTAGCACACTTTGTGGTACACCCCAAAAATTACAATAGTAACATCAAAGATCACTGATCACAGCTCATCAAAACAGAAATAATAATAATGGAAAAGTTTGAAATATTGTGAGAATTACTGAAATGTGACACAGAGATACAATGTAGGCACATGCTATTGGAAAATGGCTCCAATAGAATTGCTCAATGCAGAGTTGCCAAAAACTTTCAATTTGAAAAAAAAAATGCAGTATCTGTGAAGCACAATAAAGTGAAGCACAACAAAACAACTTATGCCTGTAGGTTAGTACTTTTTTAGATACAATAATTTTGTGTAATTAATTTTTTATGTATGTTTTCACTGTGTTTTTGTTTTCACTTCAAAGTATAATGAGCCAATGAAGACCAGTCCTTGAAACATGCAGGTATGCCTTACCTATTTTCAATCCAAACAACCATGTGAATGATTCATGGATTTGTACTGTGTGATAACAACAACAGCAAAATATCTTCTAAATGGTTATGGAGCTAGAACTAATGATGAGGAATGCTAAGCCAGAATTGAGTATACATATAAAATGGAAATCTTGCCCTTCTTCATGCTCTCCTTGAGAGTCAGATGGAAATGAGTGGCAGCCCTTTCTCCCCTCCAGTCATGGAGGTTGTGATCAGCTGGCTGCCTTTGTCTCTGGCGGTTATTCTTTTCTAATCTTGAGCAAATGAAT
>CM053622.1:226677226-226696097 GCA_028646595.1 Phalanger gymnotis | reverse complement strand
TGAATTCTTACATCCTGGATGAAATATAAAATCCTGTTTGGCTTTTAAAACCCTTCACCTCCTGACTCCTTCCTTCTTACATTCTGCAGTCTAGCCACACTGGTCTCCTTGCTATTCCTCCCACACACAACACTCCATCTTCCAACTCTTTACCTTTTCACTGGCTGTCCCACATAGAATGTCCTGCCCCTTTGCCTCTGGTTTCCCTGGTCTCCTTCAAGACTCAGCTCCAATCATGCAAATGAGAAAAGGACCTACAAGTACAAAAATATTTATAGCAATTCTTTTTATGGTAGCAAAGAATTGGAAGTTGAGGGATGCTTATCAATTGGGGAATGGCTGAATAAGTTTTAGTATATAAATGTAATGGAATACTATTGTGCTAGAAGAAATGATGAGCAGGCAGATTTCAGAAAAACCTGGAAAGACTTAGGTGAACTGATGCTAAGTGAGCAGAACCAGGAGAATATTGTACATAGTAAAAGCAACATTATGTTATGATCAACTATCATAGATTTAACTCTTCTCGGCTGGACGATGATTCAAGACAATTCCCAAAAGACTCATGATGGAAAATGTTATCCATATCCAGAGAAAGCAGTCTGAATGCAGACCAAAGCATACTATTTTCACTTTGGGTGGGAGGGAGGTTGTGTCTTTTTCCTTTTGTTCTATTTCTTCTTTCACAACATAAGTGATGTGGAAATATGTTTACATGATTGCACATGTATAACCTATATGAGATTTCTTGCCATCTTGGGGAGGGGACCTGGGAAGGAGGGAGGGATAAAAAAGTTGAAACTCAAAATCTTATAAAAAATGAATGTTGAAAAGTATCTTTATGTGTAATTGGAAAAAATGAAATACTATTTACTGAAAGATAGTTCTACTTGAAGAATAGGGAACTGGATACTTTGAGGAGGCAGCTGCTTGGCCTACCCTAAATTGTACAGTAAAGTGTCAGAAGCAATCAAGTGAGACGTCACCCAGTAAGTATCACGAGAGTTGTAGTTGGTACTGCTTGCTCAGGTGTCCTGGAGCTGCTCTTTGTCTACCTTATAAAAATAATAAAATCACCTCTTTTATTCCTGGGTCACATATCCAAGACATGGCACAGAACCTCCCAAGACATATCAAAAGCAAAGACAGTTACCAACTTTTGGTGATTTGTGTTGGCATAAATGATACTGCCAGAATGAACCTAAACAGTATTGCCAACAATTTCGAAGTCTTTCTTGGACAAGAAACTGAAGATCATGAGGAAATAAGTTGTGTTTTCCTCACTATTAACTACTGAAGTCAAGGGATGCAGAAGAGGAAATTATTGTGGAATGTGAACATCTGGCTAAGAACGTGGTGCTTGAAAATGGGATTTGGACCTTTGGATCATAGCTTAAAATAGAAGAATGAAAGATTCCTGGCCACAAACCAGGTTCACCTCATAAAAGACTGGTAAGAATGTATTTTCTTAGCATCTTGTAAATCTAATCAAAAGGGATTTAAATTAAAAAAAATAATGGAAGGAGAAGACTGCTTATGTATATCCCCCCATCTAGATACCATAAAGAATAGCTACAATGAAAAAGAAATCACTATTGAAACAAACAGAAAGAAACCCATAGTGGACTTCAATATCTATACACAAATGCCCAAAGTTTAAGAAACAAATAAAAGGAACTAGAGGGCCTAATAAAGGAGAAAAATTTGATATCATGTAAAATCATTGAGACCTGGTAGGATGAAACCCAGGACAGGAATATAGCTTTAGAGGGGCAGCATTTATTCAAAAGCAATAATAACAACAAAACAAGGTAGGTTAAAGAGGATAAAGTAGCATTAGATATAAGAAAGCATATAATATGAGGAAATCTAGAGACCAGAAGAGGGAACCATAGTGGAGAGCCTTTGGGTGAAGAAGGACAATGGGGGAAGGAAGAGAAAAGAATACTACAGACCATCTTAATAGAAAGAAGAAAGGGATAAGGGGTTTGGGAAGCAAATCACAAGGTTGGCAAAGAGACATTATCAAGAAGTGATAAGAGACTTCAAATACAGAAATATGGATCTTTGTCTGTCTGTACTGCAGGTTGTTAGGAATAATGAAGCCTTCTTCCAGGAAACAGAAAAAGAAGTGAGGCTTCTGTCTGTCTCTCAAGACAGAGCCCCTTATAATTTTTTTTTACTTTAATCATAATTTTATCATTCAAAAGGCTGAGGAACCAAGAAAGGGAAATTCCACACCTGATCCTTACCTATGTTACTGTGGAGTATGAGGATTCTATGCTTTCCTCATTTTCCTCTCCAAACCAGAAAAGGTGAAGGGCTGAGACCCTCAGAGATCAGATTAACTCCAGGTGGGCCAGCTGGGAAGCATGACTTTCTCATCTAGTCTCTCCTGGTTACCCACTCCCTTCTAGGGAAAAAACGACAGATGGCCATCAGCACCACCTTTTAGGTTTGCCATACCATGACAACTAGTTCATTCTTCAAGGGGAAATCTCAGTAAGCTATGAGTTCAAGTTGTGAGGTTCTATTTTTTGGAAAAGTTACAGAATCATGAGACTAAACTATCATTTATTGGGGGGAATGTCTTTCACTGCCCCCCGCCAAGGTTAGAAATGAACCATTTTAGCTTATCTACTCTGTTAAATATAAGAAACTCCTCAGTGAGAAATGCATTCTGCAATGCACACTCTGATCACTACTAACAAATGGCCATAGGCAATGAAAACAAACTCATTTATAAAAAGAGAATTAAGCTTTCATACTACTCTAAGCACTAGAGAATAGGAAAAAAAGCATATTAAGGTTTTTATCACTTCTGTTTAAATGAACAGAGGAGAGGAAAGAAGAGTCAAAAGTGGAACTTTGTCTACCCATGTTCTACCCTTTCCAAGATTCTTCGGCTGGAAGTATTCACCAAGCTTGTCCTTGCCTCCTAGTATGAGATTATTGCTATGGATGAAGCTTCTGGCCTCCATACTGTAGTGCTTGACATCATTGTGCCACCATTCAGTCTCGGCTCCCTCTCAGCAGCCATCTCTTCTACTCCTGCTCCTGTTCCTGTTCCTACAGCTTTGTTTTTAAAGAGGATCAATGACATCACAGAGTGATGTCTTGACTTCCATGTGAATTTGATTTAATTGGGGTAGAGTTACACAAAGTTGTCAACCTCATTCTCTCTTCCAGAGACATCGAAATCCAGTGGCAAAAGTCAAGATGACTAGTGATGGCCCAGGATTCAGTGGATGACCTTAGCATCTTTGATGTCTGATGAAGCCTTAAATGCTCTTGCTTCAGGCACCTTTATGGCTGTTAGAACAAATTGCCCATTCTGCCAGGGGAAGTCTTTACATGCTTGGAGTAGTTCGTTGCTGGGTTGGAGGCCTGTCAGTTACCATGATTTAGCATGGTTTAGTTTTACCTAGTTAGCCTGTCTGCTGAGATGGTTTACAGTGTGGCCACTGTACATGCTACAGTGGATTTCCCCACCTGTCTCTGTCCATCTCCCATTTTATTCCTCACATTTCATGGGCTCTAAGTCTCACCTTGCTGTGTTACATCTCATGATAATGTCTCCATATTCTCCTAGCCTAAGGGAGGAATTATATATTCCATGATGTCCAACTTTTATTCAAAATATTTGCCCCATGAGGTCACTAGCACTAGCTCCACCCACACAGGTATTAGACAGGAAATAACTAACTGATGCGACAGAAATGATAGGAACCCTGAGAGTAAATGACTATTTATTCTATGAACTTCTGCTAGAAAAAGAGAGGAAATCCATGCATAGTCTGAAATATACTCTCAATTTTGAGAAAACAGATTTTAAAGAATTCAGAGGAAGCATAGGAAGAGGACAAAAAAATTCTGTAGGAGGTTGTGATAGGACACTAGCAAGATGCCAAATACTACAATTCTAAAGACACGAAGGGAAATAATTTTAATGAGGAAGAAAAATGGTATTTATCTAAAGAGGATAATACAGACACACAGGGATAAGCTCGCTCACCAACTAAGATTTTAGAAAGAAATGTAGAGATAATGGAATCAAGGCCAGGCTTATGAAATATGTGCTAAAAGCTCAAAATGAGCTGAAAATGATGATAGACACTAAGAAACAAACAGAAAAAGATTGTTCTACCTTCACTGGGAGTAAAACGAGAATCAAAGAAGAGTCGGGACCTTTGCTTCAGTAGTTGTTGTTAGTAGTAACTAACAACAGAGAGAAGGCAGGGCTTCTTAGCTTTCATTTGTCTTCTGTTTTCTCTGTCAAGGAGAAAGACCTTTGCACTAAAAATGACAGAACAATGTCTAACAGGAGGTTGATCACCAAGATAAGTAAGATCTTAATAATAATTTTTAAAAAGCACCTACCCGGTTGTCTTTAAATACATAACACGTGATCCTGATGAATTACATTCTTGGGCTCCAAAGAATTGGCAGATGTGATTGCTAAGTCATTGTCATGGCTATTCGAAAGATCATGGGAAACTGGAGAAATACAACAAGATTAGACAAAGGCAAATATCCCACTTTTCATAAAAGGGTTGAAAAAATAGTTTACAAATTACAGACCAGTGAGTTTAATTTACACTCCAGGGGAAATTCTAGAGTTGATCCTTAAAGCAGTGGTTGGTCAACATCTAGACAGAGAAGTAATGATTACAAAAAGCCAACATGTATCCATCAAGAATAAGTCTTATAATGGGGCGGCTAGGTGGTGTAGTGAATATAGCACCAGCCCTGGAGTCGGGAGGACCTGAGTTCAAATCCAACCTCAGACACTTGACACATATACTACCTGTGTGACCTTGGGCAAATCACTTAACCCTAATTGCCCTGTCAAAAAAAAAAAAGAATAGGTCTTTGTAAGACTGACTTCATTTCCTTTTTTGACAGGAATATTACAATAACCGATGAGGGAAATGTTATGGATATAGTTTATCTCGGTTTTAGCAAAGCTTTTGACAAAATAGCTTGTGTCATTCTGGTAATGAAGATGGAAAGATGTATTAGATAATAATACAAGTAGATGGATTCTGAACTAGTTGAATGAATGAACTCAAAGATTTGTCATTAACAGCTTACTGCCAGTGTGGCAGGAAGTCTACAATGGGATAATCCACGACCCTATGCTATACAACATGTTTATAAATGACAGGAAAAGAAAGACACGTATAGCATGCTCATCAGATTTGTAGATGTCACAAAGCTGGAAGTGATACACACCAGAAGAATGAGTCAGGATCTGAATGGATCTTGACAAGTTTAACATTGGGTTGAATCTAATAAGATGAAATTCAATAGGGATGAATGTAAAATTTTATACATGGGCACAAAAAAAAATCATCTTCCCGAGTATAAAATTCAGTATGCATGATTGGAGAGCAATTGTTCTGAAAAAGATCTCCGAGATTTTAGTGGACTGCTACCCGAGTTAGCATTGTGATGCACCAGCCAAAAAACTAATGCAATCTTATGTTTTAATAAGAGGCATAGTCTCCAGAAATAAGGAGGTGATAATTTCACTGTACTCTGCCCTAGTTAGACAAGAAACAAGAATTGTGTTCAGTTATGAATGCCTAGGCTTAAGCTAATGGGTATCCAGAGGAGACTGACAGGTATAGTGAAGGGTTATGAGTCCATGTCATGGAATGATTGGTTAATTAAAGGGACTAGGCCAGAGAAGAGAAGACTGAGGTGAGATATGATTGCTTTCAAGTATTTGAAGGCCAGCCATGTAGAAAAGGGATTTGATTGGTTCAGTCTGGCCACAGGCAGCAGGACCAAGAGCAATGGATGGAAGTGGCAAAAAGGCTTGTTTAGGGTTAATGTTAAGCAAAACTACCTAGTAGTTCTACATGTTCAAAGCTTGCTTCAGTTTCCTCATCTGTAAAATGAGCTGGAGAAGGAAATGGCAAACATTCCAGTGTCTTTGCCAAGAAAACTCTAAATGGCGTCATCTGAATTGAGAATCAGAAATGACTGAAAAGTGACTGAACAACAACCACTATGTCATAATGCCTCCCAGTCTAATCTAAGAAAGTGTGAATATCTGTCACAAAGCATTGGAATATATACCTAAACATCATTCTGGTCCTAAAAGCATAAAAATCTTGGCTTTGATTTTCTAATGGATCTTTCCTTTTCCTTCCTTAGCGCTAGTGCCTTCCCTCTGAGATTATTTCCAGCTGATTCTATATCCATCCTGTGGGGACATAATTGTTTACATGTTGTCTCCCTTATTAAATTGTGAGCTCCTTGAAGGGAGGGACCGTTTTTACTTTTCTTTGTGTCCCCAATACTTAGTATAATGCCTGCTACATAGTAGATGCTATTGTTTATTATTAGCACCCAATGGACAGACAGTATAAACAGGGAAATCATATGTATCCCTTACCTCTTTTCCCCATGCCTGGAATGCTCTCTCTCTATCACTCCAACTACTAAACTCTCTGGCTCCCTTTAAGTCCCAACTAAAATTCTACCTTCTACAAGAAATCTTCCCCAACCCCTCTTGATTCCAGTGTCTTCCCTCTGTTAACCATGTCCTATTTTTTCTGTATATAGTTTGCTTTGCATATATTTGTTTGCATGTAGTCTCCCCCATTAGATTATAAATTCCTTGAGGACAGGGATTGCCTTTTGCCTTTTTTGGTATCCCCAGCACAATGCCTGGCACATAGTAGATGTTAAATGTTTATTGATTGATTGATTTCCAAAGTTACTAGTGAAAGCAGAAGAAAGAGGAGAAAAGACCCAGTTAACCAAAAAACAAAACCAATTTCCTTCTTCAGTCAATCAATGAGCTCCTTGATGTGAGTACTTCCTCCAAGGGTATAGATCAATGCCTAGCCATACTTTTTTCTCTTAGGCTGCTCTTCTCCATGGCATCCTCTAAATCCTCCATAGAGTATTTAGCTCAATGTGCTTGAGGTTTTTCTCTAGGTCTTTTAACATTGATTAAGTACCATTGCTACCCACAGGCTGTCAACCTGTTATCCCTCACTCTTGCTATGGTCAATCTCCTTTGACAAATAGACATTTTTCTCCTTTTCCTATCATACATTTCCTGGATGATGTCTTTTATGGTGCATCTTTCCTGCGGTTCATCATCTGTAATGAGCTGCCACTTCCTTGCACACATCATATATCTCTCTGCTGCCCTTTAGGTCACTTACAAGTTTGATTCTTCAGAGACCAAAATGATGCATGATTCTCAGCCATATGCCATTTATCTCCGAAGTCCATACCCCTATGCTGATCAAAAGCAGGAGGAAGAACAAACCTAACCCATAATTAACAAGCAGCTATATCCAATCAGGGTTGTGCTGTGACTTTAGAAATAACTCCAGGCATAGTGTTAGCTCTTGATGTATTTTTTTTTGGAGGGAAGAGGAGAAGGCAATTGGGATTAAGTGACTTGACCAAGGTCACACAGATACTAAGTGTCAAGTGTCTGAGGCCTGATATGAACTCAGGTCCTCCTGACTCCAGGGCCAGTGCTCTACTCACTGCACCTCCTCGCTGCCCCTGCTATATTTTTTAAAGATAGGATTCTTCTTCTTTAGAGGAAGAGGAGTCAAAATGCAGAATTTGAAGATAAGTTGTCCTGGCCTAGAATTTTCCCATGGCTTTGGGAGTCCCAGTAACACAATGAGTAAAATAGTTAATGGAGCCAACAAAAATTTCAACAGAGATAATTTCCATTTCTTCACCTCATCACAGGACACTGAATTTATTTCTCAACAAAATCTACAAGATGAAACCAGTCTAGTTCAGGCCAACTTATAGAACCCCAGAACCTCAGAGTTAGAAGACTCTCAGATGCCTAGGTACATAGTTAGTGGAAGAGCTGAGACTTAAAAACAGGTCCGTTGAGGCAGGGGCTCCATGCCAGTACACTACCCTGACATCCCTTGGGTTCACTGTGATCAGCGTAGGCTTCCCTTGGATAACATGTTTATTCTAGCAATGCCCTTACATGATAGATATTGGAGTAATCCATTCAACATTTAACAAATATTTATTAAGCACCTATGCTAAGCTCTGGGGGGAATTATAAAGTTTAGATAAAATAGAGTCTCTGTCTTCATGTAATTTCTAGTCTAAGAAAGAAATAAAAAAAGAAATAGATAACTCAATGTCTCATGAGAAGTGTACTATAGAGCTGCCAAATTGAATACTATGAGATCTTAGAGGGAAAGATTATTACCAAATGAGGATAAGGAAAAGCTTCGTGGAGGAGGTGGTATTTGAGTTGAACTTTAAAGAAAGAATGGGAATTCTAATGGCAAATAGGAGGAAGAAGATGTAATAGCTCATTTCTGAATTCAAGAAAGAAATACTTAGCTCTCATGCACATGCAGAGAAAGAATTATGGAGTCTGACTGCAGATTGAGGCAAACTATTTGCTTTCTTGTTTTTTTTCTTCCTTCTTTTTTGGTTTAGTTTCTTCTTTCTCATGATTCATTCCATTGGTTATAATTCTTCTTTACAACTTGACTATTATGTAAATAAGTTTAATGTGAAGGTATATGTAGAACCTATATTGGCTTACATGCCATCTTGGGGGACAGGGGGGAAGGGGATGGAGGGAGAGAAAATTTGCAACTCAAAAACTTGTGGAGCTGAGTGTTGTAAACTAAAAATAAAAGAGAAATAATAAAAAAAGAGAAATACCTAGCTCTCAATGAAGAGGATTTAAAAGGCAATAGTGGGATAGCAACCTCAGAGCAAAGACCTGGGTCCAAGTCAGCTTTCTGACACATACTAGCCATGTATGTGATCTTGGATAAGTAACTAAATTTCTCAGTGCTCTAAGGCAAATTCTCAAAGTGTGTTCTGCAGATGTCTAGGGGTTCTTGAGACCCTTTCAGAGGGTCTTTGAGATCAAAACTATTTTCATAATAATATTAAGCTATAATTACCTCTTTCACTCTAATTTTATTGTGACTGTACAGTGGAGTGTTCCAGAGGATACATGATTTGTGAATTAAAGATTTAACTGTGAACATGAAGCCTCAGTTAATATCTTGTCTGTAGAATTGTTCTTTTACCTTGCAAAAGAACAAATCTGCAGACATGACTGGACTTACCTCCAATACCAACTAATCATCAATTTTTTTTTTATGTGAATGCTTGGCAACAAACAAAAATGGTGCTAAAATTTCAAAACGTTGAATAATTTTTTTAAATCATGTGGTTTCTCTTGAGGCAACTGTGTTGACAATTATAATAACGGTACAAAAGCAATAGTGGGTAAAACTGCTGGTATCTTAGAAAGAATCAAGGAAGTAACACCAAAATGTTCTAGTAGTCATCAATAAAAAATGATTAATTTTATTAAGTCCTGACCCTTGTATACACAGCTTTTTAAATATTCTGTGTGACAAAATGGGAAGTATACATAAAACATTTGTGCTGCATTCCAAAGCATAATGGTTATCCTGAGGAAAAACATTTATGCAGTTGTTTGAGTTGTGAGTTAAACTAATTGCTTTTTTCATGGAACAACATTTTCACTTGAAAGAACATAGTACAAGCTATCGTCATTCCAACTTGTGCATGTGTCAAACATTATCTCAAAAGTGAACAAGGTGGATCTCTCACTTCAGAGGAAACAACTGACAGTATCTATTGCCAATGATAATATATGAGCTTTTATAGAAGATTACAATTTTGGAAAACTTGTATCTGCCACCATAAGCTTGACAGCTTTCCAAAACTTTTCTGATGAAATAGGTGGTGACATTAAAGAATGACATCTCATAATGAAATGTGTTGACATTTGAAGGCCTACATGACTCAGTGAACCAATATTTTCCAAATGACCAATACACGATGTTACACAATCATGTATGGGTAAAGACCATTCAAAGAGCAAGATAGACCAATGGATTTTCATGTAACAGTATGAACAAAAAGTTTATTGATATGGTTTCAGATTCCATATTGCAGCTAACCTTCAAGAAACTACAGCTTGTCAAGTTTGAGTGTAGTATCAAAAAATATCTACAACTCTCTTGAAAGGCCTTTAAAATATTCCTCCCCTTGCTGGCTACATATATGCATGACTCTGGGTTTTCAAACCACAGATTGCAGCAGATTGAATGCAGAAGCAGATATGAGAATCCAGCTGTATTCTATTAAGCCAGGCCTCAAACAGGTTTGCAAAAATGTCAAACAATGTTACTCTTCTCACAATTTTTTTTTGCCTTTGGAAAATATAGTTATTTCTGCAAAAAAAAAATGTTATTTATATTAACATATAATGGGCTCGTTATTGTTATTTTAAATTAATTTAATATTTTAAAATTTTTATCAGTTTTAACTTCTAAAATGATAAATACTGATAGATATGATCCACATAAACAAAGCTCTGTTGGTCCTTAATAAGTTTTAAGAGTGTAAAGGGATCCTAAGACCAAAAATTTTGAGAACTGCTAATCTAGGCAACTGTCTCCAGGGGTCAGGAATCTGAGGCCTTGAGGATATGTATGGCCTTCTAGGTCCTTGGGTGCAACCTTTTGACTGAGTCCAAGTTTCACAAAACAAATCTTTTCATTAAAGAGATTTGTTCTATGAAGTTTGGATCCAGTCAAATGACTGTACTCAAGGACCTAAAGGGCCATGTGTGCCTTGAGGCCGCAAGTTCCCCACCCCTGCCGTCTAAGACTATAAGTTTCAGATAAGGTATCAATATGCAATACAGGTCCAGTCCCTCTCCTAAAGGAATTTATCTGCCTATAATTTTTTTTATATGAAAACAAAGTATATAGCAAGGACACATACCTACGTGGTCCACAGACAAAGAGATCTTAACTTTGTATACTGATTCTGAAATGTGTAGCAGCACACATGAGGCTCACTCAGGAGCTGACTAGCTCAGAGAGGATAGCAGTCTGACCATGGGTGACTGTCCAGCTGTGTTGGTAAGCAAAATGGGCTCCTTAGCACTTAGTTCAACAAGTGCCCTTGAAGAATTTGGCTTTTGTTTTTGTTGAGTAATTCAGTGTATTTCATTGAGTCTTACTAAGTGCTAAACCCCAGGCCCAAACCCCTATTAGGTGTAAAACCTATGTGGGTGTGGATTGGCAACTAAGATGGGGCCCAAGGTGGGGCTAACTCCAGGGAGGGCCTAGTTTACATGTCTGGGACAGCAGAGGCTCTTAGACTACATGGGTTTAAGTCGCCTCTTTGTGACGATTCTAGGTCACGTGGGTGAGTCACATGTGTGACTCACCCCTGATGCTGAAAAAGATATAAAACTAGGGCTTGGCCTCCTCTTCCTTGGAGCTCTTTGCCGCAGCAGTGGTGGTGCACGTGACTCTGGGCCAGCCCTTGTTCTGAGCTCCCGAGCTGAACCTAGGTGTTGGTAACTACGAATCTGTATTGGGTCTATCTGTTGATGTTTGTAATTTGTTTGTAATTTGCTCTGAAGTTCAGGGTGCTAGCTTTTTGCCCTGAACTAAGTGAATGATATTTGTATGCTGAATTAAATTAAGCTTGTCAACCTCATCACCTTGCTTTCCTTAGTTAAGCAGATCAAAAGAACCTGTGCTTTCTGGGTGCTGGCAGCTTTCTGGATGCTGGTTGTTGGTGGATCTTGCACTCCCACAGAAGCTGCTAGCCAGATTGTGGAAACACCAGCCTCCCACAGCAATACTACTTGGTTTAATCAATACAAAAAGGAATATCCTTTGTGGGAACTCCATCCACCAATACATACCAAGTTAGCTATGACATATAGAGATTAAAGGGCTGTCCCAGGGTCAGATGACTAGTAAATGTCAGAGGCTGGATTTGATTCAGCACTCTAGCCACACTATTATTCCTCTATGCTGATCTTATGTCCATTTTACAAGTGAGGAAACAGACAAGGAGGTTCAGTGCCTTGCCCACAGTCACACAATTAGACTAAAAATCTAATGCTCTTTCAACTTACTTTACTTCCTTTTGACAATATTCCCTTACACTCCAGAATAAACAAATTACTTAGGCACATTTTATAAATACAGCAGTTTACAACAAGAAAATCCCAGGTGTTTAAGAATATATCAATTATATAGAATGGGGCACATTTTTTTTTTACATGGCCAATGCAGAAATTTGTTTGCTTGACTGTGTGTATTTATTATAACAGCTTTTCTTTTATTTTCTTTTTATTTTTGTTTAGTTGAAAAAATGAAATTCAATACCTATGTGCAACACACTTATGTGTAAGTATACACACATGCATACACATACATATACAGAGAGAGAGAGAGAGATCTATTTCTATATCTATCCATCTATCAATCTATCTCACCAATCTTGAGGAATTCTATTAAGAATACATATACAGGCTGGTAGAATTTCTCTGGTGTTCAATGGTTACACCTACAGATGTACTGCTCACTCTAGCTACTCCTCCTTTCCTAGGGGAAGGGACAAACTCCCTCAGGACTATAAGAAAACAATGAGGAAGGAGGTGTGGGGGAGCACAGCGCTCTCCTAGAGCACTCCTAGGGGAGTCCAGTTTGGTGATGAAGACAGACTGCTTGGAGAGCACTGAGCAGTGAGATAAGATTGATAAGATAGAGAAGATATCCAACTTCCAAAGAGGACCAAAATAATGCAAGCAGTCAAGTGGAGGAACCGTGGAGAAACACACATTGTTGGTAGCTCTATTGATTGGTTCAAGTGTTCTTGAAAACAGTCTGGAACTATGTGAGAGAATTCACTTAATTTTTTGTGCTATTTGTCCCAGAGCTTCCATTATTGGGCAAAGATAGGAAGGCCCTATGATATATACCAAAAATTTTACAGGAGAACTTTATGTCTTATCAAAGTACTGGAAACAAAGTAGGTGCCCATCCATTGGAGAATGGCTAAACAAACTGTAGTGCAGCTTAAGCATTAAATAAACTTTTCTGATCTTTATCTGAAGTCCTATTTATTTATTCATTTTTGACAGTCAATCAACATTTACTAAGTTCCTGCAGATTTCTTTTTAAATTTTTCTTTTTAAAATTTTTTTTAGAAAAATTATTTATTTTAGTTTTCAACATTCACTTTCATAAGATTTTGAATTCCAATTTTTTTCACTCTCTCTTCCTCTCCTCCCCCCTCCCCAAAATGGCATTGGCATAGGCCATACATGTACAATCATATTAAACATATTTCCACATCAGTCATGTTGTGAAAGAAGAATCAGAACAAAAAAGAAAAGCCATGAAAAATAAAAAACAAACAAAAAAAGTCAAAATATTATGCTTTGATCTGCATTCAAATCCATAGTTCTTTCCCTGAATATGGATAGTGTTTTCCATCATGAATCTTTTGTAATTGTCTTGGACTTAGATCATTTGATTGCTTCAGAAGCCAAGTCTATCAAAGTTGATTATCACACAATGATGTTGTTACTGTATACAATGTTTTCTTGGTTCTGCTCACTTCACTCACCATCATGTAAGTTCATATAAGACTTTCCGAGTTTTATTCTAAAATCTGCCTGCTCATCATTTATTATAGTAAAATAGTATTCCATTACATTAATATACCACAACTTGTTTAGCCATTCCCCAATGGATGGGTATTCCCTTACTTTCCAATTCTTTGCTACCATAAAAAGAGCTGCTATAAATATTTTTGTACATGTGGGTCCTTTTCCCTTTTTATGATCTCTTTGGGATAGGGATCTAGTAGTGGCATTGTTGGATCAAAGGGTATGTGTGTATATATATATATATGTATATAGTTTAATAGCCCTTTGGGCATAGTTCCAAATTGCTCTCCAGGATGGTTGGATCAGTTCACAACTCCATCAACAATTCTGCAGTCCTATTAAATAGTAGCTAACATTTATCTAGCACCCACTATGTGCCAGTCACTATGCAAAGTGCTTTACAATACTTAGCTCATTTGATCCTCATAACAACCCTGGGAGGTATGTGCTATTGTCCCCATTTTAGAGATAAGGACACTGAGACAAACAGAGATCAAGTGATTTATCCAGGGTCACATAGCCAGACAATGTCAGAGTCTGAATTTGAACTAAGATCTTCCTGACTTTGGGACTAGAGCTCTATTCACTGCACAAAATAGCTGCTCATCTTGAACAGAGGAGTCAGTTCCCCAGTGGACTCCTAGCTTCATCTTCTGCTCAGAGATCTAGGGGTACCTCTGAGAGATTGAGACTATATGTTTCCTAATGCTGTTGGCTCAAGCTTCCAATCCAATGTGTTCTTCCCAATATCAATCATCAATTGCTTAATACCTCTCTTCTACCAATGATTAGCACCCCAATATCATTTAATAAGTTGCTACCAATTACAAGTAGATACTTAGACAAAATATAGTAAGAATAGAAGTACAAATATATTCAGTTGTTTCAGTCGTGTCTGACCCTTTGTGACTCCATTTGGGGTTTTCTCAGCAAAAATATTGGAGTGGTTTGCCATTTCCTTCTCTAGCTCATTTTATAGATGAGGAAACTGAAGCAAACAGAATTAAGTGACTTGCCCAGGGTCACACAGCTAGAAAGTGTCTGGAGCCAGATTTGAACTTGGGAAGATTCATCTTTCTGACTCCAGGCCTGCACTCTACCCCAGCACAACCTAACTGCCCCAACAAATACACCTCTCCCTACGACACCCCCCCCCAAATAAGCAGCATAATCTCTTCTATACCTCAGCCCCTGGGGAGTATGAGCTCAAACCACCAGTGCTATAAAGCATTCGTTCCACTAAGTCCATTTCTGAGTTTAGTTTAGAAGATGGAAAACATTGCTCCTTTGATAAGTAAATTCACTGCAGGGCTGGGTCCTGAAGATTGCTCCCATGGGCTGAACTCCTCCCTAGGTTCAGCTGCCAGCAAACTCTGATATGGATTTTATTCCCTGGACTTCCACAGGTTCACTCTTCTAAGTCTTGGAAATTCACAAAGTTACAGCCATTTCCAATAATCTTTCCCCTAGAGAAAGAAAGAACAGACACAATAGAGACAGACCTCATCAAAATCAAATGCTCATGAGTCATGTCCTGGGGGACTGAGAGCTCCTGAAGTCTCTCTCTTACCTGGAGGCCAACCCTGGTTTGGGCCAGAGCCCAGTTTGACTAGTTAATGCCATTTGTATATCTCATTTCTCCCTCAGTAGGAAATCAAAAAGACTCCTCTTTTCCCAGACTAAGTGGACAGGAACAGTCACAGAATACCTAAGCATGGTCTGCTATCCCCATAGGGAAGTGCATTGGGAAGAGTACATTAAGTATTCTCTGAGGACAGTGGTCCAATTGGTCAATCTCCCATTGTGGTAATATAAGAAAGCAATGGGATATTATGGTGAGGCCAAGGTCCCCCACTGCATCCCAAGACATCTCCAGTTCTCCTAATCTATAAAGACTCGGGAAGAGAGAGTGAGGCTGGTGACTCTGCGCAGCCCTGCCTCACTTAAATCCAGTTCACTTGCAAGTCATGACATCACCTTCTTGATATCATTGGTCCTCCTAGAGAATGAAGGACAAACAATGATAATCTCCAGGGGTATTATTGTGCCATAAGAAGTAATGAATATGAGAGATTTAGGGAAATGAGAAAATGTATAAAAACTGATAGAATGAAATAAACCAAACCAAGAAAACAATACGTACAATCACTACATTAACATAAATAAGTAGAACACATAAAGGAAGCCAAACTCTGAGTAACCATAGTGACCAAGCCTGGTGCCAAAGAAGATCTGATGAAACATGACTTCCTCCCCTTACCAGAAAAGTAGGGGACTATGGGTACAGAGTGTTGCATACATTGCCAGATGCAGTTATTGTATTGGTTGTTTTTGTTTAACTGTTCTTCTTTGTCACAAAAGAGGGTTCCATATCGGGGAAGGAAAGAAGTGGCATCGATTTGGGGTGTAAATGACTATAATGTAAAACCCAAAGGTACCAAGAAATCTTTTTTTTTGATGAAGAAAGAAAAGGGTGATGCCTTAGTCCTAAGAATTCCAAGGAAACAGTTGATTCTGTTCCCTCCAGGGTGTCAGGTTCTTAATTATCCATCCAGACTCAGGTAGTGCCTTAGTATTTGAATTCACCCCTGCAGACAGTATTGATAGTTGCTAGAATCATAGAAGCACAGAATTGGAAGGTATTTCAGAGATCATCTGGTGCAATCTAGGAACCCTATCTGTAATCTCCCTGACAAACGGTCATCCTCTCGGCCCCACAAGTGGGGAATGTACTCTTTCCGGAAACTGCTATTCTATTTTTGAACAACTCCCACTGTTGGGAATTTTTTCTTTATGCCAAGCTGAAATCTGCCTGCAATGGTCCTTTAGGATTTAGGGAAGAGAGACAGGTTCACACTCACAAGGAACTTACTTATAATTTATTGAAGTTAAAACAAAGAATTTAGTGAGGTCATGTACCAGTCTGTGACACAGAGACCCAGGTTTCTTTTGTCCCAATCTAGGACATTCCACAGAACACATGAAGTCTGTCTAGGAACTAGTCATCCTAGCCAAGGCTGCAGACTGACCTTAGTGACTCCTGAACTTTGAGGCTTTTAGAGTTTTATACTCAAAAGGACAAAAAATAAGCTGGCTCCTTTTAAAAATACACTAATGTGGGGTAAGCAGACCTCAGGCACCTTTGAATAAAGCAATTATGAGCAAATTGATCAAGCACAAATACCTGTATTGGTAAAATTCCTTTGACTTTCAGCGGTTAGACATAGAGATTCATTAGTCCCTGCAACATTTTCCATTAATGAGTTTCTTCTACTTCCTCTGAGTGGGGAAGAGCCTAATGTGTCCAATGCATTGCTGTCTTCATACAACTTCCATTTATTTCTCCTATTTTTGATCCCTGGATCCAAGAAATGCACATCTAATCCCTATTATATACAATAGCCCTTAATCTAAATTGTTGAAGACGCTTAAGATGATTGACCTATTTTTTTCTGTTCTCTGGGTCAAGCATCTCTAATTCTTTTTGTTTGTTTGTTTCTTTGTTTTTTGGCAGGGCAACTGGGGTTAAGTGACTTGCCCAAGGTCACACAGCTAGTAAATGTATCAAGTGTCTGAGGCCAGATTTGAACTGAGGTCCTCATAACTCCAGGGCTAGTACTGTACTCACTGCGCCACCTAGCTGCCCCAATCGCCAGTTCTTTTAGCCAGCCCTTACATGCCATAGCTTTTATTAGCCATTCTCCTAGCCACTCGTCCCTTGATGTGTTCTAGCTCATCATTCTGGATAGATTTACTTACCTTGGCAGTATACTTTCCAGGGATGTACACATAGATGGGAAAGTAGACGTGCTAGTTCAGTGTTTGGGAGGCTCTGAAAAAAAGGGTGGGAGTCAATAGATTTTAGGCTGTCTGCCAAACCAAAAGTCTACAGAACTGTTATGCTCACCTCATTATTGTATGCTAGGAAACAGAATCTCTTCCATTTGAATTGTCTGAAGATCACCTGGCAAGATAAGGTATTGGACACTGAGGTACTTTCTTGAGCTGAACTGCCAAAGCATTCAAACTCTATTGCAGAGACTACAAATGCAATGGGCTGGCCATGTTGTTCAAATGTACCTTTGTTTAAAAGACTATTTCAGACATTTGTGGGGCAGAGCCAAGATGGCAGCTGGAAAGCAGGGACTTGCTTAAGCTCTCCGCCAGGTCCCTCCCAACACCTGTGAAAAATGGCTCTGAACAAATTCTAGAGCTATAGAACCCACAAAATAGCAGAGGGAAGCAGCTTTCCAGCCCAGGATGGCCTGGATGGTTGCTGGGAAGGGTCTATCGCACAGTACTGGGAGTGGAGCACAGCCCAGCATGGGCCATGCCAGGACAGACCAGACCAGGAGTCCACCGGAGCAGGCCATAGGGCCCTGAATCATTGAGCTGTGGCAGTTACCAGACTTCTCAACCCACAAACACCAAAGACCACAGAGCAAGTTAGTGGGTAAACTGCTAGATCAGATTAGAGAGCAGTCTGGTCACCAGCCCTGGGGGTGGCAGAGGTGGTGCAGCAGTGGAACTCCAGCATCAGCTGTTTCCCAAGTCCCTGTCTCACACAGTGGGAGGAATCAAGTGGCAGACCAGAGCGGGAGTGCAGAGCTTGCTTTGCCCTGCTTGGATCTGGGTTGCAATCCTGGTTGGCAGTTGTTGGGGGAGGAAGAGCGCTGCTGTGGCAGAGCTTGCAATGACAATGGAGTAGAAGTAACTCTGAAAACAGCAGCACAAGGCCCCTAAAACTTAGAACAAAGCACTCTCTACTCTACAAGCAGTCATACCCCTACAAAAAGTTCAAAGGTCAAGTAGTTGGCTGGGAACATGAACAAGCAGCAAAAAAGGATGCAGACTCAGGCTCAGACTCTAAAATCTTTTTTTTTTAGTGACAAAGAAGATCAAAGTCAAAGAGCCTACATCAAAAGCCTCCAAGAAAATTATGAATTGATCTAAGACCATGGAAGAGCTCAAAAAGGATTTGGAAAAGCAAGTAAGAGAAGCAGAGGAAAAACTGGGAAGAGAAATGAGAGTGATGCAAGAAAACCATGAAAAACAAGTCAACTTGCTAAAGAAGACCCCAAAAAAATACTGAAAAAAATAACACTTAAAAAATAGACTAACCCAAATGGCAAAAGAGCTCCAAAAAGCCAATGAGGAGAAGAATGCCTTGAAAGGCAGAATTAGCCAAATGCAAAAGGAGGTGCAAAAGACCACTGAAGAAAATATCACCTTAAAATTAGATTGGAGCAAGTGGAAGCTAGTGACGTTATGAGACATCAAGATATAAAACAGAACCAAAGGAATGAAAAAATGGAAGAGAATGTGAAATATCTCATTGGAAAAACCACTGACCTGGAGAATAGATCCAGGAGAGAG
>CM053622.1:226626312-226676726 GCA_028646595.1 Phalanger gymnotis | reverse complement strand
AGTTTCTTTTATAATCCTATATATTTTATCCTATGCGTTTAAAAACATTATGCCAAGAAGGGGTCCATAAGCTTTACAAGACTGCCAAAGAAGTCCATTACACACAAGAGGCTAAGGATTCCTTATCTAGAAACAATGTCCTTTCCCTGGGTGCCATTAATCACAACATACCTTTTACAAACTACAAAGCTCCTATCTTTCCAGATCCAAAGCACATATTTTGACCCTGCATAGACAATTACATTTGGGCCATAATTTTAAAGCCTTTTCTCTCACCCTGATTGTAAGAACACAAAACTGAGACTTAACATGAAGTTTGGGAAACTTGCAAAGCAGATCTTCTTGGTCTATTCTGTGTCCCTATACAGCATTACCTTCTTGTACTTGGTTCAGGGCAGCTATGCCTGGGAAAATGTTTAACTCTTAGTTGTTAATTGGAACAAGACAGCTAGCAAAAAGGGTCCATGAGGTCCATGAGCACTAAAATGAGCTTTCAGTGATTAACGTGGTGCTTCTGGCTTATTTATTTTTGCCTGGGCATGTTTTAGAAAACCAGAGTAAAACACTTCTGTGTGATTAAAATGGAATTTCTTCACCTCTAGATCAGGAAATTCACTTTGACTGGAATGGAATATTTCAGAATAATCCCCTTTCCGAGAAGTATGTAGATATACCATAACTATTCTCTGAAGCCACTATGACACCCTCTGTTTGACAAAGAACTTTCTAGTCTTTTGGAGTAGTCCATGCTTCTGGGAATTTGACCAAATAGGTTAATAGTATGACCCACCCCATTTTACCCAAGAGGCATAGAAAGGAGAACTGATGTCTTCAAAGACAAAGGGTAAATGAGATCTACTCTGAACTTTGTGGTCTCTTGCTTAGCGCAATGAAATTCGTTTTCCATTAGCAAAAATCAAGTACATACTTGAGATAATTATGTTGGAAAATGGAGGTAGGGAAGAGTAAGTGGTTGACACACTTTTCCAAATTGTGTAGATGATGGTTTCAGTTCTCCACTTTCTGGGGACATGTCTTCAAAGCTGTAACTAATTTGGGACAGTAGATGTTCTCTTCTAGAGTAAACTATTTGGAGGATGAACACAAACAACTATAGCATCTCCCTGTCCATCTCATACTTGGACACGATAATGGTGGTAGCAGTGGCAGATGTAACTGAATTCATCACCTGGTATCCTTTCCTCCCTGCTCAGCTGTCTCCCTGGCAGCTGTGGTTCCTGCCCATCTCATTTCTACTTCTGACGTGTTAATGCTTCTATGTGGCTACGCTTGTAGCAGGGTAAGAAAACTCAGGATTATCCCCACTCCTATCTCTATGTCCCAGTATTATTTATTATTCTCTATATAACCTGAATTATATTTCCTACATAGTCCATGCTTTACCATGTTATTAAAAATATAATATATACTTTAATATTATTTTGAGGCTTATAGAGCCCTTTTTTCAAAACCTCCTTATGAGGTAGCTAGGGAACAAATGTATTATTCCCTTAGATTGTAGATAAAGGTGAGGATAACAAAGTGATTTACCAAATTTCATAAAGCTCATGTCAGAACTAAGATTTGAACCCAGTTCTTCCTGACCCCAAGTCTAACACTCTTTGCACTACCCCAAGGAACTTCCTCTAAGGAAAAATAACAGAGGCAGCTGAATGTGGAAAGATCACTGGATTTGGAGTAGAAGAACTTGGGTTTGTCTCTCAAAATAGAGAATAACCTACGTGTGACATTAGCCAAGTCATTTCCCTTCTCAGCTTCTACATCCATAAAATTAGGGTTTGGGACTAGATTATCTCTAATTTTCCTTCGAACTCAAACTCCTAGGTTGTTATGACCAGAATTCAAGTCCCAACTCTGACACTTATTAGCTGTGCAACTGTGTGGCACTGAACTTCTGAGAGTGTCAGTTTTCTGATCCTAAAAAATAGGAAGAGTGGTACTTATGAAACCTGTCTTTCAAGTTTGTCATGAAAATAGCTGGCACTTTCTAAATGAAAGTCTTTCCCAGGTCTCAGTTTGTCTGAGGCAATACTCAGTCAATGCCAAAGGGCTAGGTAAAAATTGAGACAAAAGATGGCCTAATTTACCATCACAAAAATATCACTGCATCCTGGGCCACCATCAGTTGTCTTGACTTTTGTCTAGCTACTGGACTTCAATGACTCTAAAGGAGACAGTGAGGTTGCTGACTTTGTGCAACTCTGTCTCACTCCAATCCAATTCACCCACAAGTCAAGACATTCCCCTGTGATGTCACTGGTCCTCTTCACAAAAGAAGAACCTCAATAACAACAGCTAGCATTTTGTAAACTGAAAGTCTAGTTAAAGGGGCCATTCCTCGACTCACTTCTTAAAGAGGGCTCTTCACTGAATGAATAGGTGTTACCTCACTCTAAATGAGAACTTGAAAAGGCCTTGGCCTAAAAGGGCCAGAGTCTCCCAATGCTTTCTGGACCATCTCCTCTCTCCCTGGTGAATATCAGGCCACTGGACCCAGATGGCTCTGGAGGAGAAAGTGAGGCAGGTGACCTTGCACAGCCCTCCCTCCCTCAAATCAAAGTCAACTGCAAGTCATGTCATCCTTTCCCTGATGTCATGGTCCTCTTTGAGAACAAAGGACAAACACAACTTGGTACAGTGGAAATCAGGCTGGATTTGGATTCTGAGAACCCTAGTTTGAGCTTTCATTCTGCCATTTATTGCCCATGTGACCTTGAACAAGTCACTTCACCTTGATGCATCATTCCTTTCCCCTGGAAAATTAAGGAGTTAAGTTAGGTGCAGCTAGGTGGCAGAGAGCTGGACCAGGAGTCAGGAGGAACTGAGTTTTAACCCATCTTCCAATTCGGCCTAACTGTGCAATCCTAGACAAGTCACTTAACCTGTTTGCCTCAGTGTCCTAAAATGTAAAATAGAAATAGCAATATCACCTGCCTAACAGAGTTGTTGTCAGGATCAAATGAAATAATAATTGAAAAGAATGTAGTACAGTGCCTTACACATAATAGGTGCTCCATAAATGTAAGTTCCTTTCCCGTCCTCCTTTAGATGGTTTTCTAAAATCCCTGTAAGCTCTAAATCTTTGATCCAATGAAAACATTAACGCTATATAGAGTTGCTCCTCACATCCAAAATCTAAAAAGGCAAACCTATTTAACTTGTGCATTTAACACTGTTTCCTAAAGTCAGGCTTCATCTGTTGGTATTCTATTTATATTTCACCCTCCCCCTCAAATGCTATTTGCTTCTGGGCACACCCTCTAGTAATAGTGAGAGTCAACTATCACTGCACATTTCCTTTCAGTAAGGAAACCCCCAGTGTTAGACAGTGATCAAATGATGTGCAATGGCAAGAATTCAAAGATTCCTTCATTGTCAGGAAGTCTTCTTCATTTGAAAGATTTTTTTAAACTTCCCTGGTAGCAGAAATAATCCTGAAATAAGTTGTTCACTTTGGGCATGAAAATCAAGGGAAAATATAAGAGGATATTTATTTAAGATACTACTGCTGATTTATCATTATAATTTATTTAGGAAAAAAATGGCTTTAATGAGCCAGTCCTTTGTGGAAAATAAAGTCATATCTGCCTTAAGCAATATGAGTTTTGTGATGGTCTAGCTTTATGCAAATATTACCCTAATTAAAGAGAATTATTTAATAGGTCATGTTGGATTGGATGCAGTTGGGAATTGGACTAGTTTTATCTCTGAGCAGTATTTTTCCTCTAATTCTCTGGGGTTACCTCTGCCTAAAACAACAAAAATTCAAAACCTTAGACAGGAAAAAGCCAGTGAATTGAACATCAGGACCCTCTAAGATTAATCAGTCAACTGACAAGTATTTATTAAGCACCTACAGTATTCCAGGCACTGTTCTAGGTGCTGAGAATACAAAGATAAATGAAACAGACACTGCTCTCAAGAAGTTTATATTCTATTGAAGGACACAATATGTACATATAGAAATGTAAACAAAATTAATACATGCAAAATGAGCACAAGGTAATTAGGGAAGGAAGGTGGATATATAGAAAGAGAAGGCATTTGGCAAGGGAGAGATCAGGAAAGACTCTAAGGGAGAAAGTGTTTCTTGATCTGAGCCTCGAAGGAATTGAGGGATGGATTCTCTGAGGCAGAACCAACAAGGGAGTACATTACAGACAGGAGGATGACCAGTGCAAAGGTTCAGAGGTAGGAAGTGGAGGGTGAGGAACAGAAAGGAGTCTGGCTTGTCTGCCATGTATGGGAAGGGGAGGCATGCATTAATAAGGTGAGAAAGATAGGCTGAGACCAGGCTGTGAAGGACATTAGAAGTAGAACAGAGATGTCTAAATTTGATCTGAGGGGTAATAGGGAACTACTGGGAGTGACTGAGGAGGGAGGTGATGTGGTCACAGCTGTGCTTAAAGAAAATCACCTTGGAAGCTGGGTGGAAAATGGATAGGAGCAGAGAGAGCTGAGCCAGGGAACTCAATTCAGTCTCTTGCAGTGGTCCAGGTATAAAGTGATGAAGGCCAATCCAAGGTAGCAGCTGTGTGAGTAGAAAGGGACAGATGTGACAAATGTGGAGGTAGAAATTCAAGATTTGTTACATAGAATGAGGAGTTAAGAATGACTCCAAGTTTATAAACCTGGGAGACTAGGAAAAAATAGTGATCCCCTGATCAGTTCTCATGATCTACATGATACAATAACTTATAGTTTTTAAAATAGCATTTTATCATTTTACATATATATACATATGTGTATGTACATATATATGTATATATATATATATGTCTAATGGTAGCCATGGTGGGGGGAGAAGGAAAAAAAAAGGAAATTTACATAACTTTAATATATATTTAAAAGGAATAGCAAGTTTTACATAATAGATTTGCATTTGCATGTACAATCAACTTTTTTTTCTATTCTACCATGTTATGGAAATGCCTGTTTTATTTCTTAAATTCAGAATAAATAAAATTTTTAAAAATAAAATAGCATTTTAGTTTACATTTTTCTTGTCATTTTATATATTTGTCATTTGAGAAGGTTAACAATGTATACTTCTTAATTTATAATGCTAGACAACTAAATCAGAGTGTGTGTGTGTGTGTGTGTGTGTGTGTGTGTGTATGTGTGTGTGTGTATTGTTATAAGTATGTAGTAAGACACTGGAGACTGGTGTCTGCTGGCAGACATAAATTCCCGAGTGTTTATCTATTTGAGTCTCATAGAGCTATTTGACTGTGACTGATAACTTAGCCTCTCTCATGCCTACAGGATGGTGGGAAGGATAGCAGAAATCTTGCAAGAAGCAACTATATCAGATGGTGTGAGAGGTGAGGGTCACAGCAGCAGAGGAGTCAATAGTTGCTGCTTCAGGCACTCTACCACAAAGGAAAGGGAAGTGACCACAGTGGGAAAAGGAATCAGGGTTGCTGGCACCACTGCAGCAAATACCTAAAGCTGCTGCTGAGATAGGCATACAGGGCAGCCACTACTGCCCCCAAGCATCAAAGCAAGACAGAGGCACCAGCCTAGGGAGCAGAGAGGGCAGGACACTGAACCAGCAATGTGACTAAGGACTAAAATGGTGATTCCCTGTTCTCTAACTAGGGTCGCTAGGTGGTACAGTGGAGAGAGTGCCAGGCCTGGAATCAGGAAGACCAGAGTTCAAATCCAGCCTCAGATCCTCCTTAGCTCTCTGACCCTGGGCACGTCACTTAACCCTGCTTGCCTCAGCTTCCTCATTTGTAAAATGAGCTAGAGAAGGAAATGGCAAATAACTCTAATATCTTTGCCAAGAAAACCCCAAATGAGGTCAGGAAGAGTTAGACTCAACTGAACAATTCTCTAATTGTTTCCCTTCTGCCCCTCCCTATCTCTTAAGGAAGAGATCTGATTTTCCAGTCTATGTTATTTAGGGATTTGTTTTCTGTTAATAATAATATTAGCTAATACTTATATAATACTTACTACATGCCAGGTACTGTGTTAAGCACTTTACAATTATTTCATTTGTTCCTGACAATAACCCCAGGAAGTAGGTTCTAGTATTATCCCCATTTTATAGATGAGGAAACTGAGGAAGATAGAGGTTAAGTGACTTGCCCAGAATTGCACAGGCAGTGTCTGAGACTGGATTTGAACAGAAGTCTTCCTGTACTTCTTAGTGGTCTATTTTGCCATCTATTCAGGGAGAAACCAATATCTATCTACTTGATCATTAGTTGAAGCACTGATTTGTATGTATCTAGCAGGAATTAAATATAGCTGAGTGGCAGACTGGTCAACAGCTTACACAGGGAGAGAGATCGATAGGCTTTATTATCGAAGGGAGATATTCCCTGACACAAAATTGGAGGCTCTGAGCAACAAGAGATTCTGTTGATATATATTTTTACAGTTTCCCCAAAGTAGAAAAGAACATGTGAATCTGGACCAATACATAGATCCAATGAGCTTGAGGCAGTCCTGGTAGAGGAATGGTTGTAAATGCACCAAAATAGTCTTCTGAGGCTGCCACAAGCATATTCTATTTCTTTTGTTTTGTTTCTAGCAAGTTTGAAAAATAATCCAACCCCCTGAGAGGAGGAGCTGAGGGCATTATCAAGAGTCATACATAGAGGGAGGAACTGGGGAGGGGGAAGCTGCTCACATGAGGGCGGGACCAGAAAGAAGGAATAACTAATTCTACTCACTAACCTTTGCTCTCTACCCCCCACTCACTACTAGAAGCATTCCATCAGCCTAGCTAGATATAAAGATGTTAAAACATTTTAGGACCCTTCAGGATGAGATAATCTACTAGTGTCAGAATCTTACCCATTTTCAAATATATGAGGTTCTTTCTTTAGTTCTACATGTGCCGACATATGTAAAGCAATGGCAAACTGTGATAAGAATTATAAAATCTCAGCATTTGATGGGACCTCAAACATCATCTGGACCAACCCGCACTCCAAGCCATATCTGAACACAAATCTTCTTTACATACTCAGTGAGTGGTAATCCAGTAATCTTTGGGAAAACTCTAGTAAGGAAGAGCTCACTTCTCCAACCAGCCCATTCCACTTCTGGAGAGCTCTAATTTTGGAGAAGTTTTTCCTTACTATCAACCCTAAAGTTTCTTCTCTTCAACTATTACTCACAATTTTGCACTTTGGGGCCAAGAAAAAAAAAAAAAGGTCTAATCTGCTTTCTCCATGATAGCCAGCCTTTGAGGTACTTGAAAATCATTATCATATCCCACTCACACCCCTCGAATCTGATCCAGTCTGAAAAATCCTACTTCTTTTAACCAATCTTTATGTGACATATTCAGCAGTCTCATCACTATCCTGGTCACCTTTCTTGGTATGTATTAAAATTTTTCAGTGTTCTTCCTAAAAATATCACCTAGAACTGATCACAATAAGCCAAAATTGACCTGATCAGGGCAAACACAGTAAGATTATCCATTCCCTTGTTCAGTATTACTATATCTCTCTTAATACAGCATAAAGGTAACATTTGTTTTCATGTCTGTGGCTTTGAACTGTTGAGCATTTTAAGCTTACAGACAATCACTTAAACATTTATTAAGTGACTACTTTGTGCCAAGCACTGTGCTGGGATACAACAAAAAAAAAGGCAAAAGATAGTACCTGCCCTCAAAGAACTAACGGGTCCGAAAATCTTTCTAACATGTACTAGGTTCATACATGCTTCCCCTTTCGGAAACTAGTGAATCTGATTTTCCTCAAGAGTCATACATAAAATAGGGGAATACAAATACAGATATACAAGAAAGGCCAGCCATGTCATAATCCCCTCCAGAGAGGGCAGGGCTCTGCCATGAAGATACATCACCTGGGTTTCTTCTCACTCTCATTCCAATATACTCAGCTTCAAACCTGTAGTATAAGGGCCAGCCTAATATCATCTTAGCTCTGCTTTTAAAAGCTACCTAAAGCATATTCAGTGTTAGAAAAAGGCTGTGCCCTTATTAGGGTAGCTGGCCATATCTGCTGCCATTTTGTCTCATGGCTCTATTGGCTTGTCTCAACTGGCATAATAATACAGCACCAAACAAATTGGACAGCTATTTTTCACTGAATTCATTGGTTGTTGTGGCACCAGACAGAAATAGCCCTCTGTAGCATCATTCAGTGCTAGTGAACGTGCCCTAGACTAGAAGCTAAGAAAGCTGGCAATAAGTCCTAACTTTGCTGCCAGTGCATAGAATGATACTGAGTATGTCATTTCTCTTCCCAGGGCCTGTTTCCCCTCCTATCAAATGAAGGGCTTAGACTAAATAATCCCTAAAATCCATTCCCTTTCTGTGGTTCTCATATAGATCTGGCTTAAAATTTGGAGAACTTCAGGAGGCAATAGACCTAGGCAAAGGAAACAGGCAAAGTCATTTCCATTATTACCAAGGACTTGGAAGGTCGTGAGAATCCTTTCTTGTGAGTGAGTTCTATTAATGAGAGTCCAAATTTTCTCAGCAACAATGTGAATACTAAGCACAGGAAGCCACAAAAAGATTATTATTTGTAAGCAGGGTCAGAAACATCTTTCTCTCTGCACACTACATATTTCTCTTTTGAACGAGTGGTTTTCATTGACCAGTTCCCACTAACTTCAAAGGGCTCTCTCAGCTTTGACCAAATAGAGGGTGAGAGGCAGAATCAATAAGAACCTAACACGAGGTCCAAGGAGCATAGTGTTCAAAGTTTAATGTATTTTAGAAATCAGAAGGAGGAAACCGAGGTCCAGAGAGTTAAAATGACTTGCCCAGAGAGCACAGAAGTGCTAAACGAGCAAACCCAGAATCTAACCCTGGTCTTTGGACTTTGCTCTTTTCAATGTACCTACATTGCCTTCTGACATGGTTTCTTAGGGGAGCATATTTAATTTTCAGTGAAAAATCATTTTGATAAACTAGATTGAAAAGTCAGAAAATCCCAGGATTTTTCATGTCTTTAATTTTTTTTTTTAAGGCAGTGTTGCCGTATGCAGCTGAGAGAACTCAAAGCCTCAGATGGGTCAGTGATCTCACAATGTGTAAGATTCCTTCAAATGATGCAGATTTCAACCCATCTAAGTCTCCCCATCCCATGAAGGTCTTATTCATGTCTTTCCACAAATTTGCTACAGAAGACTCATCCCCTGCACTTTCCTTGGTTCTGCCTAACTTCCCAAAGATATCAGCAGAGATCTCAGACAGTCCACAGTTATCTCTGTCCTTTACCACATGAACAGACCACTTGCTTTTCTTATCATACATTTCCCTGATGCAAACAGAGCAATTTGTTGTGTTCAGTTGTTTCAGTTGTCTCTGACTCTTCATGACCCCGTTTGGGGTTTTCTCAGGAAAGGTACTGGAATGGTTTCCTTCTCCAGCTCATTTTACAGATGAGGAAACTGAGGCCAACAGGGTTAAGTGACTTGCCCAGGAACACATACCTAGGAGGTGTCTGAGGCCAGATTTGAACTCAGGTCTTCTTGATTCCCGGCCTGGCATTCTATCCACCACATCACTTAGCTGCCCTAAATGGAACAATAGTCTTTCGTTAATGTCCCATTGTATGAAATGCAGTGAAAAGCGTGCTAGATTTGGAGTCACAGGACCTAGGTTCAAACCCTGACTTCTGTTTACTACTTATTTGACTCTGGCAAATAATTTCACTTCTTTCTGTCTCTGTTTCCTCATGTACAAAATGAGATTTCTGGGCTAAATGTCCATCTAGGCCCTTTCTAGGTCTCAATCTATTATTTTAATGTCATTTAAAAATGTAATAGAGGTAATTTCTGAGTTATATCTGTAATCTCATCAATCTGGATAATCTTTCAGCTGGTACAGATCATCGCTCATCAGCACATTGTCATCCTGTGTGTTCTTTTTCCATGAATACTCCACGGCACTGAGTAGATCTTAGAAGAATCCAAACTGTGAATGATCTAAAGAGAAGATGATGGCATTGACAGATTGCAGCATATTACATATGATAACGTGTATGCAAGAAATGGCATTTAAAAATCATCAAGGACAGGAATAATCAAGAAAATGAAGTTTAAATGGTCATGCACCAAGAGTATGCTCTGATGCTCCTTTTTAGATCATTGCTAGAGTCTCTATGGGAGAACTGACCCTTCACACCAAGATCTTAACCAGAAGAACCATGTATAAAATGCTTGAGGGTCCACCTACCGAGGCACACGTAGGAATTATATGAATATAACTACAAAACAATCACTACAAAAATAGACCTAAATAATTAGAGAGTGATTAATTGCTATCAGGCCTTGCCAAAAAATGACAATCCTATTTAAACTAATTTACTTATTCAATACCATACCAATTAAAGTACCAAGCAGCGATTTTATAGAACTAGGGAAAAAAATCACCTGGAAGAATAAAAAAATTTTCAAATCTCAAGGTTAAGGGAAACAGTGAAAAAAGTGGGAAGAGTCTATACCCTGTTTTAAACTACACTACAAAATACTAATAATCAAAAGTATTTGGTACTGGCTAAAAAATTAGAACAGTTGGATAGTGGAATAATTAAGAACATAAGATTCAGGAGTGAATGAACATGGAAGCATAGTATTTGGCAGATTCAAAAATACTACCCACTCACCCCACCCACCCCCATGTATTCAGCCTGGCAGAAGAACTCGTCATTCAATAACAACAACAACAGTAAAACTGCTGGGAAACTTAAAAAGCAGTCCAGCAGAAATTAGGTATAGATTAATACCTCAAATTATATGCTGTAGTAAGCTATAAATGTACATATGATTTAGATATAAAAGGTGACACTGTAAACAAATTAGAAAGGGAGAGAATGAGATACCTTTCACAACTATAGAGGAAGAATTATTGACCAAAAGATAGAGGAACCCAGAAGATAGAATAGGCGATTTTGATTACAAAATTGAAAAGCTTTTTCATAAATAAAATCAATGCAGTTAAAATTAAGAGGGAAACAGTTATTGGGGGAAAATGTCTTCAATAAAATTATCTGATAAAGGCCTAATATCTAAGCTATATAAAAGACTGATTCATATATATATGTATATATATATGTATATGTATATATATATATATATATATATATATGTATATGTATATACAAGAGCCATTTCCCAGTAGATAAATGGTCGGAAGATATGAACAAATAGTTCTCAAAGGAAGAAAAGCAAGCTACAAACAACCATATTAAAATACTCCAATCACTTTTAAAAAGAGAAATGTACATTTAAAAAAAAAAATCCTGAGGTTTCGCATCATTCTCATCAGGTTGATAAAAGTGATAAATAGAGAAAATGACAATTATTGGAGAAAATATGGAAAGACAGGCACACTATTGCATTATTGGTAGAATTGTAAATTGGCTCAACTATACTAGAAAGCATTTTGGAATTATACCCCAAAAGTCATTATACTGCATATATCCTTTAACCCAGTGATACCTGCAATTGGAACAGCTAGGTGATATAATAGATAGACTGCTAAGCCTGAGTCCGGAAGACTCCTCTTCGTGAATTCAAATCTGGCCTCAGATACTTACTAGCTGTGTGACCTGGGCAAGTCACTTAACCCTGTTGGCCTCAATTTCCTCATCTGTAAAATGAGCTGGAGAAGGAAATAGCAAACCAGTATCTTGGCCAAGAAAACCTCCAATGAGGTCATGAAGAGTTGTACATGACTGAAAAATGACTAAAGAACAAAAACCTGAAGTAAGCATCTATCTCAAAGAGATAAAAGGGATTAAAAAGGAGAGAGAGAACACTGCCCTCAAGAGGCTTAAATACTACAATATTAATATACATAAGTAAATATAAGATGATTTGAGAAAAAGAAAGTACTAACAACTAAGGGAAATTGGAAAAGATTTCATGAGATGACCCTTGAAGGAAGCTCAGGCTGGTAGAGGTAGAGGTGAAGGGGTAGTCCATTCCAGGTATGGGAAACTTTGTGTGCAAAGACACAACATAGTGGTGGGGATGGCAAATAGACTAGCTTGGCTGAAATGTAAACCATAGGAAGTTCAGTAAAATGAAATAAATGTGCAAAGATATTCAGCCAGATTGTAAACGGTTTTAAGTGCCAGCCTGAGAAGTTAGCATTTTAATTCACAGAAAATAGTGAACCAACCACTGGAGCATCTTGATCAGAGGAATGACCTGATGGACCTTTGTTTTTGGAAGAATATTTTGTCAGCTGTTCGGAAAGTAGGTTGGAGAAGGGAGCTACTGGAATCAAAGTCCAATTAAGAGCATGCTGCAATAGTCTAGACAAGAAGTGATAAAGAGCAGAAAAAAAAGTGGTAGTCCTGGGAGTGGTGAGAAGGGGACAGATGTGAGAAATGCTAGAGAAGAAGAACTGATGAGATGTGGCAATTGATTTCTCATGGGGGATAAAGAGAGTGAAGAGTCAGGGATGACTCCCAGGTTGTCAGCTTACACAGTTGGAAGAACAGAGGAGTTCTCAAAAAAAAAAAAAAGTTACATTGCTTTTTTTTTTTTTACCAGACCCTTGAGTTTTCAATGAGTAAACTTTTGCCAATGTGGATCAGTATGCATTCTACAACTAATCAACTTAGAGAGTTTCCTAGGAGCATTAAAAGGTTAAATAACTTGCCAAAGTCATATTTCTATTACATGTCAGTCAGCCAACTAGGATTTATTAAGTACCTACTATATGCCAGGCACTGTGCTAAGTGCAGAGGACACAAAGAAAGGCAAAAAACAGTCCCTGCCTGCAAGGAGTTCACAATCTAATGGGGAGGATATCAAACAACTATGTAGGAATAAGATAAATTGAGGGTACTCTCAGAGGGAAGGCACTAAGATTCTTGCAAACTGGGAAAAGCTTCTTGCAGAAGGTGGGACTTTAGCTGAGACTTGAGGGAATTCAGAGGCAGAGATGAAGAGAAAAACATTGCAGGTGGCAGGGACAGCCAGTAGAAATGTTCAGAGTTGGGAGGAGTGTCATGTAAGAAAAACAGCAGGAAGGCCAGTGATTTCAACTCAGATTTTCCTATCTTCAAAGCTAGTTCTCTATTATCCACACTGCCTCTCTTTCTCTCTCAAGAACATCCAAGAGAAGTTTAAATAAGAGACAGGTTACAGGAGAAAAAAGAGTTCTGCTTTGGACGTGTTGAGTTTGGGTGTGTTGAGTTTATGAGACATTCAGGCAAAGATTTGTATCAGGCAACTAGTCGGGTGGGACTTAGAAAAGAGATTAGTGCTGAATAAATAGATTTGAGAATCACCTGCATAGAAAAGATAATCGAACCCAAGAGAATTGATGAGATTACTGAAAAAGTATATTTAGAGAGAAGAGGACTCAGCATAGAGCCCTGTGTACACTCTTAGTAAGGAGGCAGGACACAGAAGATAATCCAACAAAGAAGATAAAAGGAGACAGATTAGAGAAATAAGAGAAGAGAGCAGCATAAAGATGAGGAAGATGAAGCTATAGTAGGGGATGGCCAAGAATACAAAAAGCTACAGAGAAGTCAAAGGTCATAGGTAACCTTAGAGAGAGTTCACATCTAAAAATTTAATATTGTTGTAGCAGGGGTCATATGCAAAACTTTCTACCAATCCTATGTTCTTGATTCACCCTGAGGAGGCTTATCCAGAATGATAAGTCTTTGGATGCTGTTGGCCACATGTGACTCAGCACTGAAAATTCTTTGGGATGATATAGTAAACTCTGAGTGATCCCTTGGTCCTCCCAGATGGGGACTAGGTACTGAATCAATTAAAATGAGACAGCTTCCAACTCTCTCCCTTTGACCTTCCAGGTGGCATCATATAATTACGAGACTTGTTAGAGAATGGCAAGAACTTTTCCCCCACCATGATCACATATTGACCACTTCTACATGGTAAGCTAGAATAGGGGTACTCAACTAAGCAAACTTGCCCTTAGGCCCCTAGCTTTCTGCTTTGTTCCCTCAGTAAGTGACCAAAGATTGATAAAAAAAAAAAACAAAAAAAAAAAAAACCCACTGGTAGATAAATCCAGGCATTGTAAGTTTGAAAGTTCTGAAGCTTTTTGGTCCTTTTGGTTGGCACTGACTACTGACAAGGGGAGTTTCCTCATAGGAGAAGGTGACCACTGGTAAGAGCATGAGTGAGGATTGTTCAGACAGTGCAGAAGCTAGATAAAATGTGGCCACGCCTATTAGGTTGTTTCATGAGGTGATTTTTTTTTCTTCTGATACAGTTTAAGGATCAGCTTCATGAGAGATTGTAATAGTAATTATAAATTAAGTTACAGAATCCTTTTTTAAGTAGGCATATCATTATGGGATGTCTTTTGGCTTTTCTGTTGTGTATAGAAAATATCTACCTGGCACATACCTGATTCACACTGTACATTAAATACCTTTCTATGACCCCCTTTTGAGGGACCTTTGGCAAAAGCCAATACCTAAGCTATAATTTGTCCACAGGGTGTTGGGGTAAGGATTTAATGAGCCAAAAATATGAGAAAAGGAAACCTAGCCGGTCTCATTAGAGAACAGGGTTCCCCATGACTGACCCTGGGGGTCCTGAGCTGAGAAAGACTCCTAAAAAAAAAGTAGAAGGGGACATTGGTCCAGTCCTGAAGATTGAGTAGCAATGTCTTAAAGTTAGACTGTCATAGAATCTTAGAATCCAAAAGACTGCAGAGGCCCACAGTTGTTCCACTGTTTCCAGAGCAAAAGGTAAACTTCTACAGGGGCAGCGGGCTGCCCCTGAAATTCTTGTGTTGGATCAGCAAAGGAAACCACGAAGAGGAACAGAGCACTATTGAGAGACGACTAGCATTTCTCCATCCTGCTGTCCCTGTGGCTGGTTCACAGACAATTAATACTAGAAGAACCAAGTATGTCAGTTGATATTTAAAAAATTATAATTTTACGTTGAAATAAAAATTTTAATCCTATTAGCACTAATTTCTGTGCCTTATGGCTTAAAAAGAAATCACTATGTCAATTGATATAGCTTGGTCCTTCAGAGTATTCTTAAATTCTAGTCCTTCTAGTATTAACAACCTGTTTCTACTGGCTGCCCTGATACTGGTTGACATAGCTATTCCTGGGAATACTTAGGGTAGACATTGCTCTGTCATTCCTCTGAACAGTGTATGTTGACATAGTCATCCACCACTAATAAAGATAGAATTGAAATTATAAGATGAACTTCAGTTAAATATAATGAAGAAGGATTATGCACAAGCATCCTGGAGCAAGTGAAGAGGCTGTATTCTGGAGACATCCTGCCCCTAGCCATGACTTGATACTTCTTAACTTAATTACATTTAGCCTCCCCAAGGAACTCTTTGGGCAGCAAAGTCCACATACTACAGTAGAATTCCCTGACTTTGCATGTCAAAACTAATGAAAGTTTATTAGCTAGAGCAATGGTCCGTGCCTATAATCTTAGCTACCTCTAATCTCAGAAACTTGGGAGTTCTGAAGTGCACTGGGCTATGAAGAACAGGTGCTTACTCTGAGTTCAATATCATTATAGTCAGTCAGTCAATAAATATTTGTGAGCCCTGAGAGTAGTTGGGCACTAAGTTGCCTAAGGAAGGATAAAACAGGCCAGATCAGAAATGGAGTAGGTCAAAAGTCTCAAGCAGATTGGCTCATGAATAACAAGAAGAAGAAAGGAAGGAAGGAAGAGAGAAAGAGAGAAAGAGAGAGAGAGAGAAAGAGGGGCAGCTAGGTGGTACAGTGAGTAGAGTATCAGCCCTGAAGTCAGGAGGACCTGAGTTCAAATCTGGCCTCAGACACTTGACACACTTACTAGCTGTGTGACCTTGGGCAAGTCACTTAACCCCAATTGCCCTGCCTTCTCCCCTCCAAAAAAAAAAAAAGAGAGAGAGAAAGAAAGAAAGGAAGGGAAGGAAAGGAAGGAAGGAAGGGAAGGGAAGGGAAGGGAAAGGAAGGGAAGGGAAGGAAGGAAGGAAGAAGAAAGAAAGAAAGAAAGGAGGAACAAAGGGAGGAAGGAAGGAAGGAAGGAAGAGAGAAAGAAAGGAGGAACGAAGGGAGGGAGGGAGGAAGGAAGGAAGAGAGAGAGTGAAAGAAAGGAGGAATGAAGAGAGGGAGGGAGGGATGAAGGAAAAAAGAAAAAGAAAGAAAGAGAGAGAAAGAAAAAGACAGACAGAAAGAAAAGGACAGACAGAAAGAGAGGGAGAGAGGGAAGAAGGAAAAAGAAGAAAGGAAAGAGAGGGAGGAAAAAAGAAAGAAAAAGAAAGGAAGGAAGGAAGGAAAGGAAGAAAGAAAGAGAGAGAGAGGAAGGAAGGAAGGAAGGAAGGAAGGAAGGAAGGAAGGAAGGAAGGAAGGAAGGAAGGAAGGAAGGAAGGAAGGAAGGAAGAAAGCTTAAGAAGACTGGAGGGACACTTTTATGTCCCTTCAGTCGTTTTTGCAAAGCAGTGACTTACTCTTTTGACAACCTATTTAGTAATGCCATGGAGGACATAATCCCCCTTCCTTAACCTACAGGCAAAGGAGAGCAAAACACCTGTGATTGAGACCTTATGGAGACACTCCCAAAAGTGGAAGCCCAAAAATGAGCAAACCTTCTCCATGCCCTCTCTATCCTTTTGACTCAGATCAGGATGTAAGATGGTAGACCTTGAGCTGGAAGATAACTTGGAGACCATAGAATCTGCAAATAATTGAGGATAATTGAGACAGAGATGATTTGTTTGAGGTCATTCATCCAACCCAGCAAGTAGTTAGTGGAGCCAGGATTCAAACACAGGCCCTCTAATTCCTAGTCCCAAACTCATTCCTTTATCCAACCTAGATTTTCAATGTTATGCATGTGTGTAAGAGCATCAAGGCTTTTTAAGCCAGATTCAGCTTTAAAATATATTGAAAATAGCTGGACGATGCAAAAAGGAAAATCTCTCCATCCTTGACCACTCCCTGTTGTACAAAGCAGTTTCCACATTCATTCTCCAGCTTGCCTGCTTTTTTTTTTAATTTAAAAAAATCCAGGCTTTTGAGGGTGGGAAAGAGTAAAGATGAAGGAAGGTGATGAATAGTGCCATGTGGTGTACATGATGCTAATGCAACTTAAAATAAGTTTGTGTGTGTGTGCAGGTTTTTTTTTCCTGTCAACTTTTGCTTATATTACAGAAACTGTCCTGGGAGTTGACTCCCTTTCCCCATGTGACTCATGATCCCTGCTGGTCCTTTCAGGAGGGGATAACAATACAATGGGTCACATAGCGCTGCAGTGTCTGCAATTCCCAAGGAAGAAGTGGCTTGAGACATTTATATAGCAGGTCTGGCGACCAAGGGCTGGTGAGTGTGTCCGAAAAAGAGCTGGAAGTCGGACAGTTTGTGCTGCTGCTGCAAGGACAGGAAGCATTGAGAGTTTCTGCAGCAGCGGTTGGCCTGAGATAATACCATTGTATAACCCAGCCCAGCGACCTCTCCCAGTGCTGAGAGCCCAGGGCCTGGCGTCTGACTGCTTGGCGGCCAGCCAGTCTTTAGGTCCTCCAGTCTGGAAGGAGGGTGTGTGTCCCTCCCAGGCAGTTCCCCACACAGTGCAGGCCACACCTCACCTTGCAGAGGAAATCTGGCCTCAGCTCCAGACTTCATGACTTCTCCTTTATGAGTCTCAGCCCCCCACCTCCCACCCCCCACCCTGGTCCTTTTCTTTCCTCCACTTCAGTGCAGCGGTGGTATTCACCCTGAGCTCAGAGGGAGCTATTTAAAGTCACAAGTGAGAAACGAACCGGTGACAGGGTTATTGGAAAGATAACTGCATCTTTCTTTGCTTTAGTCCCAAAGGATGGACTGCACAGGCTGCACCCTTTCACTCGGTATACCGTGCTTAGCCTGATGCAAAGTGCTATTTTCATAGATCTGTTTCACCCAGTATGAGCATCTACTGAGGATTTTTTTAGATTTATTTAGCAGCAATATTGTTTGATTTTAACCAGACATTGTTCTAAACACACAAAGGAGTTCAAGGATATGGCACTGGATTTGGTTCTTCCCCCCCCACCCCCCTCCTCCAACCAAGCTGTCAGGTTTCTCTGGGAAAATGGGATGAAAATGTTTGGGGACATTTCCACAATAAAACACTCTTAAATATTTATTAAGATTTCCTTTCTGGTCATGTCAGGATTATAACTCAAATCTACAGAAGCCAGGAAATTACAAATTTATGTTGACACTTTCCCCTTAAAACTCTCACCAGATGACAAACAATGTAAAATCAAAACACCCCACTCAAAGGTCCTAAACACGACACAGTGGACCAAAGCATCCCAGTACGAAGCCACTGCCTTTTATTAACCTTTCGAATGTAGTCATTCCGTCTAAGTTGTTCACAAATAACTAACTTTTTAGTAAAGATAAAGAAATAAATTTGAGTAGATGGCTTCAGGATCATAAGAGCATTGTTACCTAGAAGGGACCTCAGAGGCCATAGAGCCGAACCTTCTCTTATGTGGAGCTGGTTCTTAAAAGAGATACTTGATTGGATTTTAACATGAATGGAAACCTCTATGGCACCGATACCCACTCGATGACAGCAAACCTAAAATCAGGAGAGAAAGCAGTGTAATAAATTTTGAATTTCAGAAGAATATATTTCAACATGAAAGGTAGAATGTTGTGGAGATTAGAAAGTTAGCTAAAGAGTCAGGTAGGCCTATGCTCAAGACAACTCTGCCACATGCTGACTTTAGACCAAGGTCAAGAGCAAGTCACTTTACCTCTCTGCAACTCAGGCAATCAGTCAATCGATGGACATTTATTTATTTATTTCTATATTAGTCACGTTGTGAAAGAAGACACAGACCAAAAGGAACACACACACACACACACGCATGTACACACACAGTGATCTGCATTCAGACTCCATCAGTTCTTTCTCTGGAAGCAGATAGTATTTTTCATCATGAGACCTTTGGAATTGTCTTGGATCACTGTATTGCTGAGAATAGCTCAGTCATTCCCAATTGATTATTGTACAATATTGCTGTTACTGTGTACCATGTTTTCTTTCACTTTGCATCAATTCATCTTAGGCTTTCCAGGCTTTTCTGAAATCATCCTGCTTGTCATTTCTTATAGCACAATAGTATACAATCATATACTACAACTTGTTCAGCCATTCCCCGATTGATGGGAATCCCCTTAGTTTCCAGTTCTTTGCCACCACAAAAAGAGCTGCTATGAATATTTTTGTACAAATAGGTCCTTCCCTTCACCTTTTTTATCTCTTTGGGAGACAGACCCAGTAGTGGTATAGCCTTTTGGGCATAGTTCCAAATTACTCTCCAGAATGACTGGATCAGTTTACAACTCCACCAATGGTGCATTAGTGTCCCGATTTTTCCACATCACCTCCAACATTTATCATTTTCCTTTTCTGTCATATTAGCCCATCTGATAGGTGTGAGGTGATACCTAAGATGAACATATATTTATATTAAAATCAACTGTGTGCTAGGCACCATGCCTGGTTCTGGGGTTACAAGGACAAAGGAAGAAATAATCCCTACTCTTGAGAAGCTTATATTCTAACAGAGGAGACAATTAGACATACAAAGGTAGCATAGATAGATAGATTGATATAGACATATCAATATCAAGAATGAATAAGTACAAATATATACAAAGCAGTTAATAACATGGTAGTTTGGGGGAAAAGTCACCAGGAGTTAAGAAGATCAGGAAAATCTTCATGAAGAATATGTGCTTGAGCTTCATCTTAAAGGAAGGTAGAAGGGAATACACTCCAGGAATGGGGTCACGGCTAGTGTACAGGTACAAGAGATGGCCATGATAGTGTCACATGTGAGGAATGGAGAGAAGGTCAACTCGCCTGGAACAAGGAATGTGAAGGAGGCGTCATGTCCAGTGAAGCTGGAAAGATAGGTTGAGTCCAAGTTGTATAAGGCTTTAAAAGCTAAACAAAGAAGTTTCTATTTTATCCTAGGAGCCCAAGAGCCAAAGGAGTTGATTGAGTAGGGGAATCCCATGGCCAGATATGGGACTAAGGAAAATTTCTTGGCCAGCAGTGTGTAGGATGGATTGGACTAGGGAGAAACTCAATGCAGGGAGAATAATTAGGAGGCTGTTGCAATATGACCTGGAACTAAGGTGATTGTTTTGTTACTGGACAGAAGGGGCCAGATGTAAGAGAAGTCATGAAGGTAGAAATGGCAAGATTTAACAACTAATTGGATTTGTGGGGCGAGGGAGCATAGGGAGGTGAGTACCATGCCAAAGTTATAACTCTGGGCAACTGAAAGGGTGGTGGTGCCCTCGGCAGAAATAGGGAAGTCTGGAAGAGAGGAGAATTTGGGGGAAAAGGTAAGGTCAATTTTGGAATTTTTGAACTTAAGATTTCTCCAGGATATCCACTTTGAAATGTCCAATAAACAATTGGCAATGGCAAATAGAACATCAGGGGAGATCTTGGGATTGGATAGATATTTTTCAACATAAATATGTGTGTATCTGTGTGAGATATGGATATGTATATTTATATATAATATATGTACACATATGTATGAATCTATATTTATATCTCTATGTCTGGAGGGAGTAGGAGGGACACAGCAATCCACTACCACCTCACCCCATCCACCAGTCACCCTGCAAAGTGACCATCTGCATTGCTAGACATTCTTCAGTAGAATCTCCCCATGCTGATCCCATCCAAAAATAGAATTAGTGCCTAAATCTTACACTAACTAGCTGTATAAGCTAGGGCAAGGAATTTAATCTCTCTGCCTTCAAATTTCTCATCTATCAAAAGAGGAATTGGATTAAGTGATTTCCAAGGTCCTCTTCAGCTCTGCAATATAACACCAAATTATGTTATGACCAAAAGTCCTAAGGATTGGGCTCTGTGACCAGTGAGGTTCCTTTTGACTCTGGGATTCTGGGATTCAATCCTTCCCTTCTTTGTTATGGAAGAAAGTCTAAGAAATAAAAGACTTTAAGACAGCTTGATCTTCTTTAAACACTCCAATGGAGGGGAGGGGGGAGGGCAATTACTACTTCAAAGAAAGGGGAGGAACCTTCCTGGACTATTTTATATTACTCTTCATGTACTCTATTGTCCAGCCAGACTAGACTATCTGTTAGACAGCAAGATCTTTGAAGGCAGGGCTTGTCTTTTGCCTGTTTCTGTATCTCTAATGCTTAGCGCAGTACCTCACAAATAATAGGCACTTAATAAATGGCTATTGATTGACTGTTTCCTACACTTCAGATTATCCTTTGCACAGGTAATTCACCATTCCTGGAATACATCCCCTCCTCACCTCTGTGTAATCAGGGCCTAGCTAATGGGAGCCCCATACATAGCATGCTCTGCCTGCTGTCAACCCATAGTGAAGAGTCTGAGAAGCCTGCTTGTCATTGCAAGCACTGGAAAGGTCCCCAGTTCAGAGGATGCACAGGTATTCTGGTTATTTCTGGACCCCTACATGTGAAGCAGAGAAGCTTTTTGACTGGCTACTGAGAATGCATTCAAAAGGCACTAATGGGCCAAGGGGTTTTCTCTTTCCTGCCTGATCTGCCACGAGTAAGGAGTAGAACATGCTGAGGGAAAGAGAAGCCTCAGGCTGCTATGATGTGTCCAATGAGCACATGGCTCTGCTGTTGTTTCTGGCTCTGTTATCTCTGTTTTTTAACTGTTCTTGACAGAAGTAGCATAAGACTAGGCTTCAACCTTGTCAGCTTCCAAGAGTAGAAAGATCAAACGACCAGCAGTCTTGGAGCCAGAGTCTAGGGTGGAGCTAGTGGTCCACCAGCAAGCACAACCCCGAGGAGGAACTGGGATCTGAGTCTACAGTGGCTTGATGCCACCGCCATAATGCAGGGTACTACAAAAGGGAGGGACTCATTCATCCAGCTATGCCTAATTCATTAGTAAACTTGGTGGGGAAAGTTTTGTAGACACTATTTCAAATGTGAGACAACTCTTCCCAGAAACTGAGGTGATATATAGGGGAGAGAATGTGCCTCCAGGTGTCGGGAAGAAAAGTTTGTATTTCTATTTTTTTCTATGTCTTCTCAGTAAATATCTCTGTGTAAAAGCTAATTAATACTAATTGGCTAAATGAAACTGGTGATTAATATTACAGAGAACACACCAGAATGAAAGCTTGAGCCTAGGCTAGGGATGGTGAACCTGCAGCATTGAGGCCATCCAGCCTTCTAGGTCTTTGGGCGTGGCCTTCTGACTAAGTCCAAGTTTTACAGAACGAATCCTTTTATTAAGGGGATTTGCTTTGTGAAGTTTGTATTCAGTCAAAGGGCTGCACTTGAGGACCTAGAGGGCCACATGTGGCCTTGAAGCTGCAGGTTCCCCACCCCTCGTCTAGGCATTAAAGAAGCAGCACCCTGATTTCAGTGTACCCCTAGAATCCTGAGAGGAAGATATAGCTTTGCTTAGAAATGTGCCTCATCTGTCAGCATGGGAGTTGGGTTAGGGATCCAAGTCTCTATAAAGGCTACATCTGTCTCTTACTGTCATTAGGTACTAAACCTTAGATGCAGGTGCCACTTCCTTCTGGAAACTTTGTAAGAATTTGTAATTGTTAGTGCTTTCTCTCTTTTCAATTTTTTTAATTACTTATCAATCCACAAGTTGTCTCTCCCAGTAGAATGTAAACCTTTGGAAGATAGAGACCTGTTTTTCATTTTTCTCTTTGTATCCCAGGTGCCTAGCACTGTGCCTTGTACATAGTAGGTGATTAGTAAATTTTTTTCTTGTCAGATTGAAAGTTACATTACCTGCCTTTAAAGACCTGAAAAGTGATTGTCACCCAAAATGAAAATCAGGCCAGCTAAGTAAAGAAAAGTATAGAGAAGTGAGACAAAAGCATAGAGACAAGAGTGAGAAAGCCAAGAAAGTGACAGGAAACACAGCTTGCAAAAGTCACCAAAGGTAACAAGAAAATATTCTGCAATTATAGAAAGCGAAAGAGACAAGGAAGATTCCAGTCAGATGTGGAGGAGGGCAGGAAATCTAATAACAGATGTCTGTGAAAAGGCAGTCTCCTAATGACCTTTTGAATTTGTCTTACCAAAAAAATTCAAATATGTTCAGATAACTGAGGTAAGTGCTCGCTAAAATAGGAAGCTGGAAAGCCTTGGCTATGTTGGGAACAAAATAGTCTAAGAGTAATTAAAAAACCTGATCTATTCAAACCAGCAAGGCATGATGACACACGAGAACCAGTGAATGGTATTAGAGGGCCACTTATTGTGATTTGGGCGAATTGGGGAAGATAAGGACTAAGTAATGTTATTCTGGAGCTTTCTGTGTTTAGAGATCTAGGGTACATAGTGCTACTGAGTGTACATTCACACTTGTGTGTTTAAATGGATAAGTGAGCTTCTTTCGTCTCACAAAGCCTTTCTCATGCCCTGGGACTCCTGTTCTAAGAATGTTCTACCACCATACGCTTGGTTCCAAGATCATGACTCTTTTTTTTTTTTTTGTCCTGAATCCACCTGGAATTTATAGGGGCCTAAGCTCCTAGAATCCTCAAATTCGACAGTCAACCCTTCTGTATTATGTACCTTCATTAAAATGGATTTTTAAATTAAATTTCATAAACACATGATATAAAATCTGGACTCTGGGAATCCTCCTTAATTTATGAATGAAAAAACTAGACACAGAGAGACAGACAGGCAAAGGTCCTGCCTTCTAGAGGAACATTTGTATACATAGAATAAACCTCCTAGCCACAAGTAAAGTCTAATTCTATCTCATTTACCCTTCTATACCACTACAGGGTCATAGGGTCATAGACTTAAACCTGGAAGTGAGAGGCCATCTGGCAGAACCTTCTAGTTTTACAGATGAGGAAACTGAGACATAGAAAAGTTAAATGACTGCCATAAAGTCACACAGATAGTAAAAATGTCAGAGATAAGATTTGAATCCTGATCATGTGACTCTAGAACCACAAGTTAAGAAGGGTTTGGCCCTGGTACCCCAGGGTATCCTTCAAGGAAATTTCTGGTGTCACTCTGAGAGATATCAAATGGACTTTTCTTCACCCCAGCACATTCAATTCCTTGTTTCACTTTTCCTCTCCTTCTATGCTTCCTCTCATTAAAAAAAAAAAACAAACTTTTTTTTTCTTTCTTTCGTTCTCTTATTTCATAGCACATTTCTTTAACCATATTTCTTAGACCATTCTTAGACCTTTTGGAACAGAGTCCATTCTAATACATGAAAACAAGGTGGATTTGGGACCAAGGAGCCATGAGAGACAATGCCAATTAGATCTGGTGAAAATGAGGTCCTTAAAGAGTAAATAAACTCTGTCTCACTCTCCTCCCTCTCCCTCCTTCTCTCTCTTTTTCGCTCTCTTTACTCTCTGTCACTTTCTCTCTCTCCCTTTCACTTTCTCTCTCCTTCTCTCTCCTCTCCTCTCCGCTCTCTTTTACTCTCTCTCTTCTCTATCTCTTCCTCTTCTCTTCCTCTCTTCTTCTTCTCCTCTCTCTCTCTTACTTTTTCTCCTCCTCCTCCTCTTTCCCTTCCCCTCCCCCTCCTCTCCCTCCTTCTCCTTCTCCTCCTCCTCCTCCTCCTGCTCCTCCTCCTCCTTCTCTCTCCCTCTCCCTGGTTTTCTGCAGCAATATCCACACTAGCAGCCAGAATGATGGCAGCGGCAGCCAGAGTGATGGCAGCAATGACATACACTCCACTTAGGCTTTGACCCCAGATTGACTCTGCTGTACTATATTACACTGTTTGCCTCCTTAGAGCTGATATACCTGGAAGTCTACAAAGCCAGTAAATATTTGCCTGCCCAGAAGTAAGGAAATGGCACTTTCTGTATGGAGCTGGTGATGAGGCATCTCACCTCTGTGTCAATAATGAAAAACAAACAACAGCTAATGCTGGCATTCTCTCAGCTAGATCCTGCAGAAGCTACTCATGACCATGACCTCCAAACTTTATCGCCACTTATCCCACCTGCTAGGAAGAACCTGGTGCTTTGGCAAGGGGCCACCTGCAAAGAAAAGGATTCAGAGCAAGGTTGGGCTGTTTCTCACCTACAAACAGACCTTGGCAACTAAAATTGTCTCCAGAGCCAACCAACAGGTTGCTTTTACCTCAACTTCAAGAAGTTTAAGTTACAGACTATTAGGAACCATTTCCATTTTTACTCTGAGTTTTAAAAAGAAAAGTTCCCCATTTCTTTGTTACAATCCCTAGTGAACTCCTAAGCCACAAAGAGAAGAAAAGAGGCAGATGGAAGCATGTGAGATGAACAGAAAAAAGCTTAAAGTATTATTAGGATCATAGGATTTGGAGCAGGAAGAGACATTAGAAAACATGTAAAGATTGTGCCTCATTTTACAGATGAGGAAACTGAGGTCCCAAGAGGTTAAATGATTTGCATAAGGTCATACAAATAGGAAGCATCAGAGATAGCATTTGAACTCAGGACCTCCAACTCCAGAGGCAATGTTCTTTATATCATAGGCATCACACAGAGGGAAACGAACCTTAACTTTGAAAACCATTAGGTCAGAGCTGCACTGCCACAGGGATGTTGAGGAGGTGTCAACAGATCAAGAGACAAGAGGTGCCATCCTAGAAGCTGAGCTATTTTCTGGAGCTCTATCAGGGCCGGAGAGCCTGGGGACCTCAGGGGCCAAGTCCAAGTATCTGATCAAGGAAACACGGGGAATATGAACTCCTGGCATACAGTGGTCAAGGTACAAAGGAGCTGATTCCATAAAGGATCAATACACAGGTTCCGTTGTTGTGATTAAGTGAGATGTGCATGCTCACAGTACCATGGTCTGTAGATGGTTCTTAAAGAGTATGTTGTACCAATCTTGCCTGGCAGTACCTCTGTAACTATGCTAACAGCAGGGCAACTATTTACTAATGATAGCTAGAATCCTGCTGCTTTAAATCATAGACCTAAAGCTTATATCCATACTAGTCGACAATTTTAAACTTGAGACAACATCCCAAATCCCATAATCCTCCTCACATACTGCCATCATGCCACACCGGTCTATTCTTCTTCCATCCTACAGATTCCTCAATCCCTGCCATCCAGTTAAACTCCCTACACTACTTGAGGAGAGGGACTTCATCATTTTTGTCTTTGTAGCCTCATTGCCCTCTATAGTGCTTAGCACATAGTAGGTACTTAATAAATGTTTGCTGATTATTTAGTCACATGCAAACTCTACATCCCTACTACCTCAGTCAGTCAGTCAACAAGCATTTATTGGGTCCTTGCTATGTGCCAGAAACTGTGCTAAGAAAACTTTCTTAAAAGACATTAAAGTCTCATAGCAGGAGCAAAAACATGAGGCTATACTGTGATATCTATGGAGTTATTTAATACATTTAACACTGATGCATATTCCTTAGTGAACAAGGTACAGCCAGCCAACAAGGATTTATAAAGCACTTACTATGTGCCAGGCACTGTCCTGAGCTCTAGGGATACAAAGACAGGCAAAAATAGTCCCTGCCTTCAAGGACCTTACGCTCTCCTGGGGGAGTGTGCATGTCAGTAACTAGCTATGTACAAGATATAGACAGAATAGACAGAAGGACATCTCAGAAGGGTAGGGTCAGCTAGAGGAGGGTGGGAAGTGGGGACTGGGGAAGGCCTCCAGTAGAAGGTGAATTTGAGCTGACTTGAAGGAAGCCATGCAACCCAAGAGACAGAGGTGAGGGTGCAGAGCAATCTAGGCATGAAGAACAGGCAATGCAAAGACATGGAGGGGGGAGATGGAGTGTCCAGTTCAAAGAATTGTAATTAAGCCAAATAGTTCATAGACTGTGTGAAAGAGAATAAAGTATAAGAAAAATAAGAAGGTAAGAAAGGGTCAGAATGTGAAGGACTTTAAATGCCAAAGAGAAGCTTTTATATTTGATCCTAGAGGATCATGATTTAATTTAGAAAGCCACTGGATTTAATGATTAAGGGGTGACATGGTCAGATCCTCCTCCTGAACTCTTCTGCTTAGTAAGACCACCATACTACTTCCTAGACCCACTCCAGTCCTAATTTCCCCCCTCTAACCTCTCTTTACAATGTCCTTTAGAAACTCTCTCCTATTCTGAACAGTCTTTTCCTTAAACACACCTCCTCTCGCCTAATTTTAACTGAAACCTGGATTGCCTTCATTTTAACTGAAACCACATCCATTAAAACCCCCTTCAATAGTGTAGCCATTGTTTTCTAAACTCTCAGAGCTGAGAGGAGCTTTTGGCATTCTCTTTACTCTCCTCTGCTGTTCCTAGGCCATTATTTTCTGTCACCATCACTCAATGGCCTTTCCTCCTTAGAAATTTATTTCATCAAACGACAAATGCTGGAGGAGATGTGCACTATTGGAAGAACTATGAACTAGTCCAGCCATCTTGGAAAGCAATTTGGAACTATGCCCCCAAAGCTAGTAAGCTGTACATACCCTTTGCCCCAGCAATACTGCTACTAGGTTTATGCTTCAAAGAGATCAAAGAAAGAGAAAAAGGATTTATATGACAAAAAAAAAAATATTCATGGAGTTTTTTGTAATGGTAAAGAATTAGAAAGTGAGGGGATGCCCATCAATAGGGGAATGGCTAAACAAGTTGTAATGTATGATTGTGCTGTAGGAAGTGACAAAGGGGATGGTTTCAGAAAAACCTTGTAAAATTTATAGGAACTGATGCAAAATAAAGTGAGTAGAACCAGGAGAAGACTTTACACAGTAGCAACAATATTATAAAGATAAGCAATGGTGAAAGATTTAGTAACCCTTGTCAGTGCAATGACCTACTACAATTCCAAACAACTCATGATGAAAAATGCTATCTACCTCCAGATAGAGAATTGACAGACTCAGTGTACAGATAGAAGCATATGCTTTTTCTCATATTTTTTTTCCATTTTCAGAACATGGCTAATGTACAAACATGTTTTGCAAGACTTCATATGTGTTAATGGGTGCTATATTTGTCTTCTCAATAGGTGGAGAAGGAGTAGAAGGAGGGAGAGAATTTGGAAATGAAAATAAAATTTAATTTAAAAAGAAAGAAATGAAGGGGATAATTTCAGAAAAACCTGTGAAGACTTGTATGAACTAATGCAAACTTAAGTAAGCAGAATCAGACCAATTTATATAATAACAGCAATATTGTAAAGATAATCAACTCTGAAAGACTTAGCAACTCTGATCCACACAATGACCGACTACAATTCCAAAAGGCTCATTACAAAACATGCAGTCCACCTCTAGATAGAGAACCAATGGCCTAAGTACGGAAGTATATTTTTTTCTCTTTCTTTTTCTTGTTTTTTTTTGGGGGGGTGGGGTGGGGAAGGAACATGGTTAATGCTGAAATTTGTTTTCATTATTTTACATGTTTGTAATGAGCTTTGTTCTTCTTGCCTTCTCAATGGAAGGGGGTACAGAAGAAGGGAGAGAATTTGGAACTGAAAATAAAATTAAAATTGAATTAAAAAAATTAAAGAAATCCATGCAATATGGAAGTAAAGGTTGAAAACTTAAAAATAAATAAACAATTTTTTTAAAAAAAGAAATCCATTCAATCTAACTATATCAACCTATTTGGTGATGACCTGAAGACCCTCTGTAATTTCAGTGACTTTGGCATCTTGTTAGTTCAAAGTCTCCCTTTCTAATCCATCCCTTGCCATTAGCCTCACTGATTATTATTAATACTTATAATGCTTCTAACAGTCTCACCTCACAGTTTCTCAACCTCTTTAACTACAATGACCTCTGGAGGTAGGAAAGTGGGAAGAATATTGGAACTGGAGTCAGAGGACCTGGGTGTCAATCCTAGCTCTAATGCTTTTTACATCTGTGACCTAAGCCTGGTAAACTTGCATGGGTAAAGGAAGGCTCTTACAAAAAGCTTCCTACACTAATGAGATCTTAGATCTGGTTCAAAATTCACACACACACACACACACACACACACACACACACACACACACAAAACCCCAAAAAACAAATACAAACTCTCACTATTGCTTAGCAAGCTATTTTATATTAATTGATTAATAAAAATACTGATAAGAATAATAGCTAGTGTTTATATAGGACTTCTAGATTTGCAAAGCACTTTAGAAATATCTCATTTTGTCTTCACAACAGCCCTGCAAGGTGGGTGCTGTTATGATCCCCATTTTACAGGTGAGGTAACTGAGGAAGACAGAAGTTAAGTAAGTATTCAGGGTCACTCAGCCAGTAAGTGTCCAAAGCCAGATTTTAACTCAGGTCTACCTTACTCCAGGACTCTCTCTATCCGTTGTACCATCTAGCTGCCTCCAATGAAACACTTTGATTAACTTGTGACTTTGAACCCCACCTCTCCCATTTTCTCTAGGTCTTTACTCCATCAAATACTCTTCTATGCATCTCCAATTTCTCCCTCTACACAGGCTACTTCCCATCTGATCTATAAATATTTCATTTATGTAATCCTAAAAAGAAAAATATTTCCTCAATCCTTCTATCCCATCCAGCAACCTTCTTCTTGCTTCCTTCCCTTTCATCATCAAGCTTCTTGAAAGGGTTGTCTTCATTCAATGCTCCTACTTCTCCACCACGCCCTCAATCCTTATCTCCTTGTAATCTTACTTCTATCCATACGGCTCTCCCAAACTGCTTTCCCAAAGGTCACTAAAGACTGTGTTATTATCTAATTATTATTACTATATTATATTATTGTTATCTAATCCAATTATTATCTAATTATCTAATTTAATTCCAAGTCCTTTTGCTTAGTCCTCATCTGTCTTGTTAACTTTGAAACATGTAGATTGCCCCCTCCTGGAATATACTCTCCTATTTCTTCTTTAATTTCTCCTTAGCTTGACATTCAAAGTCCTTAACATTCTGGGATCACTCTGCCTTTCTAGCTTTATTTCTCTCTTCCACTTCATAGGCATGAAGCTCAAACAAAATTGTTCTTCTTAATGCTGGCCTTCATTTTCCATCAGTGGCTCAGCTTGGTCTTCACTCTGGGAACATCATGCCTCTTCCAGGAGAAGCTGATCATCTGAAATCTCATCACCCTGAAGATTGACTCAGTTTTGATACTCGCTATTTTCTTAGCACCCTCAGTATGCTCTCTCTTCTAGCTGGAGGGTTGGAAGGTAGAGCAATAAACTCCTTCCAAAGCCTTCCTTTATAGAGGGCTCAAATTTCCAGGTAACTTCTATCAGCAGCTCTGCTTGGTTTCAACTCCACTAACATGGAGCCTTCCCCTTCTCCTTTAGTTCATCATCTTCCTCAGCTTCCTTTTGTGTATTGTTTTCCTCCACTAGATTGTAAGCTCCTTGGAGGCTAGAACTGTCTTTCTTTTTCTTCTTTGTATCCCAAGCACTTAGCACAGTGCCAACACATAGTAGGTGCTTAATAAATATTTTTTTTAATGGAATCATCCTGCCTATGTACCTTTGTTCATATTGTTTCTTATGCCTGAAACATCCTGCACTCTTCATTTCCACCTAAGGAATTCCTCTCCAACCTTTTAGGCCAAGTTCACAAGTTAGGTCCTTATATGCAGTCTTTCTTGATTCTCCCAGTCATTAATGATATTCTCCTTGACAGACATGCAGAAATTCCAATTTATGTATCATGTATCTCTTATGCACTTATCACTTACCATCTTGTAATGTATGTATGTGACATAGCCTTCTATTAAAATGTAACCTCCCTGATGGTAGGGGCTACATCCCAGCAAGTAACAGCGCTCTGCAAGTCATAGGCACTTTATCATCATCATCTTTAAAGGAGATCTGAAAGAGATCTTAAAGACCATCTAGTTCAACCCCTTCATTTTACAAATAAGGAAATTTAGACCTAGAGAAGTAAGAATGTTTTTCCAAGATCACACAGGTACCAAGAGATAAAGCAGGGATTTGAATCCGGGTCCTCTAACTCCAGAACCAGCCCATTTTTGGTATTTCCCTCCTGATAGAGAGAAATTCTGGTAAAGAGTAATTAAGGTCCTTGCTGCTTAGGCAAAATGGATTCTGAGGGGTGCTGAATAATCAAAATTGACTTGCTTTGTTTTGTTTGGTTTGGTTTTCTTTGTGTCCTGGGCACTTAGAGCTTGGCACATAGTAGGCATTTAATAAATTCTTGTGGATTCGATTTTCCAAGTTTATCAATTATCTAGATTAATCATTCAACACTTTTTTCCTTTGTAGATAACAGCCCTCCAAATATTAGTGACTAAAGGGCTTAAGCCTAAATAAGGATATCTGAGAATTATGACACTTTAAGATTTGCAAAACACTTTTACATGTATTAACTCATTTAATCCTCACAATAACCCTGGGAGGTAGGTGCTAGTATTATTACCAGTTTGCAGGTCAGGAAAGTCAGGCTGAGAGAAATTAAATCCAGGGCCATATGGCTGATGGGCAGCTATGGCACAGTGGATAGAGTGCCAAGCTTGGAGTCAGGAAGACTTGAGTTCAAATACAGCCTCTGACTGTGTGACCCTGGACAAGTCACTTAACCCTGTTTGCCTCAGTTTCCTCAGCTGTGAAAATGAACTGGAGAAGGAAATGGCAAACCATTCTAGTATCTTTGCTAAGAAAACCCCAAAAAGGGTCACAAAGAGTGGGATGGACACAACTGAAAAATGATTAAGCGATAACAAAAATATAGCTGGTAAGTATCTCAGGCATGATTTGAACTCGTTTTCCTGACTTCAGGTCCAGTACTCTAGCCATTATGGCACTTAGCCACTGGAAAATATTCCACTATTTCAAGCAAATGCATTTTTCCAAGGTACTTCAGTATCATAAAATCACTTCTACCAGTACAGCTCAGTAAAATTAGAGAAGGAAAATCACAACAGCCTCCCTGTATACTTTAAATACAAAAACAACTGTAGTAATTCTTCAGTCCATAAATGACAAGGATTTCCTGAATTGCCTCTACATTACAGAAGAAGTCAGATGAGAGAGGAAGAACTATACTTTATATCTACCTCTTGTCTATAACTTGCAATGAGTAAACTAATGGAGATCACCAAAATTTGGCTTATGGAGTCAGAATTTTAATTTACTGCCCCCAACTGGCCTAAATGATCCCTTAGACTCCCAAAGCTAGACCTATGACCTCAGAGGGCAGGCCAAGCTTAGCCCCAACACATCCAAAACATGAATCCTTTCCATGGCATCAATAAGCTTTGGTTGAAGACTTTTAGCATTGGAGAAATCTCTCGAAGCAATAGATTCCATTTGGGAATAGCCTCAGTAGTTCGGACATTTTTCCTTATAGTGAGTCTAAACTTACCCTTCTATCTAAGGGTTAAAGTTCAGCCTGGAGGGGCTGAGTGAACAAGGAAATATAGACACTTTTCATCATAGCAAGCCAGAAAGAAAGGGAGGGCAAATCTCTATTTTGCCTCAAACTCAACAGCTGAAAAATAGCTAGTTTATGAACACATAGCTAGTCCCATCTGAGGCTAAATTCAAACCCTTATCTTCTGACTTCAAGTGCTGTGTTCTGCCTGCTCTGAAACACTGCATCTTTCCAGTAGAATAGTACATTTATGTAACCCTTCAAGTATTATAAAGCTCTTTCCACGCTACATCTCTGTGGGGTGAAATCTAAATATATCCACTTTAATGACAATACATTGTGTCACATCTGCATTGTACTGAGAAACACAATTGTGGTTTATTTATCTATGTATTTATTCTGTGACTATCCCCTTTTTAGAGAAATTGAGTAGAATGTAGTTTTATTTTAGCGGCAGTGTGTAGTTATTCTTTTGAAGTGTATCTCACTTTGAACAAATTTAAGTAGTTAGGGAAGTGAATTGTGAACTCCAAGTCTATTTTTTCCTGGGAACAATTTATTCAAATGATGTAAGGTAGGGACAATTTCAATGAAGTAAAGAAACCATAGTTATCTCACCAAAGGCGAAAGAGAAACGTTTTCTACCTTCCACTTGAATACCTTAATAGCAAAGAGTTCCCTACCTCACGAAACACCTCATTTCAATGTTAAATGGCTCTTATGTTGAACCAACTGGACTGTAACTTCTCAGCATTAGTGATCATTCTGCCCTGTGGGGCAATACAGAACCAGTCTAATCTCTTGTCTATGCAACAGTCCTTCAAATATTTGAAGACAACTATCATATCTCTGATTAGACTGGCTTAGTATTATCATCCCCAGATCCTTCACCCATTCCTCATATGCCATGATTTCTAGACGTTCACCATTCTAACCATGGATGAATTCCAGCTTGTAATGTTCTCATTAAATTATGGAGCCCCAAAATGATTGAGGCTCCAAATACGATCTGACAAAGAGAGGAGTCTTTGAATCCCTCCCTACATGTTGATATATGGAACGACTATCTATATTTAATGAGACTTTAAAACACAGAGGGAAAATGCATATGAGATTATAGGAAAAATTAAAATTGATCTAACATATCTCTCTTTACCAACATCCCAAAAAGTAAAATCTCTCCCTCCTCACACTTCTCATAATACTTTGGACCCTTTCTTTGCATTTATAACTTTTTCTCTTGTATTCTAGTTGGTTGTACATATGTATTTGTCTCCCCATCAGACAGAAAGCTTCCTAACATAAGGTCTATCTTGTATCTATCTTTGTATTCCCAAGATACTGAAGAGAGCAGATGTTTAATAAGTATCTGTTGAAGTGAATTGAATTGCCCAGTAAATGTCTTTTACAAGATCTCTGTTCTTTTCCTTTGAGAAGATATGGCACTATGATTTTTCTTATTCTGTATCAGAAGGATAGGTTTCAAATAAGACTGATTGGACAAAAGGTGAAAGGGAATGATGTAGTCAATCTGCTACAGTCTTGGGACCCTTGAAATACATGTGATTTATTCTTCCTGGTGTGTGTGTGTGTGTGTGTGTGTGTGTGTGTGTATGTGTGTGTGTTTTAGTTAGTGCATTACCTACCCAAATGTAAAGATTTTGATAGGAAGATGAAACACTGATTGAAAAAAACAAGCCTAAACAAAATCATAGAGTGGTCAACAGCTGTTCCTACACAGTCCTCTTCAAGAACAGATGTGGTTCCTGTTAACCACCAGGGTGTATCAATTCCCTGTGCTTTTTTGCATATTAAATACAAATTATTAGTTACACCTTGGATCCCTCGTTGATATTTGGGAGCATTTTGGAGAATCTAAGATGGCAGACCTAATTGGGATCACTCATTTTAAAGAAAATGCCAGGTGGAATGAAGCAATTTGCCCAAGGCAGCATTGGGACTAGCACCCAGATCCCCCAACCCCTAGTACTTTTTCCAGCTACATCAATAAAAGCTCCAAATGTTCTCCATCCCTTTCTGAAGGGCAAGGATTTTCTCTTAGCTATTTAGAATTTGTCAGCTTTCTTTTTACTTTTTTCTAGTTTCTCCAAAGGACTTCTTTCCTGACATTTGACACACTGTATACTCTCAGGCATGCACCTTCAAACATCCACCAAATCCCCTGGGAAACATCCATCAAACAAGAAACCTTTACTGCCCCAAAAAATGTTGTTTACCTGACCTTAGCAAATCAAAATGTTGCAACCGAAAGGGACCTCTACCAACCAGGAACATTGCCCAATGAAGTGAGCATTATTTTCATGATGTAGTAATCAGGAAGGCATAGTACATTCATTAGGCATTGTTAATCAGTGATCTAAGTGTTAACTAAAATGGCTCAACCTTCACTGGGATTTAAGAGCAGCAGATTTCAAAGTGACTATACCTTGATCGACACTGTCTCCAGAGGCTGACTAATCTTAATGCCTCTGTGAACTGCTTTATAACTCCAATGGAGTTATCATTTCAACACGATGTTGGAGGAAAGTGCTCTAAAATAAACAGTGGTGGGTTTTGGTTTGGGTTTTTTTTTTTTTTGGTTGGTTTTTTTTTTTTTTGCTCTCACAATAAGATAAGCAATAGCAAATATGCCCCTGGAAAATTCCCGTACCTTTCTCAAGATGTAGAGTTGCACTGGGGTAGAAGGAATAACTATCAGTTTCCAAAGCTGAGAGCCCATTAATTCTTTTAATAGTTACAAGTTATGACTCTCTAAAGAGAAACCAAGTGATCAAGACCTAAAAAGATCAAGCCCAGAGCTCCTACTTCGATCTTTTTGTTGAGGATCTTTGCAAAAGTTGTTTTGATTTAAATAATCAAATATTTGTGTTTGGCATAGATAAGGAAAAGATTAGGAGGGTGGTTGTAAAAATTTTCTCTTGCTTGATACTCCAGTTCTCATTTTTTCTAGTACCTACTCATATTCTTTTTGGCCTATGAAGCCTAATTGCATTGTTTTTTACTTTTAGGGGCAGCTAGATGGTGCAGTGAGTAGAGCACCAGCCCTGGAGTCAGGAGGACCTGAGTTTAAATCGGGCCTCAGATGCTTGACACACTTACTAGCTGTGTGACCTTGGGCAAGTCACTTAACCCCAATTGCCTTGTCTTCTCTCCTGCAAAAAAAAGTAAAAAATGTGTTTTTTTTACTTTTATATACATCGATAGCTTACAATGTATAAAAAACTGCACAAAACATTCCTACATTATAACTCCCTGCCTTTAAGGAATTTATAACCTAATTTCTCTAGCAATGTAAATGTGGTTCTCACTAAATTGTGCTGACATAAAAACTGACTGACCTGTTTGGTTTACACAAGCTAGTAGTCTTGGATCTCTGTGTACAGAACTAGTTAGCTCACTGTGACAGGTGAAGTTCCTCTTCCTTACCCCACAATATCAAAGTGAGAGATAAGGAATCCATGTATACAAGAATGTTGAGAGCAAGTCTTTCTGTTATGGGAAAGAACTGGAAACTAATGGGGTACCCATCAACTGGAGAATGGCTGAACAAGTTGGGGTATAGGAATGTAATGGAATATTATTGAATTATAAGAAATCTTGTTCAGTGCAAGGAATAACCATCCTTAATTCGAGAGGACGACGAGAAAGTGTGATCACCTCCTGACAGAGAAGGAATGGACTCAAGATGCCAAATAAGACATACATTTTCAGTTATGGCCAACCTGGCAATTTGTTTTGCTTGACTATGCTCATTTGTTATACAAATTTTGCTTTTCTTTTATTTTCAATTTTTGTGGGTTGGAAAATTTGGTTGGAGGAAGGGACTAGTAATAAAATTACCCCCTAAAAAGATAAGAATGAAAAGAAGGTCATTGAAGCATTTTTTTTTGGAGGGGGAAAGGCAGGGCAGTTGGGGTTAAGTGACTTGTCCAAGGTCACACAGCTAGTACATGTGTCAAGTGTATGAGGTCAAATTTGAACTCCGATCCTCCTGACTCCAGGGCCGGTGCTCTACTCACTGCGCCAACTAGCTGCCCCTGAAGCATTTTTTTAAAGAAGTGCACAGAAGAGAACAGATAGGGTAGAAAAAACAGATAAGGTGCAGCTTTGAAAATTAAGTATTGAATATGTTATATGTTTAAAAGGAAAAGTAAGCTATAGAGAGAGATTCATAGTTTCGTGTACAATTGTCTTTTTCTGTTCATATATGCTAATGTTGACTATATTTTGGGTTTGTTACATTCAGAATAAAATAAAATTAAAATTCCTCTTCCTTTTAAAATTCATTTTTCTTCTATTCATTCAACGAATATTTATTAAGCACCGATGCAGAACACAGAGCTAGGGACTGAGGGAGATACAAAATTTAGATAAGATTTGGCACTGTCTTCATTGAGCTTACAGTCCACAAGAGGAAAAGACATTCACAGATGACTATAATATACAATATCGCATGACAAGTGCGTTGGAGAGGTGCCAAGCTGCTACGTAAAATTTGAGAGGGAAAAGATTTACTGTTAAGAGGAATCAGGAAAGGCTTCATTGAAGAGGTGGCATTTAAATTGGATTTTAATGGATAGGTAGAAATTCAGTAGGGAAAGAAGGAAAGAAAAGACCTTATAGGAACAGGAAACTGTGAGAAAAAAACTTGGAGAAAGAAAATGAAAAGATGTGTTTGGGAAATGGAGAATAGTTGAGTTTAGCCACAGCACAGAGTACACAGAGAGTAGTAATGTGAGATAAGACTAGAAAATTGTGATGAAACAAGATTATGGAAAGCTTTGAATGGCAAATGGAAGAGATCACTCCCTAGCCAACAAGGAGCTACTGAAGATTTTTAAGAAAAGCAATGACAAGTGACTTAATCTTTCAAATCCCCAGGCAAGTCTCTGAGACTAATATAAATGTGTCCTTTTTGTCCTTTATCACCAGTAAAATTGTTTTTATTGAATTTTATGATCCAGAAGTACATGATTGCATTCTAACCCCAAGCCTAAATCAGTGGACAGAGTCAGACCTAGCCTAAGAATAAGTACGGGTATGATGTTTACTCACCTGAGCCCTCAGAAGAAAATTTGCACAACTTGGCTAATTCTTAGCAGTGTCCATATTCCAGTTCAAAAGTAAGTCTTATTTGGCAAGAGAGGCGGGGACAAGCAGGAAGGTGGATGGTGACAGAATGAGAAAATATTCTTGTAAATTTTGTTAGGAAGTAAGGAAACTGTTGTGGCTGACCTCAGATTTTTAGGAGGTCAGCAAAGGCCCCTTAGTGTTTTGAGGACTTGAGAAGGGAATGCAAAATTAGCTTGAGTGGGAATTTCCTGTGGTCTCTCCTCAGTCTAACGAAGGCTGGGTTTGACTCCATGTCTGCCGTTTTCAGGTATTAAATTCAGGCGTCCATCTCTGGAGGCTGTGACTAGACAGTGGTGTGAGAGGGCAGAGAGTGGATTCATACACAGGAAGGGGTTGGACTAGATGAATTTTAAGGCCCCTTTCAACTCTAAGATTATATGAATCTGATGGGATAAAGGGAAATAGAAAAGGGGGGGGGCAAGAAAATAAAAACAAGCAACTGCTTCCTTCTTCTCAGTGGTTCAAAAATCACAGTATCTTTGCATTGGAAGGGACGTTTACAGTCATCTAAATCAATCTTCCACTCAGTACAGGAGTTCCTTCTACAGTATTATCTCTTTTTAAACAGAAATTTAAACTCAAATTATTAAAATGTTGTTGTGATGTTTTATTTAATAAAATAAATTTTAAATAAAACTAATTTAAAATGTTTAATTTAATTTTAATAAAATTAATTTAGCAAAACTAAATTTAATTTTAATAAAGTTAATTTTAACAAAGTTAATTTTAATAAAATTAAATAAATACAACTTTTAAATAAAAAAGCAAATTAAAATATTTGACAAAAAAAGTTTCCTTAATTAAACCCCAAAATGAAGATGAAGGGTATGAGAATACACAATTATATTTTCTACAGTGATGAGGAATAATCTATTATCAGATTTGAAAATTGACTACCATTTTAGGATTTCCCAGCTATAATAGCTAACATTTATATGACACTTTAAGATGGTGCTTTTATTTCCATTTTGCAGAAGAGGAAATTGAGAGTGATAAATGTTGCCCTTAGTCACACAGCCAGAAAGAATCTGAACTCAGGTCTTCCTGATTCCAAGTCCAACCCTATCTGTTTTGCCACCAAGCTGCCTTTTTTCCCCCATCTAGCTGCATCTTAATGAATCAATTAACAAGCATTCATTAAGCACTTATCTGCCAGGCACTGGGGATATGAAGACAAATGGGAACAGTCTCTGACCTCAGAGAGTTTACATTATTTGTAAGGGATAATACTTGTATGCCAAAAATTAATGAATCTCTGATATGTTGTTTACATACAAAAAAGTCCACATTTTATTTTTGCAATTTCTAACTAAAGAGAGATCTGAAGTATCTCTCTGTTGTGAAGAATACTGCTCAGGAAGGTGAGTAGGCCATGGTATATAGAGTCAACTACTCTATTATCTCCTGTAGGGGTATGGGAGTGAAATCTTCTATTTTGAGACTAGAGAAAATATCTGTCCTCTTCTCTCTATCATTACACAAGTAGTAAAGGAGTCTGTCATTACAGGAGAGAGAACAGTGTTGTGCTAATGACAATGCAGCAAATGTTTATGCCAACTGTAAAGATGTAATTAGCTTTGTCTTGAGTTTTACTTGATTACAACTGTAATGAAGGTGCAATACACTTGCAGACCATATCAGCTTGCTAAGACGGAACCTCCATGTGAAAAGCTGCCTCTAAAACAATCCTGATAGCGTGTGAGGGAAGTGGTTTGGAGATATTAGGGAATGTTCTATAATTAATTCCAATTAGTTTATTACCTGTCGGGAGGAGCCTTCATCTACAGGCTTTATAGCTGGAACTGTCTTCTAAAGGACATACTTTAGTGCTGGTCATTTCTTTGCTGCATTTACATCTGGGGAAGGGAACTGATTCTACTCATGATGTCTGATGAAACCAGCCATAGGACAAAGGGGTAGATTTTATAGACCCCTCCACCTCTGAAGCCATCTAACCCAGAGCAGCAAGTCCTTCTTGGCCTTTTTGGTTGTTTCTTTCTCATTCTTGTTGCAGGAAGTAGAGTATCCCACCTTAGGCATTTCAAAGACTGGGAGAACAAGCAATAAGAATCCAGGAGCTGGAGTCCAAACCATACTTGGCAGCCAGTACAACATTAAGGCTTTAAGGAACAAAGAGAATTTTGGGAGTGGCCTTGGAGATCCTAGCCTGGCAGAAGGACTTAGCAGTCACCTTTGGACATACATTTGATGGCATCAATTCTACGTAAGAATTAAGTTGAATTATGATCCTGATCTCCCTTAGAGACAAAAGTGGCATATGCTCCTAGGTGCTGAGGAAATTATTTGAATGCTTCTCCTTACTATATCTTTGAAGTAAATATTAAATTATAAAAGCTGCTCAATATCCAGGGGTAAAATGGAACTGGGGTACTAGTTATTGGCCCCCTAAAAATGGGAAGAATAGAGCCCATTGGGGCTGTAGACAATTCAGGCAAAGACAGAAACAGCCTACAAATCTCTCAGAGTGCTCTTGAATCCAGGCAGATGACAAAGCTTGCCTAGCCTAGCCTTCAGAGAGTAGTGCCAGAATAAAATTGTCACGCAACACTAACTCTGTACATGTACATTCAGTTTTCATAGCTTACTGGTCATGAATCTCTTTGCAACTTTAAAAAAAGAGAGAGACAATATGATGTATGAGGTTATTTCACTTCCAACTAAACAGAGTGTTTCAGACTCTCCCCATCTTAACAGTGATGAAAGTGGAAAATTTTGACCTGGGAACCTGGAATGTTTTGCAATTCTAATTTGCCCCACCATGACAGATATTCTTCTGTCCTCATTGTGCATAACATTTGAACTGTGGAGTACTTTTTTCAGTCATATCTGATAATTACCAGTTCCCGATGGAAATGGTGAGAAAAATGAATGATTTTGGCTGCCAGTTAGATTTGGTCTCTTTCCTTGTGAAGTTAAAAACTTATGTCAAAATGTTCTACAACGTCCTGACCCTATAGGACATGATTTTTATCAACATGATTTCAGAAAGTAAGTCCTTCAGTAAAACAGGGTGTGATAAACTAAACTACTATTATCTTTTAGAAGACTTGGTCTCCAAGTGCATAATCCTGGGGATTATTCCCACCACCAGAAAAAAAATGTTTTTTCTTGCCTGAGAGAATAAGCATTTTTTTTTCTCATATTCTGGAATTTAGTTGTTTTTTTTTTTAATTCTGGTTAGATCCTCAAAGCTCTGTTTTGAGAATGAAATAAGCAGCATTATTGCAACTGTAGAAAAGAAATCGATTCCTAGAACAATCACATTTTAGAGTTGGAAGGGACCTTTGAATTCAAGATCCAACATCCTTATTTTACAGACATTGGTAGAGAATTCTGTGTTCTTTCCCTCTGTGGAAGTTCTTCGCCTGATACACTTGAGAGCAGATTTCTATTCTCATCAATTATCAACATTCATTAAAGGCCTTAAATCTGTGAGGTCCCGATATTGAATATATCAAAAACACAGCCCAAAGAGCTTTAAATCTTTTTCCTAAAAAGGCAAAATAGCTTAAAAGCCAACCATCCATCTTTTCCCATAAGGAACTGAGAAAGATAAGAGTTATGCTTCACTTCCATAGACCTATGGAACTGGGAGTAAAAGTTTTCCATCTTGGGCTCCAAGGACAGGTGTAAACAGAGACTCAGTGCTTCCTGGTAGGCTGGCTAGAAAGAATAACTGCTTAAAAGCCTTTCATCTCTGACCTCTTACCTATTAGAACCCTGTGACTGTAAGGGAGGGCATCAAGGTGACAATGTCAGGTGTCACCTGTGCACCAGTTTGGCGACAGAGAGTCCTCTGATCAATATGTAGATCTGGCGGTAGCTTCAGAATTTCCAGGAGGTGTCAGAGCAAGAAGCAGAAATCAATAATCAAGTCTGATGAGAAAGGGGATGCCATAGAACATTGTCATTTCTAAAAGGAGAAAAGGAGGGTAGGAGGGAACTAAGACACAAAGCTTCAATGTGTTCCTTTGTAAATAGATCTATTGGCTATAGAAACATTACACTCGCTATTTCAAGTGTGAGTGGACTTAAGAATCAGGTTCCAGTTCAATTCTTAGCAAGCATTTCTTAAGTGCCTTCTTGCTACGTACCAAGTCCTGTGCTAGGTTCTAGGCATAAGAAGAAAGAAATGACAAGAGTTTCTTCCCTCAAAGAGTTTATGTCGTGCTGGGGGGAAACAACATATATAGATTAAAGTAGGGCAAATTTAGGCTTGATATTAGTTTAAGCTGTTCAAAAGTATAATGGGTTGTATGTGTCTAGAGGTGCTGTGTTGTCCCTCCCTAAAAGTCTTCGAGCATGGGCTGGACAAGCATACAGCAAGCATGATATAGTGGGGATCCTTTTGGTCTACATGTTGGATAATATGGCTTTTGAGGGACCTTCCAGTTCTCAAATTCTGTGGTTCTGTGATTCTGATTCTGAGAACTCTGTAAAGTCCCTGAGCCTATCTCAGTATCAACATGGGATATGACATTATGAGGTTTATTAGTTGTGCATAAAGGGAGAGAGCAGCAGGAAATCAAAGAAAGAAGGAATTTCTAATAACAAAATTTAGTCCTTAGCAGTTCAATAAGCAAACAGGGGGAAGTTTAGTGGAAAGCAAGAAAAACTACAACTGAGAGAATAGGATTGATTCACAGGGGAAAGACCATGTCTTTGATGTATAAGTTGGCTAATCGATTATTTTTTTCTCCTCTTTGACAGGAAGGTGAAGATGGAAAAGGAGTTGATGGATTAAAGGTGCAGAATGAAATAAAAGCACTCCCTTGTAACAAATAAATATAGTCAACCAACACAAATCAATGTATGTTGCTAAACAAGGCAGGGAACTGTTAAGGACTAGAAAAAATGGAGTTGTCACCCCTGCTGCCACCACCATCATTACTACCTCACTACCACCACCACCACCACCAATACTACTACTACTATCAACAACAACAACAACTACCATTTTTGCAGTTTTTGACAGTCTCAAAGTATGTACTTTAATCACAACAAATCTGGGAGGCAACTAGTGCTATTAATATCCCCATTTTACATGTAATAAAATGAGACCCAGAAGAATTAAGAAACATTCATAAGGTTACACAAATAGCAAATGGAATATAGAAGAGCTAAACTTAGGTCTCCTGTCAGTCCAGGGCTCATTCTAGCCCAAAGACCTTGCCAGAAACAAGCATATTTCCCTTCCCTTTCCATCTCTCACACCTAGGATATACAATAACTCACTTAGTGCAGTCAAGTGATAATTTCTAAACAATAAACTGAAAACTTAGAATTCTTAATAGGAAGAAGCCTAAGATAACTATTCTAGAGACACCATGAAAGTTTATCACCTTGGGGTCTTTTAGACATCTTCAAAATTATTTTCATAATGATAAGATGTTATTAATATTCAAATTTGGAATTCTCAATAATTTTCATAGTGTAAAGAGGTCTTGAGACCAAAAAGTTTGAGAACTACTAGACTAAAGATAGAAAAGATATAACAAAGCCATCTTTACCAGATATCTACTCATGTACTAAAAGTAATATTGCTTTCAGTGTATTAATGAAATAAATTCCAAGGAGATGAAATGTAAAATATGTCCTCATTTAATGAAGAAACAATCCATACATACAAAAATTCATTTGCCATACAAGAAAATATATCAGTTAAATGAAGGACAGCATAAGGGCTGTAGGGGCATTAGGAGGAGAGAATCGCCTTAAGCTAAGGTACGAAGATAAAACATTTAAAAAAAACACATTTTATCAATGCCTTTTATCTTTTCATCAGTTAGTTCCCATCCACCCTTTCGGATTGAACTCTTCTTTGTCACAAAGAAAAACAAGGAAAAACCACCTCAGATAATACAATATTCTGTAGTAGAAATCCTCCATCTCTTTGCTGTAACCTTTTCTTCTCTGGAAATTTCATTGTTGGGTCTTTTCTCCCATTACTCTAAATCCAACTTCTTTTAAGTGATCTTTTCATTTATACTGTCTCAATCATTATGCACATTGGTTCTGCTTATTTTATCCTATGTCTACTAGTATCGGTAATTAAGGTGGGACTTTTTTTTTTTTTACTGTTTTAGAATGCTAAATTAATTAAGTGTCTTTGATTGAGTCTTACTAGGTACAAAGCTCCAGGCACACACCCTTTTGCTAACTAGGTACTAAACCCCAGGCCCACACCCTTTTGCTGATTGGGTGTGAATCCTTCAGGCCCTGACAGGGGTATATAAGATCTAAGGTTGACCTTTGACTTTTGGGGCTCTCAGTCACTGGAAGAGTGGTGTGTGACTCTGGATAAGCTGTGATTAAGAGCTCCCCAGCTTGTCAACCCAGACGTTGATGCTCTCCTGGTAACTATGAATTGTAATTTGGTCTGTTTATATTGTATATGTTTGTAATTTGTATTTGCTCTGAAATTTAGGTTGCTGGCTTTTCCTCCTGAGCTAAGTGAGTTTATACACACACACACACACACACACACACATATATGTTGGATTAAAGTAAGATTGTTAACCCCTAATGTTACTTTGCTTAGTAAAGCAGATCAAAAGAACCTGTGCTGGCAGCTCTTGTTGCTGGTCTTGTTGAGTCTTATACCCCTACAGTAGCTGCTAGCCCAATTGTTGTGACACTACTTATACTAATCTTCCCATATTTCTCTGAGTTTCTCATACTAGTCACTTCTTAGTGCATAGTACTATTCTATTACATTCATAAACCATAAAGCTTTTTCAGCCATTCCCTAAATCAATGGGCATCCATCTCTCCCCCCAACTTTTTGCTACCAAAAAGAGTGCTGTTATCAGTATTTTGGTTTATATTGCACCTTTCTTTCTGTCATTAGCTACTTCAAAGCATATGCTTATTAGTGGGATTGCAGGATCTAAGGATATATACAATTTGTTTATTTTTCTTGCATAATTACAAACTAAAATTTAGAATAGTTAGATCGTTTCAACAATATGTCAGTGTACCCATTCTCCCCAAGCCTTTCCAATAATAAGTATTTACTTCTTTTGTCATCTTTTGCTATTTGTATAATGTGAAAAGAAACCTCGGAATTGTTTTAATTTGCATTTCATTTACTCTTACTGATCTGCAATGTGTTTAATGTCATCATTTATAGTTTGCAATTCTTTTGAAAATTATTTGCTCATAGCCTTTTCTCACTTATTTACTAGGAAATGGCTCAAAAAAGCAGTTAGAAAAGCAGTACTGGGGTATATTTTCAAAACTGACAGAATATCTGTTCGAATCCAAGGCAAACCATTCAACATCACAATAATACAAGTCTATGCTCCAACCACTGATACCTCTTGAGGGCAGGGACTGTCTCCATTTTTCTTGTGTTTGTATCTCCAGAAGTTAGAATAGTGCCTAGTACATAGAAATTGAGTGATATGAGGCACCCAGCTTCCTTACAATAAGCAAAAATAAATTATTATTTACTATGAAAAATGTAGAGACAGCTGGTGGCATGGTACCTAGTACACTGAGCCAGAAGTCCAGAGGTTCTGAGTTCCAGTTTGACTTCAGACACTTATTAGCTGTATGAGCTTGGACAAGTCACTTAAACTCTGTTTGCCTCAATTTCCTTAACTGTAAAATGGGGATTAATAACTGTATCTATCTTACAGGGTAATTGTAAGTATCAAATGAGATAATATTTAGTACAGTGCCTAGTACATAGTAGGCACTATATAAATGCTTATTCCTTACCATTCCCATTCCCCCATAAATAATAATTTATCATAAGAAATTCTTCTCACCTTGGCTAGTTGCATTGATTAGCATTGTTCACCTCTCCATTCTTGCAAGAATTCAGTTCTTTCCTCTTTCACAGGCTCATAAAAAAGTTGTCTCTTTGATCACAATCTTATAGCCCCAGGAAATAGGTAGAATATTCTGGAAGCTTATTTTCCTCGGTTCACATTGTCTATAGAGCTCTTCTCTGTACAGTATTCCAATTGACAGGGTGCCATAGTGTAGCCACACTCCAAGGACCAACCTTGGACTTGAAAAAAATCTAGTTTCAAATTCTGCCTCAGCCAGACACATCTTACCTAGCAAGATGTCAGTTCTGGCACAAGTTACTTAACTTTTCAGTGCCTCAGATAACTCTTTAAGATTATAAATTACAAAGGAGTTGCTGATTTGCATGGGGAGGGCAGGAATGGAGTAGAGTTTCCCTATCAGATGTTTCCCCAAACCAATGAAACCTAGATATCAGCAAATGTCTACCTATTTATCCATCTATATCCATCGATCTATCTATCCATCCATTCATCCATCTATCTATCTGTCTGTTAGACTATCTGTATATGCACATGTACATAAATACATATGTTCATGTACCAATAGTACTGCCCCACGTGAATGGTAATAGTGATTAGACATATCTCAGAGTATTGGACATTTTTCTTGTTTTTCCTTTTGTCAATATTGTATGTAGCACCACTATAAATGTCACCTTACAGGGTTTTTTCTTTTTAATAGTGTCTTTGGGATGGAACCTCTAGTAATAAAAATTTCCACATCCGAGTTTTATAACTAATTTCTGCACTATACTAGAAAATCACTTTACAAAAAAGATTCCACCAATTTGCACTGCTACTAGCAACATATGGGAGTGTATCTGTTTACTCACAGACTTTACAACATCAAGTTTTACCACTTTTATTTCTCTCACCTCAAAGAATGGAAAGCGGCAACTCAGAGTTATCTGGATTTACATTTCTACTATTATTAAGGATGAACTTTTTGTTCAAATATTTATTTAAGTGTTCCTCCTTTTTTCAATTGCATGTTCACTTTCAATAAGGATTAAGTATTGCTGGGCTGATAACTTTTTATAGTCATCAAGCTATCTTTACCAAAACATGACTATATGACTGGTTGTATTTTGCTATATACTTTCCTGGGGGACAGGGACTGAAATACCTAGAATAGCTATCTACTCTGCCTAAATGAATTACCAGATCACAGCTAATCTCTCCATGTTGTATTGATGGCATAGATGTGACCACAAATTCACCCTCCACGGAGTTCTATATAACCTTTACAGAATAGGTGACCATCTCCTCATTTCTTTCAGAATAGTCAAAAGATTTCCAGATAGCTTATCTGTGTAGTGGAATAGGCAGATTGGGGCCTGACTCACACCCACATTTGCCGGCAGATACAGTAAAACCACAATGCGAGGAAATAAGTAATACACAATTAGTGAGGTATTTTGTACAGCAACCAATCTCAGCTTTTCCTGACTCTAAATAGCACCTATACTATAGCAACCCTGCCCACAATTACTGTTCTATTTTGGGCTCACCAAGGAGAGTCTTCCACTTGAATTTCAAAAGGTATATTCCTTACTGGAGTTTCTATTTGCACATGAACTAAAGGCTTTCATATTTTGGATAAAACATTAAAACATCTCATATATTTAAGGATGGTTTGAGTTCCTTGTAGGACATACGATCAGAGCACTAGAAAGAATCTTAAGATTACACTTAATGGCATCTCCCTGCTTTCAGGTAGTAGGCACATCCATAAAATATTCCCCACTCACCTGCCCAAAATGACATCCCATCTCATTCCTAAAGACTACAACTTGGATTAGTAATGCATTCTATCTGCCTAAATGTGAACTGATGTTCTCTTATGGAGAATTGTCCAATTGTCTTGGGGGAAATCTCCTGTTCTTCAACAAGAGAGTCATTTAATATGATAATATTTTGTGCATAAGTGAACATGTATAACCTATATCAATTTGCTCCCTGTCTCAGGAGCGGGGAGGTGAGGAAGGGAGAGAGAAAATTCAGACTCAATTTTTTTAAATGAATGTTAAAAATTACAGTTACATGTAACTGGGGGAAAATAAAATATTATTTTTTAAAAAGAGAGAGAGTTAGCATGGAATAGCAGGTTGAGAGCTGGCCTCAGAAGCAGGAAGACCTGAGTTTAAGTTCTGACACAAATTGGCTGTGTGACCGTGGGAAAGTCACTTATCCCCTCAGTGCTCTTGGACACTCTCCAAGACTATAAATTACAGAGATGGGCCTGACTGACCTGCATTGGTAGAGGGAATTTCCTCACGCAGGAGTTCCCTCTATCAGTACAATTATAAATCTATCTCTATCTCCGACAAATTTTTGTGGGGTGCCACTAGGAGAAACAAGGGGAGGGATGAACCATTGGTTTGACCTAATATTATATTTCTGATATTTTCATACCAATCAATAATGTATTAGGCAGGGTCCACTAAAAGATGCTGTTTCATAATAACAAAGCAGAGCTGAATACCCAGACTCAATTTCCAAAAAAGTCACAATTTTTCCACCACAGTGGAAGGGAGAGAAATTCCCCCAGTTTTTACACAGAAGCAGCTTTGTTATTATGCATATTGGTGAAATCGAGAATATCAACTTTCTAGTAGCATCACATACCAAACTGATATGCATGGATAACGCTTAATAAAAGAAAGAGTAAATGTAACAGAGAATAAGCAGCTCCAGCCCAAAATGGAGTAAAGGAAAATGAGGGCCACTCCAGAGACAAAGTATTTAAGGACGGACAATGAGGGAAATGATCAGAAGTTGGAATTATTGGTATTCTATTTTAGGGCCTTACATAGAGTGAAGAAAAATATCAAATGGCCTCTTGAAACCTAATTACCTCCTCTCTGAATTGTCATGATACTTTCCTCCCAACCCCACAGCCTCTGACCTAGAATTACCATGTTATATTTATTTCTCTAAGTTAGTCAATGAAAACGAAGGGCATTATTGTCAGAAGGACAACTTTAAAATGCACAAATATCACCTAGGTAGATTCCCAAACATCTCTCTAGCCTTCTCCCATTAGCACAGCGATATCGATCCTTATCAATCCAGATAATTGTCATTTTAGAAGATACAGAAATCTTTCACCTGGAGGGGGCTTACATGTAGAGCAACAATTAGAAAACGTTACCAAAAAAAAGCTTTGTTTTTATAGGGAAGTATGCAAGGTAGACTAGTGCTGAGTCTGTGGACAAAGAAGATGGAGGTCAAGGTCTGGCTGAAGCACTTGCCAGTTGTGTGAACAGGATGAGTCATTTCTCAGGGCTTCATTTTCCTACTACATAAAATCAATGAAATTATTATACCATAAAAAATGACAGATATGATGAATTCCAGGAAATCTGGGAAGATGTGCATGAATTGAAGCACAGTAAAATGAGCAGAACTAGGATAATTTATACCCATAACCACAGTGACATAAAGGAAAACTCCTTTCGAAAGACTTGTTGCTGTTCAGTTATTTCAGTTTGTTTGACTTTGTGACCCTGTTTGGGGTTTTCTTGTCAAAGATACTTTGCCATTTCTTTCTCCAGCTCATTTTACAGAGGAAGAAACTAAGGCAAAGAAGGTTACATGACTTGCCCAGGGTCACACAGCTAGTAAGTGACTGAGGCTGGATTTGAACTCAGGAAAATGTCTTTTTGACTTCAGGCCCAGCACTCTGTCCACTGTGCCGCCTAGAGTAATAAAGACTACAGGAGGAAAAAATCATGGCTTTAAGACTGATGGGGAAGCAAGGCTCCAGCTATTACCTGAACAGTAATGAACTAGAGATGCAAATTGAGAAATGATTTTCAGACATGACCAATGTGTTAAACTGCTTTGCTTGATTATAAATTTATCTGTAACAAGGGAAAGCTTCCATGAGGGATGCAGGTGAGTTAGTGGGTCCTCCTGATAGAGACATAGAAGGTAAAAAAAAAGAATATCAATAAAATATTTTAAGAGTACACAGAAGAAAACTAAAAAAAGTCCATCAGGGGACACAATGTTCCATTTAATATATGCTTCAAAATTTTATAATAGAAGTTCATGGTTTCACCTACAATCCTTTTTTTGTTTCTCCTTGTATACTGAAATGTATATGTAGAGTTAGGACGGAGCCAACATGGTGGCTGGAAAGCAGGGACTTGCTTAAGCTCTCCCCCAGATCCCTCCAAACACCCATAAAAATGGCTCTGAAAAAATTCTAGGGCTGCAGAACCCACGAAATAGAAGAGGGAAACAGGGCTCCAGCCCAGGACAGGCTGGGTGGTCGCTGGGAAGGGTCTAGTGCAGAGCTGGAAGCGGAGCCCAGTGTGGGCCACGCCAGGACCAACCAGACCAGGAGCGGGCAGAACAGGCTGTAGGGCCCTGAATCAGTGAGCTGTGGCAGTTACTAGACTTCTCAACCCACAAATTCCAAAGCCAACAGAGCAGGTTAGTGGGAAAAGCTGCTGGGACAGAGTGAAAGGAGTTTGCAGTCAGCCACCGCCCCGGGGGGCAGTGGAGGTGGTGCAGTTCTGAGGTTGCTGCCAGAGTTACAGCTGCAGTTGCTTCTGGCCCCAGGCCCACCTGGTGGGAGGAATTAAGGGGCAGATTACAGCAGGAGTGTTTGCCCTGCCTGGATCTGGGCCTCAATCCTGGTTGGCAGTTCTTGGGGTGAAGGAGCACTGCTGTAGCAAAGCTTGCTGTGTAGAAGCAGCTCTGAAAACAGCAGCACAAGGCTCCTAAAGCTTGGGACAAAGCACTCTCTACTCTACAAGCAGTTGTACCCTTACAAAAACTTCAAGGGTCAAGTAGTTGGCTGGGAACATGAACAGGCAGCAAAAACAGACTCAGATTCAGGCTCAGACTTTGGAATTTTTTTTTTGGTGACAAAGAAGACCAAAACATACAGCCAGAAGAAGTCAACAAAGTCAAAGAGCCTACATCAAAAACCTCCAAAAAAATATGAATTGGTCTCAGGCCATGGAAGAGCTCAAAAAGGATTTGGAAAAGCAAGTAAGAGAAGTAGAGGAAAAATTGGGAAGAGAAATGAGAAGGATGAGAGAAAACCATGAAAAACAAGTCAATGACTTGCTAAAGGAGATCCAAA
>CM053622.1:226603370-226625812 GCA_028646595.1 Phalanger gymnotis | reverse complement strand
ATGATACACATGTCCTATGTTCAATTGCTTGCCTTCTTAGGGAGGGTGGGTGGGGAGGGAAAAGGGGAGAGAATTTGGAACTCAAAGTTTCAAAAGAAGATGTTCAAAAAAAAAGTTTTTGCAGGCAACTAGGAAATAAGATATACAAGCAATGGGGCATAAACATCTATCTTGCCCTACAAAAAAGTAAGGGAGAAGGGGATGGGGGGGAGTGGGGTGACAGAAGGGAAAGCTGACTGGGGAATGGGGCAATCAGAATATATGCTATCCTGGAGTTGGGGGGAGGGTAGAAATGGGCAGAAAATTTGTAATTCAAACTCTTGTGAAAATTAATGCCGAAAACTTAAAACATTAAATAAATAAATAATGATTAAAAAAAAAGAATTTAAAGATCAGTATTCCAGGAAACTAATGGTTTTGTCAGATGAAGGAAAGAAACAAGGATTTATTAAGCACCTACTATGTACTAGGCACTATTTCAAGCACACTATAGGTATCCCATTTAATCCTCATGACAACTGTGGGGGGTGGGTGCTATTATTATCCCAATTTTACAGCTAATGAAATGGAAGCAAATAATTAAGTGTTGAGGGTGGATTTAACTTTAGTCTTCCTAATGGCAGCTCAAGAACTCTATCCACTGTACCACCAGCGCTACACACCATCTGGCTGCCAACTTCAAATAAAGTCAAATTGGAAAGAGTTATCAACTGTAGAAAGACCAAAACAAGGAACTGCTAGGTGGCAAAGTAGATAGAGCACAGGCCCTAGAGTCAGGAGGACCTGAGTTCAAATCAGACATGTACTAGGTGTGTGACCCTGGGCAAGTCAGTTATCGCCATTGCCTCCCCCACCCCCAAAAGAAAGACCACAAATTTTTTTTCCAAAACTACAACAAACTTCTCTTTCTTTACTGTAAAAAAAGGGATAATAATACTTCAGTGAGGGCAATGTAGGTGGGTCAGCCTTGCAATCAGGAAGACCAAGGTTCAGCTCCTACCTTTCACACATAAGGAGCTGTGAGACTACAGGCAGGTCATTTAATCTCTTGAGCTATTCTCTAAGTCTATAACTTAGAAATAAGTGGTTAATCTATACTGGTTGAAGTTTTCACTTTTAAACTTTCTCCTGTGACAGTTGGTATCTCAGACCAGAACAAAAAAAAAATGTCATAGCTATAGTCAGAAAAGTGTTTGATAAAATTTAAAGCATTTTATCAATGTGATTGATTTTTAAAACATATCCCAATGGACCTTTGCAATTCTTGTCCATGTTATTCCATAGATCCTCCACAAAGAATGCACCCAGAGAGAAATTCCCCCAAGTCTCTAGGGATGCAAGGTGGAAATCAGTAAAATGTTAGAGAGACAACTTTCTCTTATGTGTCTGCCTTCTAAATTTTTTTCACCTTCTTTCCAGATTTCTTTCCAAAGAGTGTCTGGAACCATATGTGTGTTCAAATGAGGAAGAAAAGGGCTGCTCCTCTCCCAAGCTCTCACACCAACTTCTCCCCTCACAGAGTCAAGCAATGTTATGTCAGCATCTTTTCCACCAATAAAGAGATTCCAACGCAAATGATCCAGGCTTGAATCTTGTATTAAAGTATATGATAACTTGATCTGGAGGATTTTATCAAGTTCTTCATAGAATTTGAGTACCCTTTCATTCTTTGCAACAATCATAAATTGGTGTATTGCCAAGAGAAGTAATAACTTTTTTGAGAATGTGTTACACTAGATGGCCAGCCACTGAAGTACTATGCAGCTTGAAATTCTGTGATACTGTGATTTTTTGAATGAATGAGTGAATGAAAATGCATTTATTAAGCACTTATTACTGTGTGTCAAACACTCTTCAAATGCTGGGGAAATGGACAGAAAAGTTAGACAGTCCATGATCACAAGGCATTCACATTCCAATTAATAGAGACAACACAGGTGAGGAAGTTCAGCTACCCAAGCCTCTTTCAGCTCTAAGGCTTTATGGGTCTAAGATAATCCTTGTTACTGGGAAGTTAACTCAGTTTCTGGCATATGTTTAAATGGTATGGCATGTAATGACTAAAGAATAAGGGAACAATAATGCAAGTAAGGAAAAACAGTTAACAAGTTCATCAACATTTTACTTCTAAGTTTATTGCCATGGAGAATCATTTGTTAGGCTATGCAGAGGTTCCCAAACTTATTTGGCCTACTGCCCTTTTCTGAAAAAAAAAAAAATTACTCTGCACCCCCCCCCCACCGAAATCTACTTTCTTTAACCCTTTAATGGTTTTTTTTGAAATTTGTATCATTTCAAAAAATATAATTTTTTTAAACATGTATCTTAAATTTAATAATTTATTGTAAATTTGTGGGGTTTTCCTACATTAAAATTTTATTGATGCAATATTGCATCATGTATCCATACAATATTATATTATAAGCAAGTCATTACATGCACATATTCCTGTCCATGCATACTGGACTTCCTGATAATGCACAACATGTTCACAATAACACTTGCTTGTTAAGACCTGTCCTGGACTTGACCACTGGTTGATTATAACTTGCATTTTGTGTGTTTATTTGGAAAATAATGTAATCACTACGACTTTAAGTCTGTTACACAGAAGACGAAACATGTACAAAAGGTTTTTCAAAATTTTCTTCTCTTCTTTCCTTATGTTTCCACTGCCCCCCAATTGCACCCAAGGCTACTACTGCTCCCTTTGATCATTCCAGTGCCCCCCAGGGGGCAGTATCACTCACTTTGGTAACCTATGAAGCTAAGTAAGAACATGTAACTTGATTTAAAATGGTACTGGGTAAATATGTGCTAGATACTTGCTCTAAAATACAAAACACTTGAAATTCAAAAATACTTTTGAATATTCGCTTTGTATTTTAATGCAGCAGGAAGAGTTTAGTACAAAACAAAACAAAAAGTTACAACTGATTATCAAGATGTAAATATGTCTCTAGTTAACCATTATTCCCATTTCTGAATATTATGACAATTTACCATGAAGTTTCAAAAACCCTGGAAATAAGGAAGGAGTCTGGGGACTTATGAGAAAGTTTCCATAGAAACATCACAGAATAATATGACAGTGGGAAGAGCACAGGACCAAAAATCAGAAGACCTGGTAATAATCATTAATTCACTAGGTGACTTTGGACATATTGTACTTATCTCTAGGTTTCAGTTTGTGTATACTAGGTGGGTATTAAATTAACTTGGAGAAAGGTTATGATTTTAGTGGAAGGTGAAGGGTTGCTAAATACATCATTAACTGTAATTAATGTTACCCCCAAATGCCATGCAATAACAAGTTTCCAATACTTGAAGATTTAAGGATATTTCAAACAAATATCTTGATCAGAAACTGTCATGTTGAATCTCCATAAGATAGAATTTTATAGCATTTGATTCATGAAGCTCTATCTCGTTTAGGACCAATTCCAAAACGAAACCAAGCTACCTTTTATAGCAAGATTACCTTGTTACATCTGTTTTGAGTTGTTCATGTCTTAATAACTTTCTTTGCAAAGAAGGAAAGTGTCTTACTTGAAATCTAAAATATAAGCTTTTTATTTGTACAAAAGTAACTATGGCATGCTGAAATGGCACTTAAATGATATTTTTGTAGGGAAACACTATCATTAAAGTGATAGGACTACCAATGTGTATGTGATTGCACTGTATTACAGAGCATTGCATGTTGATTTACCAAAATTTTATAATTTAATACATTAAGACATTTTCTATCTTGGCTTTCTTGTAATTATTTCTGATACTGAAATTATATGGGATATTCCAAAGGGTGGCTACATCTTACCTTTAACTATGCTTAATATGTCAGAACTTCTGCCAAAGTTTCCTACTGAAAAAAAAAACAGTGCATGTGTACACAAGCCACAGAAATATTTTAAAATTAGTACTTTTCTCCATTTAAAATACTAAATATTGTTTAGTTTGAGGCTTTGGTAGTACATTTGTAGAATCAATAAATCGATAAAGAAAAAAGGGAAAATGACCTATTTGTACAAAAATATTTATAGCAGTTCTTTTTGTGGTGGCAAATAATTGGAAGTTGAGGAGATACCCATCAATTGGGGAATGGCTAAAGAAGTTGTGGTATATGATTGTGATGGAATACTATCATGCTATAAGAAATGATGAGCAGGATACTTTTGGAAAAACCTGGAAAGACTTACATGAACTGATGCAAAGTGAAGTGAACAGAACCAGGAGAACATTCTACAGGGTAACAGCAATATTGTGTGATGACCAACTGTGGTTGACTTCACTATTCTCAGCAATACAATGATCCAAGACAGTTCCAAAGGCCTCATGAAGAAAAAGGCTATCCACCTCCAGAGGAAGACCTGATAGAATCTGAATGCATACCAAAACATATTGTTTTCATTTTCTTCATTTCTTTTTGGGGGTTGGGTTGGGTTTGGGTTAGGTTGGGTTGAGCTGGGTTTGGGTTAGGTTGGGTTGGGTTTGTTTTGTTTTGTCTTGGTTTTGGTCTGTCTTCTTTCACAATATGACTTTCCTTCCTTCCCTCCCTTCTTTCCTTCTTCCTTCCTTCCTTCCTTTCTTTCTTCTTTCACAAAACTTTAAACCCAATTTACTCTGAAGCTCATAGATTGAACCACAATAAGTCCCTGTCCAAGCTTCACTTAATGGCTGTATTTTGTGCCCTCCTGGCTTAGAGGAAATGTCGATGGTAACTGTTTCTCTTTGGAACAGCAACCCTGAGGGTCTTCACCTCCCAGTTTGATTTTTTTTTCTTTTTTTCTAATTAAAGGGGCCATCCCTTGACTCACTTCTTAAAGAAGGCCATTTACTGAAAGGTCATTACCTCACTTTAAGTGAGTACATGAAAAGGCCTTAGCCTAAAAGGGCCAAGGTCTCCCAATGCATCCTGGGCCATTTCCAGTCGTCCTGGTGAATATCAGGCCACTGGAACCAGATGGCTCTGGAGGAGAAAGTGAGACTAGTGACCTTGCACAGCCCTCTCTCACTCAAATCAAAGTCAACTGCAAGTCATGTCATCATTTCCCTGATGTCATGGTCTTCTTCAAAAACAAAGGACAAATGTAACAACACGATATGGAAATATGTTTTGCATGATTGCATATGTATAACCTATATCAAATTGCTAACCATCTCAGGGAGGGGGGAGGTGAGGGAAAGAGGGAGAAAATTTGAGACTCAAAAAATTTTAGATGAATATTAAAAATTGTCTTTGTATTTAATGGGGAAAAATAAAATGTTATTAAAAAATAAAAATAAAAAAAATTCAAATTCTTGGAAGTTTGGGGTCATTCTTTTGTTACAGGAGAGTGTTCCAAACTAAAATGATATTTCAGTTAAACAAAATTAGCAAAAGTTGATATTTCATAAAAGTCGGATGTGTATAATTTCTGTAAGTTGTACTTATTCTGAAAAAAATTATAATACTGTAATGATAAAATATTGTTAAGCAGCAAAAATGAAATACAGCTATAAAAAATACCATCACAATAAAAAGATTTCTGTGGTTTAACTGATGATGCAATAACGAGAAAATTTGGGGATGCAATAACATTTGTAGAATCATAGAATTTTAGAATTAGAAGAGATTTTAGTGGCCACCTGGCCCAACCCATGGCCAAAAGGAATCTCTAACATCTACCCAAAAAGTGGGTACCCCTCCCTCCCAAGATAACATATTCTATTTTTGGACAGCTTTAATTATTAGCAAGTTTTTCCTGACGTCAAGCCTAAGCCTGTCTTTTTGCAGCATCCTTGTGCTGCTCTTGGTGCTCTCCCTGGGACCAAAGAGAACATGTCTAATCCCTCTGCCAAGTAACATGTTGCCTTTTGATTCCTTGAAGAGAGCTATTATACTTCATCTGAGTTTTTCCAGTATCAATATACACCTTCTATTATCTATATACACTTCAGTTGATCCTCATATTAGTTACATGGACTCAAGGTCCTTCCCCATTCTGATTGCCCTCCTTTGAATGCCCTCCACTTTTTCAATATATTTCTCAGTTTCCTTCTCAGAAACTGAGTGCTCAGAATTATAAATGTTGTCCCCTAGATGTAGTTAAGCCAATGCTTCTAGAGTGCTTCCTAGAAGTTATGCCTTCCAGGATGCAACTCAAAATTATATTATGTTTTTGGAGTCAAAGTAAAGTTCAACAAAAGAAAGTAGATATTCTTTACCATTCATTCCCTGTGATGATACTGAGCTGGGGACACCCTTAGGCTTCAGAACTGTCTGGTTTATATATCCAGCCTTCCCAACTTTCTTCTAATTATGTGGTAGGACTACAGAAGCTGACCCTGAGCAAATGGAGGATTTCATGAATACAAGAAGCTAGCCTGTATTTTCTTCTTGTTTCCCTTTGCAACCACTTCTAGTTATCTTTAACCAGAGACATTCAATCTTATTCAATTCAATGGATATTTATTGGATCAAAGAAAGAAGAAAAGGATTCACACACCCAAAAACAAATTATAGCAGCTTTGTTTGCAATGGTCAAGAATTAGAAGCTGAAGGGGTGCCCATCAACTGGGAAACTCCTGAATGTTATGGCATATGAATGTGATGGAATACTATTATGCTATAAGAAATAATAAGAAGGATGGTTTCAGGGAAATATGGAAAGACTTGTACAAATTTCAACAATGTGAAGTGAACAGAACCCCAAAAACTATTTATATAGTAACAACAATGTGGTAAAGACAATCAACTCTGAAAATCTTAGAAATTCTGATCAGTACAATGATGGACCACAATTCCAAAGGACTCACAATGAAACAGGCTATCTACCTCCTTTCTCAAACCTTAAATTTGTCTCATCTATTTTAGATGGCATATTCTCATAAGGAACAGACTAGGTCTTGTCTTAGCTTTATTTTGATAGACCGCCCACAGTATCACAGTCTTAATGTAGGGTCTATGGGCACTCGGAAGAAGTATTTCTAATTCTTAATATCACTTCTCGATGGGAATGCTAAATTTAAAGTCTATAACTCATTTTCAGAAGTCTTCCGTTCTCTGACAAGGCCTATCACGGAGTAATGAGCAGAAATCTAACAAAGGAATCATCAGGCTGTGTAGCAGGAAAAGTCTCATTAGATTGTAGAGTAATCTCCCTTAGGGGAATACTGGAAACCTTATTGTTGTTTGAGTCATTTAAAAGAAGACTGGTCCAAGATCTCCAGAAAGCCAGAGAGCAATTCTACATGAACCGGTAATAAACAAGATGACCTCATTAGTCTTTTCCATCTGTAACTTCTATCAGGAAAGGTTATAGATGGTCAAAAGGTTATTTTAGAAAGTGGTCAAGATACTGGAATGAATATCCCCGAGTTCACAAAGATATGACAGGATCATTCAGGGCTGTTGCTATTTTCTGTGTCTCCTTATGATCAAAAATCACTACATCTAACACAAATTTAAAAAGATAAAGAAGTTTTTGAACAAGGAATGTCAGGCAACATAGCATTTTTCTTTAGTCTAAAGTTTAGCCAATCACAGTATCCATTTTTCAAAAATGAGAAGAGAATGTGCTCATTTCCATGCATTTCACCTAGCTAACAGTCAATCACATAATTTTTTGGTGCGTGCAAATGATGATTTTTAGAGTCAATTCCCAAATGACCTCCTACTTAAATTGTATGTCAGCATATGAAGATGACTAGAGTGATAGGATGACATTTCTTCCTAAGATCCTGAAATGACAAGCTCAAAAAGATTTTATACTGTCTTTCTGCTTGTCTTTGTATTCCCAGTGGTTAACACAGTGCATAGCACATAGTAAACACATAATTAATGCTTGGTAACTTGATATGCAAACATGAATTTGCTCACTGTTACTCAACAGAAGAGAGAAAGCAGGTCTCTCTCTAATTCTTCTACCCCTAAAAAAAAGTTCAATTTTCTGCCTTAATGCAGTAGAAGGTTTCAAAAGAGGAATTCCTTTGAAATAAAAAAATGGGATTCCCTCCAGGACTGTACATGTCTCCAATATGAAAACTTCTGACATCTAAAGAGTTAGGCCCACCTCCCCTGAATCACTTCTAAGGAAATGCTAACCTGGGTAAAAGATGGTCATATCTCAAGAGACTTTATGAGCTCATGAAAACTGTTTTGCTCTAGAACCTCCCATGGAACATTCACCACTAATGTGGGCAGTAAACAACATTCAGAGAAAACTAAGTTCCTTCCCTCTTTCTTGTGGCACCTTGGGCTTCCTTGATGAGCCCAGTACAGAGGTACCAATTCAATGACTGAGTACAATGAAAACAGAGAGATCTGTGATTCCAGTGGCACAGGAAACTGCTTGGCAGGGAAAGTGGCCAGCAATGTAGGTCTTCACTTTGTAGTCTTGGAAAGTTGCTTAGGTCAGTGAAAGATTAACCGATTTGCCCAGGGTCAATATGTGTGAGAGAAGGGACTTAAAACCAGCTCCCCTGGTCCTAAGGCAAGCTTTCTACCCACTACACCATACCATCTCTGTTAGATTACAGCAAATACAGCAGAAAGCAGCTCAGGCTATTTCTTTCTCCCTCTGATTAAGGTGCTGAGCTATAAGGATTCACTGAGTCTCATTTGATTTTTTGTGGATTTGGCATTTGCATACCCAGTTTTAAAATAAGGCTTATCTATATCTCTAATCTTTCAACTTTATGGAATTAAAAAAAAAAGAGTACAGTACTTTTCCAATGGTAGATGCTTAATAAAAGCTTGGGGAATGAAATTGAAAAAAAGGTGGGAGTTGGAAGTATAGTAGCACGTCTCAACCAACTGAAAATCAGAATGAAATTTGGTCTTCCAGTCAGTCTTATAAGGGCCATGTTGGTAAGAGACACAACTATGCCTAATATACCTAGCCATCCTCTCATCCAGAGTGAGCAGCAAACTCAAGAACAGTATAACCCCAGGATGTGGGTGACAAAATGAAGGAAGACTGTCTTTGGTTCTACTTGCTCAGCAGAAATTAGAACTCCCTGCAAGCACAGCACTGTTTCCAAAGCTTCTGTGAACACTGGCTTTCCTCACTTATCTATTCCAGTTGGTCTATAGTGTTTCCCAGATCTTCCCCTACCCCTTTACTTTTCAGAGTAGGTATATATTAATTAGGCTAGTAGGTAAAACTATCAATTGGACATTCAGGTTGGGAAAGGGGAAAAAAAGGGGGGAGGGAGGCTAGTGATAGGAGAATGTTCATTTTCCTTTCTTTCTCTCCCCTGCCCCCCCCATTTCATCAGCCCTACCTTCCCAGGGAAATGAGAACATCAATATGAAAATGTAGAGAACATTTTTTGGTGGGTGACAGTTGTTTGTAAATGTAAAGGCAAGAGATTTCCATTTAAGGAATTTAAGTGTGTTCCATGTGGCACATCCAGTACAGTGTCAAGTTTTTTGCCCCGATAAGGCCAGAAGCAGGAAGTCATGAGAGGTCAGGAAGGAAGTACTATCAAGCTTGGGAGCAGGGACAGAGTAGTAACAGGAGCTGTGCAGTCTCCTTTATTCAGCTGGGCAACAACTGCCTCATTTTTCAGAGATAAACAGACCTACGGGCCCCCACATCTCCATGCCTGTACCTTCGAATGTGCTCAAACAACACTGGAAGGTCAGACTAACCTTTAGCAGGCTTTGGCAGGCTATTAAGCATAAGAAATCTCAATTCCTTCCAAATACACACTCTAAGGTATGGGACAGAAATTGTTTATCACAATTCATTTGTACCACAGGCTTTTTGAAAGGAAATGGTTTTAATAGTAAGTTGGATGCATTATGCCACCAGCTGAAGCTAACGGGCTTCATTTATCCTGGAAGATTTCCAAGTATCACCTGTTTCCCCTTTTCAACTCCTTCCTACACCCCCACTGCCATCACCATGTACAGCCTGATGGGAAAGACACCATCGAGTCAACAACAGAGAGAGTTCTTATGTGTCTTAAGAGATGTTAAAGCCAATGATGATAGGATTTAGAACTAGAAGGAACATTAACGATAGCCAGCACCCCATTTTACAAGGAGAAACTGACGTTCAGATTGGTTAAATTCCTAAAGTTACACAAGTATTACATAATAAAGCAGGAATTTAAAGGCAGATCCCTGAACTATTAATCCAGAACTCTCTTCCTGGTATACTCTTCTACATCTCTTTGTAATCCAGTGGTTTATCCGTTATTAGTCTTATGGACTGCTTTGTGACTCTTACTATGTTCTGTAAAACAAACTAAAATGAATTACCCAAAGTTCAAAAGAAGTAAAGAAAGGAGTGGAGATAGGTCACATGATTTCTAATGACACTTGTACCCAACAAACCAATCAGAGTCATGATTTCTGAATAAGATATATGAATTCATGCCAATTCTCTTTCTTTTGGGGGAGTTTTGCTTTTAAGGGACAGACTTTTAAACCATCTTAAAACCCTAAACTGTCCTGTCGGCCTGCTGAAAGCAGCCACAAAAACTTGCCATAGGAAAAATAAAAATCTGCCTAATGTGATTTTCTTCCAAATTTGGAGAAAAGTAATCCAGAGAAATACTGGGAAGGAAGTCCCTTAGAGTAAGTGGGGGTGGCCAAACATTTTCATCCATCATATTGTAGTACATTAGGGGAGGAAAGCAGAAAATTACAATGTTTTGGCTGAATTCCATATCAAGTAAATATTGGAAAGTAATGGAAATTTTAAATTGCTCATGGGGAGGGCTCCCTTTTCATATGCTCCACAGCTAATCAAAACATTTTGGAAAGATGATTTGGGTCAGTGGATTCCAGTGAAAGATCAAGATACTAATATTTCATGAAAGACAGGCACTAGGGAGTAGTAGAAAGTATACTGGCCGTGGAAGTAGAGAATATAGATTTGAGTTCTTATTCTGTTACTTACTACCTGTGGGATCATAGATAGTCACTTACCTTCCCTGATACTTAGTTTCCTTATCTGTACAATAAGAGAATTGGATAAGATGATATCTAAGGTCAGTTTCAGTTCTAGATACCAGGAGAAAATCAATTTCAGGAAATCTACACTGAATAATTCCAGCATATTCACGATCAGTATTGTTGTACCTTTTATATCTTCTTTTCAATTATCTCTCTAGAATTTTGGTCTCCTCCAATGTCTGTGCCATGACACTATGTACTATGTAAAATGCACTTAATAAGAGTTTAATAATGACCTAATGGGGATCCCAACTGATATACATCTGAATCAACAGCGGTTCTTCTCCCTCCACATTCAATATACACTAAATGATAGCGAGTGAGGGTCCATTTTTGTTAGAACTATTTTCACAAGTGGTTCTATAAACATGTTTGTAAATATCCAAATGAACCAACTTCTGAGCCTTGGGGAAATCCATGTAATACATTCCAAAACACACAGGGCAGCTAGCTGATGTAGCGGATAGAACACTAGATCTAGTCAGGAAGACTTGAGTTCACATTTGACCTCAGACGCTAATCTGTAAAATGAGGATAATAAGGATCTAAAACCCAGAGTCACCGTGAGAGAAGTGAAATAATCATCGTGAAGTGCTTAGCACAGTGCCTGACACTATGTAAATGTTAGCTTCGAAGAATCAGACACAACTGAAAAAAAAAACTGAACAGCAAAAGTATATGCATCTGCTCAAATTGGGAAAAGAAAGAGTAAGAGCAGACAGTGGAGAAAGGAGCAGAAGGCCCAAGAAGAAATGAAGAACAAAAGAAGGGAAAGAGGCTAAACGTAGAGGTTACTCAATCTACAACTCAGGTATAGGCTTACATATCTCAAATAGGAGGGTACATGTGTCTGTTCTGTGAGCCTACAGGATATCAGGACCCCAGACACTGTGTAAGACACAATACTATACAAGAAAGAAAACAAAAGATTTTAGTGTGCTGCTTTTAGGGAAAATAATCTGTCCACCACTTCTTCATTTGTGTCTCTCCGTATCAACCAAACCCAGTTTAAATCTTGTTGCCTGTAGTTTTGTATTAATTCTGGTAATTTTTCCACTCACAGAAATTTTGGCCCAGAAGAATGAACTGGGTCTCAAGCTTCAATGACCCAAGGAAAAAAATGTCACCACTAAATGCACCAGTATTTAATGGCTGACCATGGCATTTAAGTGGTCAAAATTGGTCTTTGAAGTCAACATTCCTTAGTAAGTAAAGCACATATTTTTTGATGTTACTTTCTTCAGCCTGTCTCCATTCCAACACATGAGACCACAAGACCCTGAATCACAGTCCACCAGCACAATGAAAAATTTAAACACACATACACAAATATATGTATATATGTATGCACATGTGTGTATTTAAAGTAATGAAATGTGTACAATCAGCACTCTATTTTCTTTTCCCACACCAAATAAGAAGCAACATGGTGTAACGACTAGAACACCAGCCTCAAAACAGGGAGACCTGGGTTTAAATACTGCTTCTGACACATACTGACTGACCACATCATTCACCTTCCAGGTACTCTAGGTAACTCTCTGAGGCTATAAGATGTAGCGAAGGTGCCAGCCTTTCCTGGTAAAAGGAATTTCCTCCTCTGGGAACTGCCTACGCGAATGAAATCACAGGTCCTGTCCTTATGTCTATGGGAATCTGTGTAGTACTTAGGTAGAACTTTTCTGAAGGTTCAGGGCACTGTAAACATGCTATAATTCTGAAAAATATTGTGAATTCCAGTTGCACAAATATAAGAACAAAGAACTAGTAAGGCCTATTAACTGATAATGTTTGGACTAAAATCTGAATTCCAAGATGATACTACTTTCAAGATGACAAATGATAATTACTAAACCTGTTAGTCTCCACTAAATAGTCATTCTTCACCATGTTGAATATGCAATCCTCCAATCACTTTTCTAAAGCACCAAATTAGCATGCAACCCTAAATGAAATAAGACTCTGTTCCTATTTCTCCTTCCAATTAGCCCTATCTATTTGTACAAGTACCAACACCTAAAGGCCATGAAACTCACTTAGGTACAGGTAGCTAGGTGGCACAGAGGATAGAGTGCAGAGCCTGAAATCAGGAAGACAATTTAAATATGGTCTCAGATATTTACTGCATCATCTTGGGCAAGTCATTTAACCTTTGTCTGCCTTGATTTCCTCTGTAAAATGGGTCTAATAATAGCACCAACCATCCTGGGTGAGTATGAAGATTCTATTCTGGACATGTCTGTTTCAACAATCTGGCTAGCAGCTGCTGTGGGGGGTATAAAACCAACAACAACCAGCTCACAGAATGCTGCAAGCCCAGGTTCTTTTAATCTGCTTTACTAAGGAAAGCAACATTTAGGGGTTACCAATCTTACTTTAATCCAGTATGCAAATATCATTCACTTAGTCTAGGGGGAAAAGCCAGCACCCTGAACTTCAGGGCAAATACAAACAAATTACAAAAATCAACAGATTTCAATTCAAATCCCAATTCATAGTTACCAGAGTTTAACAAAGTCCCAACATCCAGTTTACAAGCTGGAGGGCTCTTAGCTACAGCTGCTGGAGTCTCTACATTAGCGAGCCACCAAGAACGAGAGCCTTGAGCAAATAGCTCTGTCTTCTCATTTTATACAGTTTCAGATGTCATCGAACATCATCTAGGCGACCAGAGCTTAGGCTCCTTCGATTGGCTCTGGTGTTAGCATCTCCCTTCATTAGCCCCACCTGGGGCCCCACCTTAGTTACCAATTCACACCCACATGGGTTTAGCACCTAATAGGTGTTTGGGCCTGGGGCTTAGCACCTAGTAAGACTCAATCGAAGACACTGAATTAATCAAAGGAAACAAAAGCCAAACTCTTCAAGGATCCCCAATACAATGTCTCCCCCAAAATTTGTCTCATTCTGTTCTGTGAGCCTTTCACCTCTCTATTACTAATTGTCCTGGTGAATATCAGGCCACTCGACCCAGATGATTCCAGAGGAGAAAGTGAGGCTGGTGACCTTGCACAGCCCTCCATCACTCAAATCAACGTCAATTGCAAGTCATGTCATCATTTCCTTGATGCCATGATCCTCTTCGAAAATGAAGGACAAACATAGCAATATTTGTGTTTATAGATAAATGTTATTTACAGCTATATAAATGTTAGATATTATTATTTTAAGAAAGTAGGTAGCATGTTTCATTGGTTGGTTGTTGTCCTTCATTCTTGAAGAGTACCAAAATGACATCACTATGCTAGAGTCAAGTCACAGTGTGTTCCACTATGGGTAATCAGACTAAAACTAGCTGAGAGTGTTCTACCAAGGGTCAGATACAAATAGTCCATGTAAACATTTGAGATGGATTTTCTAAATTTGTTCATCTCATGTTTCCTTTGTGCTGTTTCAGTTCAGCTTTGCTCATAGAACACAGCACCTTCTCTGAAGTGGGCACACCATGCTAAACAGTCCTATGCCACTGTGTCCTATGTCATGCAATCAATTCCAAAGTTCTTAAGAGAGACCTTGAGAGTGGCCTTGTATCGCTTCTTCTGACCACCATGTGAACACTTGTCCTGTATGAGTTCTCCATAAAACAGTCTTTTAGGCAAGCATACCTTTTGCATTCTAACAACATAGCCAACCCATTGGAGTTGCACTCTCTGAAGTAGAGTTTGAATGCTTGGCAGCTTAGTTTGAGAAAAGACCTAAGTATCTACTATCTTATCCTGCTAGGTGATCTTCAGAATCTTCCTAAGACAATTCGAAGGCAAGCTATTCAGTTTCTTGGCATGGAGCTGTTAGACTGTCCAAGTTTCAAAGGCATACAACAATGAAGTCAGCACAGCAGCTCTGTAGACCTTCAGTGTAGTAGGCAGTCTAATATCTCTTCTCTCCCACATTTTCCTTCAGAGCCTCCCAAACACTGAGCTAGCTCTGGCAATGCCTTTATCAAGCACATTATCAATGTAAACATCCCTGGAAAGTACACTACCAAGGTAAGTGTAGCATTCAAAACTTCTCCATTTGCTGTAGTCAAGGGTTCCACATATGCATGGTGTGGTGGTGGCTGATAGAGCAGCTGTGTTTTCTCGGTGTTAACTGTTAGACCAAAATTAGCACAAGCAGCAGAGAATCAATCCATACTTTGTTGCATCTCAGCTTCAGAAGCTGCATTGAGTGCACCATCATCTGCAAAATGAAAATCATGCGTTGACACTCCCTCCATTTTGGTCTTGTCTTGTAGCCTTTTCAAGCTGAAGAATTTACCATCAGTGTGGCAGTTTACCTTGATGCCATATTTGTCCTCATAGAAGGCCTTTGACAACATGGCTGAAAATATCATGCTAAAAACCATGGGAGCATGCACACAGCCTTGTTTCACTCCACTGGTGTCTGGGAAAGCACACAGCTAGCTAATGTGTATATAGCACTCACCATGTGCCAGGCACTGTGCTGTGTGTTATATTTATTATTTCATTTGATCCTTGTAACAACCCTGAGAAGTAGGTGCTATTATTATCCTCATTTTACAGGTGAAGAAACTGAGGCAGCCATTTGTTAAATGACTTACCCAGAATCATACAGTTTGTAAGTGTCCAAGGTCAGATTTGAACTTATGTCTTCCTGACAGCAAGTCCAGTGCACTGTACCACCTAGCTGCATATATATACGTACATATTTTTGTACACATACTCAAATGTATCTATGTATATATGTATATATGTATATATATATATATATATATATACACACATACATACATATAATAACTTATTCAGCCATTCCCCAATTGGTAGGTACCGCTTAAGATTTCTATTCTTTACCACCTCAAAAAGAGCTGCTATAAATATTTTTGTCCATGCTTAGAGCTATCCTAAAGTAAAAGGGACTCTCTCTGGTTGTGGTGAGTAGTATCTTCCCTCTGAGGTTATATCCAATTTATCCCATTTCTATTTTGTCAGTGAAGCTAGGTGGCACAGTGGATAGATGCTGAGCCTAGAGTGAGGGAGACTCATCTAACTGCATTCAAATCTGGCCTCAGACACTTGCTAGTTGTATGACCCTGGGCAAGTCATTTATCCCTGTTTGCCTCAGTTGTTTCATCTGTAAAATGAGTTAGAGAAGGTTATGGGAAACTTCTCAAGTATCTCTGCCAAGAAAACCCTAAATGAGATCACAAAGAGTTGGACATGACTGAAAATTTTGTTTGTACAAAGTTGTTTGCATGTTGCTTCTACCAGTAGATTATAAGCTCCTTGAAAGCAAGGACTTTTTTTCTCTTTCTTTATATCCCCAGTGCTTAGCACAGTAGGGCTAAGGGTAAAGGGTAAAGGTAAATAAATTGTTGATGATTTATATTTACTGGTGGGTTACCCTTCGATAAAGATCTTAAAGCAAAGGCCAAATGATGTCCAGTTGGAGATCTCATAGATCCCAGGATCTATAGTATGGATCTCAGGTAGAGGGGATTCTTGTTCAGGTTGGATGAGATGGCCTCTGAAGTTCAGTGGTGTCCAAATCTTTTTGAACATTTACATTTATAAATAAATGTTATATATAGCTATGTAAATGTTAAACATTATCATCATTTTTATTGTTATTACTATTACTATTATTATAAGGAAGTAGGTACCAGGTTTCATTATTAGTCCTTTGGAGTTGTAGTTCGTTATTATGCTAATCAGACTTCCCCATTTTTTCTAAGTTGTTTGTTTTCTATGAACTCTTTCCCCTATATTGCTATCTCCTGTGACTCCAGATCTTATGCTCTTTCCCCTGCCTAGACCATGGCCTTTCACCAAAACAAAGAGAATTAACCTGGCCAGTAATTTTAATTGAAATTCTTTTCAATTATGGATCTCAAAGCATTTATCTGTTAGTCAGTATTTTGATTTCTTCATTCTGAAGGCATCAAACTAAAAGGAGGAATTAAATGATTTAAAATAAAATTGGGATGGAGGACAATTAAATAGCACACTTAAACAATTTCTATATCCCCTTCCAAAATATGGCAACTATTTGCAGTTGTAATCCAAAGGTGGGGAGGTAATTACAATTAACAATGGTTCTCATTATAAGAAGACTCAGATATAGACAAAGGATTGCATTTTAGTATTGGAAGGGATTGAAGATCAACACTTAGCATACAGACGAAAAACTGAGTTTTAGAGAGGTTCAGTGGCTTGCCCAAGGTCACTCAACTGTAGTAACTTTGCAGTGTGATATGGTAGTTAACAACAGGATGGGAATTAGAACCCGGACTTCCTGATTTTATAACCAATGTCTTTCCCACTACATGACATCAATCTAACAAAAAGATTTCATTTCATAGACTATTTCTAATGGTGTTACAATGGTGCCAGAGCAATCAAACTATCAAAAATTTATTTTTAGAACTAGAAAAAATAATAATGAAATTCACCTGGAAGAACACACAAGGTTAAAAATACTGAGGGAATTGACAGAAAAAAAATAATGAGATCCCAAACTGTACTTTAAAGTAGTAGTCATCAAAACAATCTGGTACTGGCTAAAAGATAGGGTGGTAGATCAGTTGAATAGATTAGGTACACAATACACAGTAGAAAATGACCATATTAATCTAGTGTTCAATAACCCAAAGAGACAAGCTTTTGGGAAAAGAACTCACTATTTGACAAAAATTGCTAGGAAAACTTAAAAGCAGTTTGACAGAAACTAGGTATAGACCAACAACTCACACCATATACCAAGTTAAGGTCAAAATGGGTACATGATTTAGATATAAAAAGTGATACCGTAAGCCAATTAGAGGAGCATGGAATAATTTATTTGTCAAATCTATAGATAAGTGAAGAATTTGTGGCCAAGAAAGAGAGCAAGCATTATGGAATATAAAATGGATAATCTGAATTGCGTTAAATTTAAAAAGTTTTGCACAAATAAAATAAATGCAGCCAACATTAGAAGTAAAGCAGAAAATGGGGCAGGGAGGGGAATTTTACAGCAATTTCTCTGATAAAGATTTCATTTCTTAAATATATAGAGAGCTGAGTCAAATTTATAAGAATCCAAATCATTATCCAATTGTTAAATGATCGAATGATAGGAACAGGTGATTTTCAGACGAAGAAATCAAAACTACCTATAGTTACATGAAAAAATGCACTAAATCACTGTTGATTAGAGAAATGCAAATTAAAACAACTCTGTGGCACCACCTCACACCCATCAGGTTGGCTAATATGACAGAAAAGGAAAATGATCAATGTTGGAAGTGATGTGGGAAAATTGAGACATTAATGCACTGTTGGAGAGCAATTGGAAACTATGCCCAAAGGGCCATAAAACCATGCATACCCTTTGACTCAGCAATACCACTACTAGGTCTGTATTCTAAAGAGAACAAAGGGGGAAAAAAGGAAAAGAAAGATGATCTAAATGTACAAAAATATTTATACCAGCTCTTTTTGTTTTGGCACAGAATTGGAAATTGAGGGGATATCTAAACAACTATTATGCTATAAGAAATGATAAGCAAATAAGAAATGATGAACAGAAGGATTTCAGAAAAACCTGGAAAGACTTACATGAACTGATGCTGAGTGAAGTGAACAGAACCAGGAGAACATTGTACACAATAAAAGCAATATTGTATGATGATCAACGTTGATAGACTTGGCTCTTCAAAACAATACAATGATCTAAGACAATTCCAAAAGACTTGTGATGGAAAATGTTATCCACATCCAGAAAAAGAACTATGGATTCTGAATGCAGATCAAAGCATACTATATTCACTTTTTTCTTTCTTGTAGTTTTTCCCTTTCGTTTTGATTCTTTCACAACATGACTAGTGTGGAAATGTTTAATATGATTGCACAGGTATAGCCTATATCAGATTGCTTACTGTCTTGGGGAGGAGAGAGGGGAGAGAGGGACGGAGAAAAAAATTTGGAACTAAAAAATCTTATAAAAGTGAATGTTGAAAACTAAAGTACCTAAATAAATAAATTTTATTTTGAAAAAAAGCGATGAGCAAGCTGGTTTCAGAAAAAGCTAGAAAGACTTACATGAACCGATACAAAGTGAAATGAGCAGCACCAGGAAAACATTATGCAGTAACAGCAATATTATACAATGATCACCTATGATGGCTATTCTCAGCAATACAATGATCCAAGACAATTCCAAAGGGTTTATGATGAAAAATGCTATCTGCCTCCAGAGAAAGAACTGGTGAAGTATGAATTCAGATTGAAGTAAGCTTTTTTAATTTTATTTTTCTTGGTGGTTTTCTTGGTCTGTTTTCTTTCATAACATGACTAGTATGGAAATATGTTTTGCATGACTATACATGAATAATCTGCATCAAATTGCTTGCTGTCTCAGGGAGGGGAGAGAGAAGAGAAAGAGAGAATTTGGAACTCAAAATTTATAAAAACAAATGTTATAAATTGTTTTCACATGTAATCAGAAAAATAAAACACTTTTTAAAAAGTGATATGATAAATTTCCACTAAAATCAGAAAATTAAGAGAGTCCTCTGGAATTTCTTGGCTGATCTCTGGCTCTTTCTTGTGTAGCAGGTATGGACTGGATAAAGCAGCCTTTGCTGTCCCTTCTGCTCTTAAGATTCTGTGATTCTCTAATAGTTTCACCTGATAAGTTTCTCAGAAACCACATTAACCTATGAAAAGTATTATTTCATCCTTAACATTTAGACTTTCACCTTTAAGTTTAGATGCTTCATAATAATTTTTATCATTAGCTAGCTACGACATTATTTTTCTGCTGAAGATTTTAAAAACTCTTGGGGACAAAATAAATTTTAACATACACATAAAGTAACTCATCTTTGATAATGAACAAATATATATCACTATCTTAGTATTTTAATTTTAAAGCATTTTTATTATTTAGCATTATTTAGCATTTAAGAACGAAAATTCTTGATTTTATATGTAGTAATACATTTAAAGTGCTAGAACTCAATTCATTTCTGTTGAACAAATATTTATTAAATGCCCACATGTGTACAGCATCTTACTGAAAGGTCTTTCACAGTTTATTTAGATGAGGAAACTGATACCCAGAAAGTTTAAGCATCGAACCTAATGAAAAGAACCTAAGAGATCAACTCATTTGACACCCTCATAAGAAGGGTCTCATTTTACAAATAAGGAAACTGAGACTCAGAAACTTGTGCAGCTTTTAGTTAGTAAGTAGTAGTTAGTAAGTCCTTAATAAATGCTTATTGATCTAGTGAATTGCACTGGTGTGACTATTATATAAACTGGCATTTAAAAAATACCATTAGGAAGGTACAAACAAAAAGTTATAGGAGACAAATTAAAATCACAGGGCTGAATTAGGAAGGAGTTAAGCTGTTAAAATAATTCTTAGTATTTAAGTAAAGCTTTTTCCTGACAACATAATACAGCAATAAGTGACACCCACTGCTTGGCTGCTTTCTGCCTGTTTCTCCATCCAAACAAAGCTGTATTCAAAATAAGGATAAACATATCCATGCTAATTTTATATAAGACTCTTCCTTGTATAGTAACCTAAGCAATTTTCCTCACGTAGCAAAGCATGAGTTTCTTTGATCTCTTCCTGCCATCTTGGGCGTAATTAAAATTGCTGCTTTTACATCTTTTGTTCTGGCATATGTTTGTTGTGGGTAATAGATCATTTTGTTGATAATCTTGGTCTTTATCTATATTTTTGCCAGATGTCAACCACTGCTTTCCCTGTTAATGGTGGTCCAAAAAGGAGACAGTGAAGGTTACAAGGAATAATAAATACATACTGTTCCCAAGTGAAAAAGTTAGCTGGAGAAGAAAAGCTTTAGGAAGAAAGAACTTAGACCTGTCTTTTAGACTTGTTTTTAATCACATAACAAAGTATTAGATACATGAAAATGCTCTAGAAATTATGGCAATTCACTTAAAACTGTCTGAGCTTCAGTTGCTTCTGAAAAATAGATGCAATATTTGTGTAATCCACTCAAAGTGATCCTCTGGAGAAAGTATTCTGCAAAGCTTGACCAGGCTATAGAAATTAGAACTTCCTATGAAAGGATATTTCGAGTTCCCTTAACTTTTAAAACATTGATTTATTTTGTTTCTATATCATCTTCACTTTGAATATACTACTTTCTCTTCCCCTATCTTGAGAGCCATACCTTTTAAAAAACAAACAAAAAGAAGGGGGGAAAAAGCTTTTCAGTAAAACTAATCAACATATCAGCTGAGTCTGATAATATTTGCAATATTCCACATTGCAAAGAGGGGAAAGTGATGCATTTTCTCAACTCTTCTCTTGGGCCAAGGTTGGTCATTAAATTATACACTCTTATGCCATTTTTGTTATTGCTGCTATTTTCTATTTTCACTATTGTATTGTCTATATTATTTTCCTAGTTCTGCTTATTTTACTCTGCATCAGTTCATCTAAGTCTTACCATGTATAATAACCATGTAGATTTGAAGATCTTTCCCACCCATTAATAGGCTATGTGACCTGCTTACATCACAGGAGGTCTAAGTCACATATGGTAGGAGGAGCTTGCTGAGAGGAAAAGGAAAATGTGTCACAGGATATACTGAGAGAGCCATTACTGTTATGATAAAGTAGGCTTACTGGTTTTGGGAGTTGCTTGCTGCTTAGATGGGATAGACTTATTGGTTATGGGATCTGATCCTCTGGTGTCTGAATAAATGTTTTACTTCTACCTTCCATATGGAGAGTTTCTCATGTTTTGCGATACAGAACTACATAGGCATATTCACAATTATCGTCGATGTTGTGTTTATTGCCTTGCTAATATACCATGTATTTTTGAATTCTTCATATTCATCATTTTTTGTGGTGCAGCAATGTTTCATTAAAGGCATGTGCATTGTTTTTTCAGCCTTTCCCTAATTGATACATATCTACTTTTTCTGCAATTCTTCTTTACCAGAAAGGACTACTGTGAATATTTTGTTGTATGCAGGGATGGATTCTCTTTTGTTCTTTTTCCTTCTTCTCTTTTCTTTCTTCAGGGCCCTCATTTTTTTTAAGAAACATTCAGAACTCAATAACAACTTGAATTCTGCATTAGGTTCTAAGGTCTGATGCTAGCCTAACATTGACCTTAACTTTCAGAGGTAGTGCTATGGGTGATTGGGGTGGGGGCAAAGGGTATGGGATATAGATGGGATCCTTTTCTTTATCTTCCCAATTCCTCTTGCAGTTGGAATCTCCCAAATTCTGTCTACCATTCTGAATTGGAAAGAAAAAAACCCTGCTCAATTGACAAACTTACTTGATTAATGGGTCAGTAAATCAATCCAAAGTACTAATGCAGTACAGATCTCATAGAGTAGAGTTGCTGATGGGACCTATGAAGGAGACCGAGATAGACTGTATAGGATATAGGATCAAGAAGTGGGAGGGACCTTAGGGAACATTTCATCTAACCTCTTCATTTTACAGATGAAGAAACTGAGATCCAGTATTGTCTTTGTCTTCAAAG
>CM053622.1:226576458-226602870 GCA_028646595.1 Phalanger gymnotis | reverse complement strand
CTCTAAGTAGAAGGCAGAAGAATTAAACATTTATTCAAGCTCCAAAGTAACAGACCCACTAACCAGCATCCCCATTTTGATATTTTGATCAAAAGCTTCCAGGCCCAATAAGTCCACCTCACAAGAGTAACCAGGAGGCCACAGAAAGACATGATGCCATTAAACCAAATCATATTCACGTTTCCCCTCTCTGGTAAGAAGATTACCCACTGGCCTCAAGTCCTTGCTCAGTACTCCTTGGTCCACACACGAGTCGGCTCTGCTTCCGCTTCAGCTTTATCTTCAGCTTCGACTGTAGCTGTCTCTGGCTCCAACAGAAAATCAATCTTCAAGTTGTCTTCTCTCCTCTTATAGAGTTTTTGACACCATCAAGCGTCGTCTGAATGACCAGAGCTTATTGGTTCTTGAGTTGGCCCCTCCCCTTAGGACCCTGGGAGGTTCACATCCACATAGGTTAGGTTAACACCTAATAGGGCATGGCTTTGGAGTTAACACCTGCCCTTAGCCAGCCCCACCTTGAGCCCCACCTCAGTCATCAATCCATACCCACATAGGTTCCACACCTCATAGGGCTTTGGGCCTGGGGCTTAGCACCTAGTAAGGCTTAATGAAATACACTGAGTTACTCAAAGAAAACAAAGGCCATTTTGCTTACCAACACAATGGAAAATCAGAATAGGGCAACTAGAGCCAAGAAAGTTGAATAGTAAGAAACAATAAAATAAGCATTCCCCTCCTCCCCCACCAAAAAAAAAAACCTTCTTCCAAATAGGTCTAGAAAATTAACCAGACTAAATTCTAATGGAGAAATCAAGAAAAGAATACGTCTTTTTTTCAGTCCAGATTGGCCAAGGGAGATAGACAAAGGTCTGTGAACGTTATGGATGGGGTCAGAGGGGTGCATTCAGACCAAAACTGGGTTCCCACAGGTACAAACAGGCAGCTTTGTTATTCACTACCTAGTTCTGAATGATGGGAGGGATGGCATTCCTGGGCAGGTAGGCCTAGGGAAGTGTACCAATAGAGGACCGAGTTCAGAAGTAAGCGGAAGCAGTGATATGGCTCAGACCCCAAAAGAGATTAGGGCGTCCATTCCAGCATAAGCCCAGTCTTCACAGGAATAGCCAGGACAAGATTCGCAAACCAAAGGGGAGCTTAAAATTCTATCACTCTGAACTCAACACAGCTTTTTAATTAGCTGGTAAGGGCTGAGTCCACCAACATTGTAGGCCCAAAACCAAGTCAGGGACTTGTAGAGCTCAGATAAGGGGAGCAGAACTTTGCCCTGAATTAGACCACTTTGGGAGCACTAAAAGCTTGCAGGCCTCCAGCCTGAGCTGTCCCTGAGATCCTGGAGTAACACAACACTCATTACCCTGCAAGAAAGCAGCAAAGAAAATCAGCCCATATATTTCCTCCTGAAATTTACAGAGTCTAACCCTAACATAAAGCCTGGAGACAGGAAATAGGTTGGAAGAATGAGCAAAAAACAAAAAAATACAACCATAAAAAGCTTGTAGGTGATGGTAAGATACAAGATACAAATTTGGAAGAAGAGAATGACTCCAAAACATCTGTTCAAAGACAAAAACAGCTTGAACACAAATGCAACTAAAATTTAGAAAAGATGAAGCAAAAGTTAAAAAGGATTAAGACTTTTTAATAAATAAGTGAGAGCATCTGAGGAGGAAAATGAGAGATGAATGAGGGCTGTGGAAGAAAGAATTGGAAAGGGAATTAATATCTAATAAGAGATTCAAAATCTTGCCCAAGAAAATAACTCCCTAAAAATTAGAATGTGCTGAATAGAAGCCAATGACTTCATGAAGCAACAAGAAATATTAAAATTAAGTCAAAAGACTTAAAAAGTAGAAGAAAATTTAAGGTATATCTTTGCTAAAATCAACTAACCTGGAAAATAGATTGAGAAGAACAAATTTAAGAATCTTTGGACTACCTAAAAGCTATGACCAAAAAAGAACCCAGACATCATATTCAAGAAATCATCAAAAAATTGCCCAGATCTCTTAGAACCAAAGAGCAAACTGGAAATAGAATGAATCCAGTCACTCCCTGAAAGAAATTCCCAAATGAAAATTCGAAGAACACGATAGCCAAAAACCCAGAGCTTCTAGGTTGAAGAAAAAGTACTACAAAGAATTTATGTACTGTGGAGCCATAGTCAAGATCAAATACCACTGAGCAGGCCCTCTATAAAAGAAAGGAGAGCTCAGAATATGATATGCCAGAAGGTATATGATAGAGGCTTACAACCAAGAACAATTTGCTCAGAAAAATGAGTATACTATAACTTACATTACCTTTCACAGAAGAGAGGTTGAGGGACTACCAGAACAGAATACTGCACATACTGTCATATGGGGTCCTTATATCAGATGTTTTTGATTGTTTTTGTTTGGACCTAGAGTCAGGAAGACTTGGGTGCAAATCCAGTCTCAGACATTTGCTAGCAGTGTGACCTTGGGTAGGTCACTTAAACTTTGCCTGCCTCGGTTTCCTCATTTGAAAAATATGGATAATAATGGCATCTACCTCTCAGGGTGAGGATTTTTGTGAAGATAAAATGAGATAATATTTATAAATAAAGTGTAATATGCATGCTTGCTATTACCATTATTACTATTTGTCACAAGAGAGTGTTCAACCTGGACTAGGAGTTGAAATGACTATGATATAAAATCAAAGGACTTCAATAAACCTTTTTTATCAGAGAAATTCTGTGTGTGTGTGTGTGTGTGTATGTGAGAGAGAGAGAGAGAGGAGAAATGGAGACAACTCTGTTTGTATGAGTTTAGTCTTAGTAAATAGGACCATATTGGGTTATCTATTAAGAATGAATAGATTAAGTTAGCATAGGAGTAGCATAGGGGTGAGACTTGAAAAACTTAAGGACTTGGGAAACATAGGAAAGGTCTGGAATAGTGCCTGCCAGGAATTGGAGTCAACCATAAATTAGTAAGAGAACTGCCAGCAACAACAAAGCCTAGGCAAAGTTTAGATAGCATAAAGTTGTAGGAGAACAAACAGTCAGGGTTATACTACTTTCCCCAGCAATTCCAGACAGCTCAGGTTTGGGATGAAAAAAAGGGGGTGGGAGGATAGCTGTATTTACTCATGGTTAAGAATTAGCAAGGCAGATATAGAAGAAGAGAAAGGCCTTGGAAGGGAAGAGAAGATTCTGGGAGTTGTGGGGTTCTAGCGAGAGAAAAATTAATCTTAGGAGCATGTATTTTCCACAACTCTGTCTTCAATGATTCTGCTGAAGGAGGAGAAATAGACACACAAAGTATTAAAATTCATTAATATTTATTTCATATTATGACCAGAGTAAAATTTTTATTTTGAAAAAAAAGAGCTCAAATTAATGCAATATTTTAAAAAGAAAGGAGAAAAAGAGAATTCAAAGCAACCACTTAACATTTGTTTTCTTACTTCAAAAATTTGATCTAGTGGAAGTCATGCCTTGGGGTTAGAAAAGACATAGGTTTAAGTCTACCTCTGACACTAAATGATCACAGACAAGTCATTTGACCTCTCTGAGCTTCAGTTTCCCCATCTGTAAAAGAGAAAATAATAGCTATAGTGCTTTCATCTCAGAGACTAATTGTAAGGATCAAATGAGGCAATGGATATGAAAGGCCAGGCATAAATGCTAGTTGGATGAAAAAATGAAATGTTTTACAAAGCACCAATGTCAGCTATTATTAAACAAACTGTAATGGTGATACCAGAAGATTAAAAGACGGTAGGAAGATCAAATTTGGAGGGCGGAATTTTTGGTTCTCTATTACGAGTGAAAAAGTTTTAGAAAAGTTATAAATATTGACAAAACTTATAAAGAAGATATAGAAAGAGAAGTTCTATTCAAAACAACTTACAGAATATATGTAACATTTGGGAGTCTACTAGGATACCAACAGGAACTTTATGAATTCACCTACAAAACATACTTTACGAAAATATAGACCTAAATAAATAGAAGAATATTAATTAACAATAGACTGAGCCAATATAATAAAAATCACAATATTACCTAAATTAATTTACTTGTTAAGTTCCATACCAAGTTACCAAAGAAATACTTTAAGAGGCTAGAGAAAATAGTAGCAAAATTAATCTGAAGGAACAAAAGTCAGGAATCTCAGGTGAAGTAATGATTGTTTTTCCTTTAAAAAAGAAAAGGAGCACAAAAGAATCTAGTAGCTTAGTGCTCAATAAACCCAAAGACCCTGACTATTATAGGAAGGACTCACTCTTCAACAAAAACCATTGGGAAGACTGGAAAGTAGTCTAGAAGAAATTAGGTATAGACCAGTAAGTCATACCATATACCAAGATAAACACCAAATGGATACATGAGTTAGATATAAAAGTTTACAGATAAAGCAAAATAAAGGAGCAAGAAAGAAATTACCTTTTGGATCTACAGATAGGGGACAAGTTTAAGACCAAATTAATGGATAAAGAGAATCACAGAAAATAAAATGGCCAATTTTGATTACATAAAATTGAAGATTTTTTGCACAAACAAAATTAATGCAATTAAAATTTGAAAGAAATCAATAACTTGGAAAAAATCTTTGTAGTAAGTTTATCTGATAGAAATCTCATATATATCCAAGATATATAACAAACTTATTCAAATTTATAGAACAAGAGCCATTCCCCAATTACTGCAGTGTCAAAGGACATGACCAGGTAGTTTTGAAGAAAAGAAATTCAAGATATCCACAAGCATATGGTCTAAATTACTAATAATGAAAGAAATACACATTAAAGCAACTCTGGGGTTCCATTGCATACTCGTCAGATTGGCAAAGATGAGAAAAGGGGAGAATGGCAAATATTAGAGTGGCTACAGAAAAACAGGCACTATCAGTGGAGCTGTGAACTGGTCCAGCCATTCTGGAAAGTAATTTGGACTAATGTGAAAAAAACCACCAAATTACACATGTCCTTTGACCCAGAAAAAAAAAAAAAAACAACCTGCCACTGGGCCTGTGTCCCAAAAAGATCAAAGACAAAAGAAAAGGACCCATATGCACAAAAATATTTATAGCAGCTCTTTTTTGTAGTGACAAAGAACTAGAAACTAAGGAGGTGCCAATTGACTAGGGAATTATTTAAATATTTGGATATATACATATATCTTATATGAATGTAGTAGAATACTGTTCATAAGATATAAAAAAGGAAGTTTCAGAGAAACTTAGGAAGACATGAACTGATGAAGAGTGAAGAGAACTAGGAGAACAATTTATACAATAACAACATTATAACAGAAACAATTTTAAAAGAAACAATTTATCAATGTAACAACAACAAGAAAATGACCTCCATGATTACAAAATGCCAAGGATGAAACATGTTACCAACCTCTTGAAAAAGACATAATAGACTCACAAAGCAGAATAAAGTACCAAATTTCCCCAGGTATAAGATGCACCTTAATTTTGGAGCCCGAAATTTGAAAAAAAAAATGTATTAATAAAGTTATTGAACTCAAGTTTTATTCATCATAAAATTCATACAACTCCTTATCACTGTCAAAACTCCCATCCATTAGCTTGTCCTTGTCTGTGTTTGATGATGAATCACTGTCTTCATATATTGCCTCATCCTCAGTTCCATCTATGGCATTTGAAATGCCATACTTCTTAAATGACTTGACAACGATCTCAATCTTGATTGTATCCCAGGATCTTTTCACCCAGGTACAAACTTCTCCTATAGTTGGTTTCTTCACTCTTGCCTCTCATGGCCTTCTTCTGCTGTGGCATTTTCAGTAGGGTTTCTTCTTCTTGTAGACAGTCTCCAATTGTTTTTTCAGTTGGAGGAGGACCAAACTTATGTTCAGCAGCACGATTTCCATTCACTTTTGCAAAGTGGATCACTTTTAACTTGAATTCAGCACTGTACGAAAAGCTTTTCTGAGCCATTTCTGGGCAGAACGTGGCAAAACATAACCTAGTATACCGGTAACAAATGCAAAACAATGAGCGCAAAGACAACAAGCACAAAAAAGCAGGAAATGCAAAAATCTACAACCACTGTATAAGATGCAACCAGTTTTTAGACCCCAATTTTTTTTAAAAAGGGTGCATCTTATACATGGGGAGATATGGTAAACGTTTTTGGACATAGCCAATATGGGAATTTGTTTAGCTTAACTAAACGTATTTGTTGCAAAGGTATTGCATTTCTTTTTCTTTTCCCCATGGAGAGAGGAGATCAGAAAGAAAAGATTAGGGATAGGGTTCCAAAAAGAAAAAAAAAATCACAAGAGAACAAAAGACCAGAGGAATCAGTAACAAGAAAGGTAGCCTTGAAAGTGATATGCTGAATTAGTTAACTGTTTTAAAAGAAAAGCAAGCTCTACATAACATATATGTATATGGAAATGCTAATTTTTATTTGGTGTTTGTCAAGCACAGTATAAAAAAATTTTTTTAACTTTGGAGAGGGGATCCAATTCAAATAAGTAAATATTCTTTCAAAGTCTATTTTTTGCAAAGCACTATGCAAAATGCCAAGAATCCAAAAAAAAAACACCCAAACTCCAAAATACCCAATCCCTACCTTCAAGGAACTTAGATGGGGGGGTGGAGTGGAGAGTAGGGAGAATATCCAACAAATAAATAGATAATTATTTACATAATGTGAGGAGGGAGGCCAATGGAATTGAAGTGTTCATTTTAGCCCCACAAAACCCAGTCCTCCCAGCTCCTAGGGTCTTAAAATTCACAGCTCCTTGAAGGAAGGGACCATGCTTTTGCCTTTGTTTCCTCAGTGCCCAGCACATGGTAAACATTTAATAAATGCTTGCCAGTTGTCATCTGAGAACCGCTCTGGCTAAATCCAGACAGACCCATGGTCAAGTTGGCCACAGAGAGATACATTTCTCAGTTTCATTAACTCAAGCACTTCAGGAAGATTACCCCTAAGTTTTAGAGGGATTGATGTCTGCTTTAGGTTGAGAAAACATAAAGTCAAGAAATCACCGATATTTGAAAAACTGAAATTCTCAACCTTTAGGTCTCCACCAATACTTCTTTCCATTTTATAAAGTTGATGAAAGTTTCTTTTCTCTCAGTCAGATTCCCCTCTATTTAATTTTCAAACTTCTGAATGTACAAAGGAAATTGTTGATTCCTCAGACCTTTACTCTGAAAAACAAAAACTCAAATGAATTCACTTTTTTTGTTTGTTTTTGAGAGGGAAGGCAGGGCAATTGGGGTTAAGTGACTTGCCCAAGGTCACATAGCTAGTAAGTGTATCAAGTGTCTGAGGCTGGATTTGAACTCAGGTGCTCCTGACTTCAAGGTCAGTGCTCTACTCACTGCACCACCTAGCTGCCCCTACTCAAATGAATTCGACTTCATTTGCAAAAGGAAAAAAAGAAACTTCAAAGCCTTTGGAAAGTCTCCCTTTAATTTGGTTTGTTCATCCTTCCCATGTTTTAAAAGTGTGGGAGATGAAAAGAAAACTTTGTGGTTGTTCAGTCTTATCTGATTAGGTTTTCTTGGCAAAGATACTGGAGTGGTTCCCCATTTCTTCTCCAGCTCATTTTACAGATGTGGAAACTGAGGCAAACAGGGTTAAGTGACTTGCCCAGGGTCATACAGTTAGTAAGTGTCTGAGGTCATATTTGAACACGGGTCTTGCTCATGCCTGGCTTGGTACTCTATACACTGCACCACCTAGCTGCCCCAAAAAGAAAAGTAACCCTGCATAAATTCTCCCTCTTGTATATCTACCAACTGCAAAGCCTTCTAGATCAGGAAAGTGGGAGAATAGAAAAGCACAGATGCTCTCCATTAACATCTCAGGCACATTTGTGTTGTTTTAGGTGAATTAACCATTAACCCCTAATCTAGGAATTTGGAGAAGGTGTTAAAATATTCTCCCCTTCAAAGACTTACAACCTAAATCCTTATCAAATCTTCACCTGATGTTTAGTCACCTCTTCCATTCAGGCTACCAGCTCCTCTCTGAATTTCTGTTACTCTATTATCCCAGGGCTCACCACGTCTGACCACTCTAGTCTCCCTCCCACAGAATATTTCCCTAAAGCAAAGATAGGGTTAGTATGTGCCAATCTAGACAAGTCAAACCACCACTTGCCCTTCCCTTTGGATCCCAACAGAGAGATCCCAGGATCCTGAATCCATGAAGCCTTGGAACAGCCCAGCCTCTCACACCACTGGCCCTGCCTGCATCTATCATTAAGGAGAGCAATCACTGCAGAGAAGGGATTCACTTTCCTCATCTTCACCAACACCAGATGCTGAACAACTGCCACTGACCAGCAGGCAAACCCATCAGCCCTGGGAGTGGCAGCACCCCTTAGCTTACTGGTCCTGCTTTCAGTCAAGCCCCCACAGCTATCTTGAGAAGCAACCATGGTGGAGATACAGCCTAGCAATTGTTTCTGTGAGTGCCATAGCCACAGCAATTGAAGATCCAGAAAAGAAACATTTGGCTTCTAAAGGTCTTGGCATTGTCAAATGGTTCAACATCAGAAACTGGTATGATTTTATCAGAAGAAATGAAACTAAAAAAAAATGCATTACTATCTTTGCTGCTGCACCTTAAGGACTATAGGCTTTTTCCATATGACTTGCAGCTGAAACCTTCTATATGTATTGCCTCTGATATGAAAATGTAAACACCTTGAAAGCAGGGACTATTTTCTATTTGCACATGGTAAACACTTAACAAATGTTTTCCTGTTATTCATTCATCATCAATATCCTGTTTGTGTACCTCAAAGCTTTATCCTGAGACTTCTCTCTACCCTCTCACCTGGTGACATCATAAGCCTCCCACGGACTTAATATCATCTTTATACAAGCTATTCTCAAATCTGTACTTTATAAAGGATAATCCCAAATCCCAAATACCTTTTACCCAAGTCTCTTTCCTAAGCTTCAGTTCTGTATCAGCATCTGCCTATTATACTTTTCAAACTGGTTAATGCATAGGAACCTCAAAATCAACATACCCACAAGAACTCAGTATTTATCAGAACTCATTATTTACCCCTACCAGACATGCCACCACCTCCCCATCTCATCTGTCTTCAGAACCTTCCTAAGTCTGACAAGGACATCGTCATCCTTCTAGTCCTTCAGGTTTTTAATTCAGAAGTCATTCTCTTTTCCACACTGTTCCTCACCCCTTATATCAAATAGTTGCCAGGACTTATTAATTCCACTATATCTATCTTTCACATGTTCCCTTCTCTCACTCTAGTTCAGGCCTTTACCACATTTCTCCTGGACTGGTCCAAGAGCCTCCCAATTTTGTCTCCCTGCCTCAAGGGTATCCCCTCTCTCCAATACTTTCATCACGCTGCTGATAAAGTGATTCCTAATACATAGGTCTAACCATGTCACTCCTCTGCTCTATAAACTCCCCTGGCTCCCTATTCCTGGATCAAATACAAACTCACCAGTCTGACATATAAAGTTCTTCACATTTTGACTCCAAACTACCTTTTCATGTTTATCGTTCTCCTTCCCACGCTATGGTGCAGCCACACCAGCCTTCTTGCTATGCTTCACACAGGAAATTCACCCCATTGCCTGTCTCCATGTCTATTCAGGCTTTCACCTAACCCTGCTACTCTCTCCTCTCCTCTGCCTCTCAAAATTCCCAGTTTTCCTCAAAGCTCAGCTTAAGATCCATCTTCTGCATGAAGTCTTTTGTGATCTGCACCTGTTGCTAGTGTCCCTCCTCCTATAAATTACCTTGCGTTTACTTTGTTACATATTTTCTTTACAATTTTGTATCTCCATATTGCCTTCTCCAATAGAATATAAGCCTGCCTAGCAGACAGTAGGTGATTAATAAATGCTTGTTGCTTGATTTTACTAACTATATTTAATATATTTATTTTATATGGCACTTTATATATGTTAACTCATTTGACCATCACAACCATCCTGTGAGACAGGTACTATTACTAACCCCATTTTACAGATGAAGAAGCAGAAGCAGATAGAGTTTGTGACTTACCCATAGTCACACAGCTATTGTCTAAGGCAGATTTGAACTCAGGTCTTCTTGTCTCCAAGGCCTGGTCTCTATCTATTTCGACTCTATTTATTTTTCATCTGAAATCTGCTCTCCCAAACTCTAAGATGTAAATCAAATTATTCCCAACTTTCCTCTCTACCTCTGTCACAAACTCTACGATGGAGCAACCTTCCCCTACCCCCACCCCACCAAAATTCCCCATCATTTCTATATCAGCACCTGTTAAAAAGAATCAGATCCACAATATAATTTCCCTGTGTTGGTTCCTCTACCTTATCAAAACAAGTCGAGAAATTATTGACTGTCTTCCTATGGCAAAAAGAGAGTACCAATGAGTGTTAAAATATTTTAAGTCCTCCATCACTACTAAAAGGACAAACAACAAAAGAAGCATGACTATATCAGGCTGGTGACCCTTCTCCCACCCTACCCACTCACTTCACCCAAATGCTTTCTACCCTGTTTCTTCCCTCTGGTTCCTGGATTTCCTCTCATGAGTATGTCTTCTTAATATACAAGATTGGTCTCATAGCAATCTCCTTTCAAATATTCTGTTTCTTTTGAAAAAGATTTATACCTCCAGAGTCATATTCTAGTCTTATCCTATTAGATAGTAATAATAGCTAGCATTTCTATGGCACTGATGGTTTGCAAAGAGCTGTACATACACTATCTCATTTGACCCTCACAAAAACTCTATGATACAGGGGCTATTATTATTCTCAGTTGCAAAATCAAAATGATCATCTGTAAGATTAGAAAACTCAGACTGAGGGTAGTTATGAGACTTCCCAGAGTCATAGAGCACCTATCTCCCTCTTCTTCAGGAAAATATTAAAATTTGTTCTTTAGCCTCAAGTATTCAAAGACCTTTCTTCTTCCCTGCCTCCTCTTTATAACATTTTCCACTCCAACCTCCTGACACTGGTTAGTATTGATATCTGTTTCACCAGATTCTCCTAATTCTGCTTCTTTTCCTAAAGTCTGGCCTGCCTTTTCCTCCCCCTGCTCATGTCCTTCTAATCCTTCTCCTTCAGCTCCTCTTCTAATTCAAATCCCTCTTCTCCTTCACATGTCCTTAAGTTCTACCAAATTTCTCCTCCTTAAATTTATTCTGACATTCTTCACAATTCCTTCCTCCTCTTTCTTGTTTGGAAGCTAGATGTGGAAAGATCTCTGGAGTACTTTCCAACTCTAACAATCTATAGACCTTATGAATTTATACAATCCAGGGTACAGGGGAAGAGTCAGAAGAGTAAGAAGCTTGATTTCATGCTAGGTCACCTCAATTCAGTGTTATTAAATGGTTTGTGGTTCAGCCTTGTCTGACTCTCCATGTCCCTATTTGGTGTTCTCTTGGCAAAGATATTGGAGTGGCTTGCCATTTCCTTCTCCAGCTCATTTTACAGATGAGGAAACTGAGGCAAAATTAAGTGACTTGCCCATAACTAGTAAGTGTCCAAGTTCAGATCTGAACTCAGGAAGATAAGTCTTCCTGACTCTAGGCCCAGAACTCTACTTTGCCACCTAGCTGCCCAAATTAACTGTTTAGTAAACATTTAATTAAATTGTATCTTTGTGTTCTGGTTTCTAGTGTTTTCCCTTCAAATACAAAAAGAACTCACAGATTTATTTCCATTATAGAATATCTTCATAAATGATTAGGGCTCTGTTCCTTTGAAAAGGTAAAAGGAAAAATCTTTTTGATTGCTTTAGAAGCATTTGATCGATTTCACAGAATGATCTTCCTGGACTGTAAAATTAAACTAATGAAGGTTCTTATTTACTATCAAAGTTAGTATGCTACAGGGGAAAGGACATTACATCCTGAGTCAGAAGGCCTAATCACGTGTCATTGGACAAGAAACTTAACCTCTCTGGGTCTCAGGTTCTTCATCAAGAAAATGAGTGTATTAGATCAGATGGTCTGTAAGGTTGCTTCTAATTTCATAGTCTAGTGATGTATGTTTACATCCAGTGACCTGTGTCAAGAATTGATTCATAGATTCTCTAAGTTGTCAGAGTGTAATGTGGTATCTTGTACATAGTAGGTACTTAATAGGCATTTGTTGACTAAATGATGTTCTAGTTATTTTAATGTCAAAGAAAAAATTTTAAACTTTACAGAAGGGCTTCTCAAAAATTAACATCAGGCCTTCATCTTTTGTATGTACCTCTGTGTGTTAACTCATTTGACCTACAAGAATAACATGACATTCTTTGAGGCTCTAGACAGTCTAAGGGCTAGAGTTCTCATGGGCCACTGTAGCATTCCTCTTCTATTACTGAGAAAAATATTCCAGCTTCCCTAGAAACAGCCTTTGTTTTTAAATGACGATGTTATCTCCAGTTGGTTTTTCCTACTTTCATTAAATCTGTGTATTTTGGAAGAATATTTTAAGTTTTATCAAAAGCCCTTTGCCTTCAAAGTGCTTTCCCCACACTAACTGGCAGCCTCTCACAATGTCCGTGGCTATAGCAATGTGTGATCATGTCTCTTATCCTGGAAAAAACTAGGACATTCAGAAGTTAAATATATCTTAACTTACTTTATATGTCAAGTCAAGGGCAGGCCTAGAAATATAATTAAACTTCTTACCATAGCTCAGTTTTCTCTTCTGTCAAATGACGGGCTGGGATTAAATGATGTCTAAGATCCCTTCCAGTTTTATGACCTATGATTCTAGTTTGGCTGCCTAGTTCATTAGGTTTCACTGCAAAATAAGGTAATCATTTCTTTGGTCTGATGTATGCCTAAAGACAGAGAAGATGTTCACACTTTTATGAGCAGTTTCCTTGCCAGAGAAGTTCTATGTAAAACCATTTCACATGGGAATAATAGTTATATGTTTCCTTGAGCTTTCTTGAGATCAATACTTCCTGATTAGGCATACCCCAGCTGTAATCCCCTATACATACATAAACACACACACACATATTCACACACAAGTTAGTTTGATTTTGGGTAAAATGATGAAATAAGGGTGAGTTGCCCCTTTGTGCTAGTCTATATGGGTTTGGGCCACACAATGGAAAAACACTGGACTTACAATCAGAAGACCTGGGTCAAGTCTTGGCTCCTTCACTTATGAAACATTTAACCCTGAGTCAAGCATTTAACTTCTCAGCTTCAGTTTTCTCATCTGAAAAATGTGGATAAAAATACTTGCACAATCTTAAATATTTCACAAGGTCAGGAAGATTTAGGTTCAAATCGAACTTCAGTCAACTATTGGTTATGTGACCCAGGGCAAGTCACAGGGCCTTAGTTTCTTCATCTGGAAAATAAGGAGGCTGTACTCAATCACCTCCAAGGTCCCTTCTATCTTTAACTCTATGATCTTGTGATAAGCAAGAGCTCTGCCATAGAAGCAGGAAATGATTCCATCTATACACAAATATTTAGAGCAGCTTTTTTTGTGGTGGCAAAGAACTAGAAATTAAGGGAGGACCCATCAAATGGGGAATGGCTGAACAAATTATGGCATATGCATGTAACGAATGTTATGTTACATGTTACAAGAAACTAAAGAAAGCAGTGGTTTTAGAGAAACCTAAGAAGACATGTATAAACTGATACAGAATGAACAGAACTACGAGAAAAATTTTGTACTATAGCACTGTAAAAATGAAAAGTTTTGAATGGCTTAAGAATCCTAATCAACATAAGGATCAACTATGATTCTAGAAGACCAATGATGAAATATACAAACCATCTCTTGGTAATGGACTAAATATGCAAAATGGAACATACATTTTTGAACATGATCAACACGTTCGTTTTTATTTTTATTTTGCTTGATTATGCATATTTGTTGCAAGCATTTTCTTTTTCTTTTCCAATAAGGGATAAAAAAAGAATCCTTGCTAATTGGAAAAAAAAATTTAAGTTTAAAAAGTTATGAGAATGAGTAGATGGTTAAGAAATGAAAGTAGATTACTGTTTAGAGAAGTCTGGCAGTAAAGGGAAGGAGAGAAGAGATAAGAGGTAGCTAGTGTGTGTGGCTGTGCTTGTGAGTAGGGAAGTCTAATGGAGATGAAAATCATCGTTGCTGAATAAATGGAGGAATTGTGAAGCCATGGTGTTAGGAGGTTTAACAGTATAGATGCTATTGTTAGGATAATGAAAGGTCAATAATAATAATAATAATGATAACAGAATCTGTATAGCAACCACTCTGTGCACCAGGCACTGTGCTAAGTGCTCTACAAATTATATCTCATCTGATCCTCCCAACAATCCTGGGAGAGAGATGTCAGAGCACTATAAAACAGGTTAGAGAATGATTGAAAGAATTCTAGGCGGTCACTAAAGAAAAGGATAGGAAGAGAACGTATAAGTAAATGACAAGGATTTCAGAAGAGGAGAGACTGTTAAAAATAATAGCCCAGAAGCATCAGTGGGTAACTAAAAGCATGTTGACCCTTACAGCTCACTCTTTGAGTTGGGACAATAGAAGGAGCAATGTTCATTGCTGAGAGTTTTGAGAACCAGGTTTCAATTAAAGATGGGGGTGGGGGGAGATGAGGAGGCCAAAGGAACAGTTTTAAGAAATAGAGGATTGTAAAAGGAGTTTGTTCTCAGTAGAGTTGAGCCATCAAAAAGTACAGTGGTGAGGTAGGAAAGGGATTAGGAAAGAGATTAATAGTGAATGATCTGGGGCAGCTAAGTAGTGGATAGAACACACACCCTGGTGTCAGGAGGACGTGAGTTTGTATCAATCCTCAGGCACTTACTATCTGCATGACCCTGGGCAAGTCACTTAACCCCAATTGCCTCAAAAAAAAAAAAAAAAGAGTGAATCGGCTGTGGAAAGGAAAGGACCAAGTTGACTGAGATCATTAGATCAGGTTTAACATTAGAAGGGACCTTAGAAACCATTAAATTCAACTCTCTCATCTTGCAGATGAAGAAACAGATACAGCGATTAAGTGATTTATCCATTTTAGGGAGTGCCCAGGCTATCCACCCTTCTTCCCCACCCCACCCCTCTTGCTTTTGACTCTCCCAACACTGGAATTTCCTTCAGTGCTTAGGGTCTCCTCATTCTGGAATATCCATCAACCTCTACACTAGGGAAAATCCCTGAGCCATGCTATCCCTTCTACCATTGGTGAATTTCCTCCAGGGTCTCCATTTTGGGGAGTGGCCCAAGCCAGCCAACTTTCATTTCTCTCCTAGCTGATGGAATGGTGGAAATAAGGGGAAAAATTACCAAGCAGACAAATAATCATACTGGAAGAATTTGTTGAATAGCCTAGCCCCAAGATTTCAGGTGTCTTGATAACGCTGTACAATGTGCTTTTTTTCCTACCCCCAACCTCTTCGCTGGGCTAGTATAGATGATAAAAGTAGCATCTGAATGGCAAGGCAGGGAAAAGAGGAGAGGTATGCTGCTCAAAGAAGCTAGAGAAACTTGGATTTCCAGTTATTAGCTACAGTAATTCTTTCTTGACAGTGTCACTAGAATTGCAAATGAGGAAAATGTTAGGTATGGTGCACCTGAGAGTGATAATATGACTGGATGAATTCAGAAATGATATCAAGATTAGATTCAAATATTAATAAGTAATGAATAGATGTCAACCTGGAAGATAATTCCAATGAAGCCCCCTAAAATCTGTCTTCTTCTTGGGTCTACATTTTTATCAAAATATTGGGTTAAAAAATAGCTAGTATCTATATAGTGCTTTAAAGTTTGCAAAGCACTTCATTAATATTAATAATAAATAGTAACAGCTAACATTTATATAGAAACTGCTATGTGCTAGGCAATGTGCTATGCACTTTACAAACATTATCTCTTTTGATCCTCACAACAACCCAAGGAGGTAGTTGCTGTTATTTATTATCCTCATTTTACACTGAGGACGCTGAGGCCAGAGGTTAAGTGACTTGCCCAGGGTCACACGGCTAATAAGTATCTGAGGCCATAATTGAACTGAGGTCTTCCTGGCTCTATGCTCCTTGCTCTATCCCCAGCACCACCAGATTCTCACTACAACTCTGTGAGGTGTGTACTATTAATATCCCCATCTTACAGATAAGGAAACTGAGCTTAAGATTAAGTAAGGCTTGCCTAGAGTTGCACAGCTAGAAAGTGCCTGAGGCAGGATTTCAATTTGGGTGTGAGCACTTACTCTATCCATTATCCTACCTAGTGCCCTATAAAGACATAGATGGGATACTTATCAAATTTTCATGTAACGCAAAGCTATATAGGATGGTTATACGTTGGATGCTACGATCAGAATCCAAAAAGAGCTCCATGGGCTGGAACAATAAGCCCTTTAAAAAAATTTTAGTTGTTATTATTGGACATGTGATTCCATTGGTATTGGTAACTCTCTACCAATGCAGATGAGCACCTGGCCTTCATCTTCCATTCTTAGACCATGCTTTGGAAACTGAGAGATTAACTGACTTGCCAGTACCTCCTCCCCCCACCCCATGTTTATGTGCCAAAGGTGAGAACAAGAAGATTGTGTGATACGGACCAAGCAATCGGACTTGGAACAAGTTAAAGCCAGACCAAATCTAATAAGATAAAATTTAATAGTGTTAATTGTCAAACTCACTACTTAATTTAAAATAATAATGATAATAAACTTCGCAAATTCAGGATAGGAAAGAGATCGCAGTTCAGGGTAATCAGAAGAGCACTAGACCTGGAGTCAAGAAGACCCTGGGTTCAAAATTCATCTCTATTAGTTGTTTGGCCTTGGGCAAATCACTTAATATCTCTTAGTCTCAGTTTCCTTATTTGTCAAATGGGGATAATAATACTTGTAATATCTAATTCACTAGATTGTTGTAAGGAAAGCCATTTGCAAGCCTTAAAGGAATATATAAATGGGAGTTGTTATTATTATTATGTAGCTGAACTACAGTCGGTTCGGACTTGACCTCTATGGTCCCTTCTTTTAAATCTATGCTTCTATGTGCAAAGAACATGAAGTGTTTTAATGTTCAGGTTGTTATTCCACATCACCACCCCACAATGTTTTGTTCAAATGCTAGAAGCATAACATCCTGAATGAGGAAGGTTTTATGGTTTGTTCTCTGCCTCTGTGCTCCACATCTGAAATATTATGTTCAGTTCCTGGAACCACATTTAAGAACATTGCCCAACTGCAAGAACAGGGTAATAAGGATAAGGAGACTAGAAAAAAAGGTCATATGTGGACTGGCTGAAGGCACTAAATATGGGTAACTGGGAGATGAAAGACAGGGGACACAAAATCATTGTCTTCAAATATCCAATGGGCTGTCAAAGGAAAGGATGATTAGATCTGTTCTGTTGGCCCCAGAGAGTAGATTTAGAAGAAAGAGAGGTAAATTGAGGTTTGAGAAAAATTAGGAGAACTGAGTGGGAGCTGCGGAGAGGCAGAGTTCAGCTCAATATAAGGAAAAACGATCAGCTGTCCAAAAGAAAAATGGAACGTTTCTGGAGGTAGTCAGCACTGTTTAGTGGTCTTCAAGAGGAAATTGATGACTCATTGGTTGGGGATACCATAGAAAAGATTTGTGACTCAGGTATGGTTTAGATTAGATGGTCTCTGAGTTTCCTTCTAATGCTGAGATTCTGGAAGGAACCTTGGAAATTATCTGGTCCCACTCCTACATTTTACAAATGAGGAAATGCTGACCTGAGAGATAAAAGCACTTGGCCAAGGTCACATAAGTAGCAGAATCAAGTTCTGAACCTAAGACCCCAGATTCCAACTTTAGTTCTCAATCGCAAAACAAAAAAAGTTTCTAAGAGTCACAAAATATCTAAGAAAGTTATAACTTTATACATGTTTCTAGTCTACTTAGATAGTTTAATTCTTTTCAATTCAGCAAGTACTTATTAAAAACCTACTATGTGCTAGTTACTGTTACTGTTACTGAGTGCCAGCGATAGAGAGAAAAAACTACAATCCTTGCCCACAGAAAATTTATATTCCTTTGTGTGCTCCTTGAGAACAGCTACTATGTTTTTGTCTTTCTCTGTATGCCCATGCCTAGCACAGAGCAGGGCTCAACAGGTGTTTAATATGCATTTTGACTAATTGACTAAGGGGGAGGGAGAGTAGTACAATATATACATATAAAATTAAATCCAAAATATGTGCAAAATGATTCCTGGGAAGGAGGGCACAGGTCTTACCTGAAAGGCACAGTTTCCAAAGATTTCAGAGTATAGAATTTCAAAATAGAACACTTTTTCTTTCCTTGTGGGGCATGCCTGTATCCCCTTTGCTTAAAGTGACGATAACCCAAATTTGTATAGTGATTTATAGTTTACAAAACTTCTTTCTCACAACAGTTCCGTAAAATAAATAGCATGACTATAACTATCCCCATTTTACAGATCAAGACACTGAGTCCGAGAGTTTAAACGACTATCCAAGGTCCCAAGTCTAAGTTGCTTAGCCTCTTAGGATGTCAGTATCCACATCTGCAAACTAAAGCAAGTGGATTTCCAAGGTGCCAGATACTTCTAGAATTCTAGGAGTCTACAAAATAAGAGGAATTCAAAAGTGGAGACAGAAACATAGTAAATTTTACTCCTAAAATTTTTTCAACCAAAGAATTAAATGTAACTCATTAACAGTGGCACTATTGTCCTCCACATCTCCATTACCTCCCAGAAACAGCGATTTGAGTTCCAAAATCTTTATAACCTATAAAGCATCTCTAGATTTCAAGTAGGAACAATCTGCAGAAATTCTGAAGTAATAAAACATTCGTCATACCAGGGGATCCTTGGGTAGGAGCAGCAAATATGGAGCTCTAATATATCAGTACACATATCACATATACCTTGGATAGTCACTGATGAGCTGGACCCACGCAAAATTGTAAAGGAGCAAGAAAAGTGGACTGAATTGTGCTTGTGAAATTACACACACTGCCAAGAATCTCAATCTGCTCCCTAGAACTCATGTTTGCAACACCAATATTCTTCTAAGGATGCTATATGGTTACAAATCATGGAATGCCAGGTTCTCCAAAGGAAAAAAAAACTGTATGTGACCCAAAGGGCAATGGAGAAATGCATAGTGGGTACAAGGAGACATTATCAAGATGATTCGTTTGCAAGTGGGGGTAGGAGCAATTTCTACCTAATATAGGTTGGGCTAGGTTACTAATTCACAAAAAATATATATTAAAATAATTAGAGAGAGGCCTTCAACATATTGATTGAGTCAGTCTTCTATGGAAAATCTGTGGAAGGACATGGACAAGAAGAGTATAAGATAAAATTTGGGTATGTAGTAATCTGTATCAGTGGAAGTAGCCCTGAGATCATATAAACATCTCGGCATCAAAGGAAACAGCATAAAGTTGGCCATTGTGTGAAATATCCAGAAAATTTTCAATTTAGGGGTTTGCTCTGGGGCTGCTTCCATGTGAGAGGTTGTTTTCTATTGGTCATTTACTTCTGGAAACATTTCTTTTTGAATATTCTATTTTTTCCAATTGCATGTAAAAACAATTTTTAAGATTCATTTTTTAAATATTGAGTTCCAAATTCTCTTCCTCCCTTCCCTCTGCAAAATGGCAAGCAATTTGATATAGCTTATACATGTTCAGGCACGCAAAACATACTTCCATATTAGTCATGTTGTGAAAGAAAACACAGCCAAAAAAAAAAAAAGAAAGAAAGTAAAAAAGTATGCTTTGATCTGCATTCAGACTCCATTAGTTTTTTCAGTGGAGGTGGATATTTTTCATCATGAGTCCTTCAGAATTGTCTTGGATCATTGTATTGATGAGAACAGCTAAGTCGTTCACAGTTGATCATTACACAATATTTCTGTTTGGTGTACAATGATCTCCTGGTTCTGCTTGCTTCACTTTGTATCGGTTCATGTAAGTCTTTTCTGGAAGCAATTCTCAGTTTCATGATAGGTCAGGGCTGATATGATGCAGGATTCCAGCTGTAGAGTTTGCTGCTTATTGTCCATCTAGGCCCTGTATCGCTACAATTTGGTGTTTTACCACTTGGCCCATAAGTGATGGGCTTTTTCTTCCTTTGTGCTAGTAAAAGCTATAGCAGGTAAACCCTAGAGATGAGACAATTATAATAAGCACTCCAAAAAGAAAAATACTGGCTGATCAATCACTCCTTGAAGACCAGAACTATGTTTTGGCCCTTCTTTGTATCCCTAGTAGTTAGCACAGAGCACCTAGCACAAAGTAAGCAATTCATAAATGCTTGTCAACTGACACACAAAATCTCCTGACTGACTCTGATTTGTAAAATCCATTTAAGTTACTGTATACATTATCATGGAAGAAGCTAAGTGGCCCAGTGGATAGAACACTGAGCCTGGAATCAGGAAAACCTGAGTTCAAATCACCCTCAGACATTTAATAGTTATGTGATCCTGGGCATGTCACTTAACCTCTGCTTGTCTCAATTTCATCTGTAAAATGAGCTGGAGAAGGAAATGGCGAAACACTCCACTATCTTTGCCAAGAAAACCCCATGCCCAGTATTGGCATGCTATGGTCCACAGAGTCATGAAGAGTAGGACATGACTCAACAACAACATGCGCTATCATTGAGTCGTAGCTTGAGTGGTAAAGGTGAACCTAAAAATCTTCTGAACCAATCATGTTATAGATAGGGGAACTGAGGTTCCCAGAAGCCAGGATTCAAACCCAAGTCATCTGATTCTAAATCCAATTCTCTTTTCACTATTTTCACACTGCCTTTTCAAAGTAGTAAAACTACATTTTAAAATGCTCTCTATGTTCCTAAGTCAGGCTTTTATCAAATTAAGATTGCCTAAATTAGTGAAAATCAAGGTCTTATAACTCACCACAACCCTGGGTTCTCAAAGGCCATTCCAGAGAAGTACAAGTTGTAAGAGGTCTTCAGAATCTGGAAAGGCGTTGATGGGTGGCACATCTATTGTCAGATGATCCGTCAGTTAAGCACAAAAAAAGTACATTACCAGAGGTCTGGCTGTCAGCTGAGCCCAAAAAAAGTACATTACTAGAGGTCTGACTAACCACCAGATTATGACTTTTTTTTTGCATAGAAACTCACAAAACCCTTCAATAACACATAAAGGTCTCATTATTTTCTTTATGCTAACACCAAGGAAATTATGGTACCTCAAGGTAAGATTTTACTATATTTGAGGTATCTAGGAGTATTGGGCCTGGAATCAGGAACACCTGAATTCAAATGCAGTCTTAAATACTCCCTGTGTGACTCGATTAACTTCCATTGTCAATTTAATAAATCAATTGGCTTCTATTTGCCTCAGTTTCCTTAACTGTAAAATGAGTATAATAATAGCACCTGCCTCCCATGGTTGTCGTAAGGATCAAATGAAATAATATTTGTAAAATACTTAGCACAGTACCTGGCACATAATAGCACTATATAAATTTCAGCTCTTATATTTAAAATTGTGACTGTTTTCTCAAAACACTTCAACATTTACTACATTTGTCAGTATCCATTGAGCATCTATAGGATGCCTCCTGTAGCATGTAATTTTTAAAAAATATTATCTAGTTGAAAAATGCCATCCACTTCTAGAGAGAACCGATGAACTCTGAGTGCATATTGAAGTATATTTTTTTTACTTTAGTATTCTTGTTTTTTTTGCAACATGGCTAATATGGGAATATGTTTGGCATGATTTCACATGTATAATTTATATCATATTACTTACCTTCTCAGTAGGTGGGGAGGGGCTGAGAGGGAGAGAATTTGGGACTCAAAAATTTTTTTAAAAAGAATATTAAAAATAAATAATTTTTAAAAAATATTATCTAGTTAGGAGCCTAGGACAATTTTTATGTTGTGACTCTTCAGACTACTGATGGAAAAACACAAGACATTTCACCACAAAGCTTTAACAAGGACCAAATGATTGTCCTACACCCAGATTTGAAAATGATCTTTCCTTACTCTTCCTTCCTCCCCTTCCCACAATGCAATTCTGCCAGTCCCTGCCCAAGGAGACTGCTCCCCTCCTTAGGGTGGGATGCTTCCTAACACATTCAGGAAGAGGTGAACAGAATGCCGGGGAGGCCCCTGAAAAGGAGAGTCCTTTCTTCCTAGGATGGAGAAGGTCAATTGTATGGGGCTGCAGCCGCTGGCACTCCCTCCCCAGAGGGGAGGGTTAAGCAGGGGGAAAAGAATGGAGGAGGAGGGCTGGTGAGGTCCTGGGCAGATAATGATCTCCAGCTCCTGCTCTCTCTGGTTCCTTGTTCCTTAGTATTGGCTGCAACATGGTCTCACCCACCCCTCTGCCTTTAAACCATCAGCAAGCCAGTGCCAAGCACTGGGGCCAAGTCATCATCGATGACATGTGAGCTGTATGTTTTCCAAATTTGCCTTCCTGCCTTTCTGTAAGAAAAACAAACTTGAGCTGGACCCCAACAAACATGACCGGAAAAATAACAACACTTGTGGAGGCCTGATAGTGGACCCTGCAGCCTCCCCTCCCCCATAATCTACACACACACATACATACACACTCACCTTCACACTGCTGACTGGAGCAATTCCCCAATATTGGGTCCCACTTCCAGATCCTAAAGGGGAGGTATGGCTGTCCCCTAAGCCTAGAATGCACTCTCTCCTGACCTAAGACTCTGAGACTCCCTAGCTTCCTTTAAAGACCAGCTCTACTACCACCTCCTACTTTCTTGACCCCAGCTGTTTGTAATAATAGAAATAACTATCATTTATACACACCGCTTCTGTGCCAGGCACTGTGCTAAACAGTGTGTGAATATCTCATTTGATCTTCACAACAACCCTAGGGAAGTGGGTGTAATTGTTATCTCCATTTTACAATTGGGGAAACTGAGGTAAACAGAAGTTAAGTGACTTACTCATGGCCACACAACTAAAAAGTGTCTGGGGCCGGATTTGAACTCTGGTCTTTCTGACTAAAGGCCTGGGGCTCTATCCACTGTGACATCTAGCTGCCTCTGTTTCTCAGTTCCCCAACTCTCTCCACAAAATTAACTTGCATTTATTTTGCATATAGTATGCATATATATGTGTGTGTATATTGAGGACAATTGTCCTTGAGGACAAAAATGGTTTCGTCTGTGTTTTTGTATCTTCCTCACCCCTCCTCAACACAATGCCTAGTACATAGTAGGGACTTATTGAATTCTTGTGGACCAATTGCTACATTATGGGGAAAGGTATTACAATTCTCACTGTTTAAATGGAATTCCTACCTCTACTGGTTAGGGAGATGATTTCACTGGTAGGCCAAAGAAATAATGCTGCTGAAACTTCCTGATGAATATAAGACAACAGATGTCTAAGGCTTAGAGCTAGAAAGAAGCTAAAACCTTATCTAACCCAGGACCCTCATTTCACGAATTGGAAAAGTGAAGGCCACTAAATGGAGGTGACTCGTCCAAGCATAGCTGGGATTCAACCCCGAATTCTAACTCCACATCTAGTCCCTTTTCCACTCTACTGAGATGCCGCCTGAGCTATTAAAGTATAAAACAGTAACAGCAATAATAAAATATTAATTTTGATTTTTTAAACCTAATGTTTAATAATACTGTCTCAAAACAGTTGTGAGGTCCCAAAGTGTAGAATCAAGTTATCTACTTCTTTGGTTTTCTGCCCATCAATCTCAGAGCCCAACAAAGGTTAGTTCAATTGAATGAAAATAAATATGAAAGGAGACTCTTCTCTAGGGCGCAAGCATCAGGACTCAGAATAATTAACATTCTTATTCGGAAGCTCCACCTGCCTAGCCTCTAGAGTAAACGAGGCCCTAGGTATGCTTGCTCAATGGGCAGCTGGTTGGCTCAGTGGCTAGAGCACCAGAGCTGGAGTCAAGGAGACTTATCTGCCTGAATTCAAATCTGGCCTCAGAAACTTACTAGCTGTATGACCTTGGACAAGTCACTTAACTCTGTCTCAGTGTCCTTATCTATAAAATGAGCTGGAGAAGGAAATGGCAAACTACTCCAGCATCTCTGCCAAGAAATCCCCAAATGGGGTCACTAAGAACAGGACACGACTGAAAAACCGACTGCAGGATTGGATGGAGAATTTACATAGCTAGGAATTCCATTCTGGAAGCCTGACTCTGGTAAGCTTGAATTGTCACTCGAATCACTTGGCAATCAGTAAGTTTGAGGGCTGAACCAAAGCAAGAAGGATACTATCAAACAAGTAAGGTTCTCTAATAACTGTGAGAATCCTCAATTATTCATGAAAATCCTTGGGACCCCTTAGACTACGATATCAACAACCAACAGTATACTTTGCATGCAAGCTACCATTTAAGAGAAGTGAGGGATTTTCCAATAGTTAGCTTCTGAGATGTGACTATAGGTAATGAGACGTCTTTTTATAAAGCACATTCAGCGAATGTTCTTCTACACATTTATTCCAACCTGGCTATCATTGCTGAAGACCTTTTTAGAACTCCCTTCTTGAATTAATGAATGAATGAGAAATCATTTAAGCACTTATTAGGTACCATACTATGCTAAACACTAAGGAATAGAAATGCTAGCAAGACAGTCTGCCCTCTAGGATCGTATACTCCAATAGGAGAAGAAAGCACATGAAAGGAAACTGAGGGGTTCAGGTATCTACATGCCCTGAGGTGTGGTTTGAAAATGGCCCAGAAGTGAAAGTCTAATGTTTTTAAAAATCATATTTCATAAGGTTCTTTCAAAACAACTAAGATTCTCTAGGATGTCCAAGATAAGGTAAAGAAAGGTTCACCAATCAGCAGTGGTTGGGTTCCAGTGGTAGAGTCCCGTTCTCATGGAAAGGGGGGACAAGGAAGATAGACCAAGAGTAAGTTGGGAAACTGTCTTCAGAGCCTGGAGCATGTTCTTTGAATATCCACAAATATTCATCCCTTGGAGAAAGCCTTTATATTTAAAAACAGTCAAAATCTCAAATACCGTGCAGTAATGACATTGATTTTCCAGTGTGGATCTTCAGGAGAAAAGACTTCAAGAAATCCAGTACAATTTTTCAAAATCTTACATTCGTATCAGTACTGACAACAAACAGCATGACAGTAATGTTGGTGGCAATGCCCTATATTCTATTATAGCCATTTTTAGTTTCTTCACAACTCCCTTCCTCCTTCACACCCTGCCTTTACCCTAGGTCCTCATACTCCAGTCACAGAGTCATGGCCCTTCAGACATTCATCTTCTGGCCTATTGTGAGGCCCAAGTAGAAGGAAAAGGGTGGGTTTAAGGGTGTAACTGGGTAAAAGAGGAGGATCAAAGAATGAACCAGACTGCTGTGAATGACTGACACTGGAAAGAAGACAGTCACTCCAGTAGACTCACTGTTTGCTTCTATTTTCTCTGCCAAGGAAAACTATTTTTGGACGTGTGTGTGTGTGTGTGTGTGTGTGTGTGTATGTGCCTTTGAATTTTTGTTGCAAGGGAAGGTTCTCTGGATAGAAGAGGTATATATTTGGAAATCAAGTTGATGTAAAAACAAAAGGCACCAATAAAACTTTTAAGAAGAGAATGATCTTGGGACTGGAAAGAAGAGAACAAAAATGGCTAATCAGGAGTTGATAATCAAGATAAGTAAGGAAAGAATTTAGGCTCACCCTTCCCTTGCATACATACACACTCCCTCATAAGTTCAGGTTGTTTAGCATAGATGAACTCTTTCCTGGGTCCTGAAAATACTGATAGATGTTATCTCTGAAAGACCTTTGGAAAATGAGAGAGATCGATGTGCCATAGGAAGCATCCTTTCAAGCTTTCGAAGAAGAAAGAGAGAGTCTGCAAACTAAAGCCAGTGAGTTTGACCTCAATTCCTGGTAACACTCTAACAGAGATGGCTGGTGAACACCTAGAAAGGAGGTAATGATCACAAAAAGGATTCAAGAACAAATCATGCTAGATTAACCTCATTTCATTTAGACAGGGATCCTAGCCTGGTAAATCAGGGGAATTCTATAGACAGATTTTAACTAGATTTTAGAAAGGAAATTGACAAAGTCTCATCCTGTTCTTATGGAAAGTGATGGAGAGATGCAATAGATTCCAAACTGATTGAATGGCCCCCACCCAAAAAGGAATTGTTAAATTCAATGGCTACACAGGCTTTTTCCAGTGCAGTGTCCCAAGGTTCTCTGGTTTGCCATGTCTTGCTTAACATTTTTTAAAACCGCTCACTAGTGTAGAGATGAATCAAGGTAGCATCTACAAAGTCTCCCCACTCCCCTCTCTTAGTGCCTACATTCTCCCTTTACCTGGGCATACTTAAGAGTAGAGCACAAGCTTGGTCCCACTAAGGGCAGCTTTGGAGGAGAGGCACATTACAGACACCTTGTTCTCTTTCACCTGAAAGAGCTGTTAGT
>CM053622.1:226506384-226575958 GCA_028646595.1 Phalanger gymnotis | reverse complement strand
ACCCATCTCATTTTGTACCATCTCGTTTTCTTTTTGCTTTCAATCTTTCCCAACATCACAGTCTTTTCCAATAAGTCCTGTCTTCTCATTATGTGGCCAAAGTATTTAAGCTGCAGATTCAGTATTTGACCTTCCAATGAATGTTCTGAATTAATTTCTTTAAATATTGGCTGACTTGATCTCCTTGCTGTCCAGGGAACTCTCAAAAGTCTTCTCCAGCACCTCAATTTGAAAGTGTCAGTTCTGTGGCACTCAGCTTTCCTTATACTCCAACTGTCACAGCCATGCGCCGCTTCCTGAAAAACCATAGCTGTGACTTTACAAACCTCTTTCAGTAAGGTGATGTCTCTGCTTTTTAGTATGTTGTCCAGATTTGCTGTAACTTTCCTTTGTAGGAGCAAGGGCCTTTTAATTTCATGGCTGTAATTTCTGTCTACAATGATCTTTGAGCTCAAGAATATATAATCTGACCCTGCTTCCATTTCTTTTCCTTCTATTTGCCAGAAAGGGATGGGACACATTGACAAGGTCTTAGTTTGTTGGTTTTTTTTATATTAAGTTTCAAGCCAGCTTTTACACTCCCCTCTTTCATCCTCATCAAGAGGCTTCTTCCTTCTTCACTTTCTCCCATAAAAGGGATATCATCTGCATGTTTGAGATTGTTGATATTTCTCCCTCCCCGCAACCTTAATTCTGGCTTTTGATTTTCCCAGCTTGGCATTGAACATGATGTACTCTACATATAAGTTAAAAAAAATAAGGGGACAACATACTGCCTTGTTGTACTTTTGTCACACAACAGAAATAGTGGTTGTAACCTGCAGCTTGGCCCAGTTTAAAGCCTCCGAATTGTCTTTTCACCTTTGCTATAGCTTATCCTCCTGCAGAATTTCCAGGGCCTTTATTTAGCCTTCTCTCTTACCCCTTCAGTTAGATTTTCAGTCATGTCTGACTTGTCATGATTCTATTTTGGCTTTCTTAACAAAGATACTAAAGTGGTTTGCCATTTCTTTTCCAGCTTATTTTACAGATTTAGAAACTGAGGTAAACAGGAATAAGTGACTTGCCCAGGGTCACAGAGTTAATCAGGTCTTCCTGACTCCAGGCCCAGCATTCTATCCAATGAGCTACCTAGCTGCATCCTAGGCAGAGGTCAAGTGACTTGCCCAAGGTCACATACTAAGTGTTTGAGGCCGAATTTGAACTCAGGTCTTCTTGACTCCAGGCCAAAGACTTGTAGGTCAGAAAGACCTAAGGTCAAATACAGCCTCAGATACTCACTAGATGTGTGAACCTGGGCGAGTGACTTAAACCTCTGCTTGTGTTTGTTTCATCATCTGCAAAATTAGGAGGATAATGATACTGCCTATATCTCAGTGTTGTTGTGAGAATCAAATGAGATAATTGTAAAGAGGCTAGCACGGTACCTGGCACATAGTAAATACTATATAAATGTTAGCTGTCATTATCATTGGCCTAAAAAACCTCTTAAGGTCCCTTCCAATTTTGAAATTCTATAATTCTGTGACTTTTCATTTCCTAACATCTTCTTTTCAGATGCCAATATTAACATAAAATTAGCCTATACAAAACTTCATTAGTTTGTCTAAAATTTATTACTTTGGCTTTATGCCAGTACGGTTACTTTTAATTCACCTTTGATTGGGTGCCAGGAGGAAGGAGAAAAATGTTGCTATATATTTATTTTGTTTCCCTAGCAATGAAGATGAATTTGATCCATCAAAACAATCTTGGCTGTTCTCCCACCCCCCTCGTGGTCAAGCAAGATCCTTAAAGATATGATCTGGGTGCATAAATCTGAACAGCTAACTAAAGGTAGGGAGAGGGAGAAGAGAGAAGAAAGTACAGTGTTTTACCCAAAAGGGTTTAGCCATAGCAGATATCCTACTGGAGATCTTGGCTCACACCATTTTAAGAAAATACTTTCTATGAGGTATCGTTTAGTTGAATTCTGAACATTCTAGTTTCCTTCCTTATTCCATAAAAGTGGTGATGGTGAGGCATACCAAGATAGACAAATTTTTTTAAAAAATCATGCGAAGTCTTCTTTGCTTAATGTGCTAATGTAATACAAATCCCAAAACAAAGAAAGTCATCAGAAATTATATAAGCAGTCAGGAAAGGATGGAATGGCATTTCAAAGACTTTAAAAATGTAGACTGGCAGATCTTCTGAAAGCTTCAATAGTAAACATTATGAAAAATCTGCCATTCTGCCCATGAAACCTTGTGCTCCTTTTTCTTGACTGTTGAACCCATGACTATTTTAAGGGAAGTTTGTCTATGTTTCTGTTTCATTGAATTCATCAAACTAACCCTTAATCTCTATTTGAAGTCCAAGGAACCTTTTGAACTTTTTTTTTCCTAAGTCTTTCAAAGCCCTTTTCCTTTCAACTAGAAAGTCTTATTTTGCCAAGAATATGCTGGGCTCAATTCTCATCAGTCAAAGTTTAAATATCCACTAAGATAAACTGCTTCCTAGGTTTCAGAGATGGTATTCTACGATAGAAAGGGCTGGACTTGAGGTCAGAAGACGTGTTCCAGTGCCCTTTCTGTCATTTATAACTTGTGTGATGGTGGGCAAGTCACTGAAACTTTCTGAGTATCACTCACTCATCTATAAAACTGATATTATATATAAATATATCATATATACATATATACCATAAATACAGATGCATATACATGAGATACTTTTATGGCCTTTTTTATAGGGGTATGGTGAGGAAATGTCTATATAAACTGTAAAGTACTATACAAATGTAAGCACTTATTAAGTAGTCTGCAATTATATGTGAGAATAAAAGTCTGATTAATTTAAAATATATTCTATGTGTATGAATGGTAAATTCCAATGTAAGCTCCTTGAGGGCAGAGACTGTTGTGGCTTTTCTTCGTGTCTACTGCAATTAGTCTAGTACCTGGAACACAGTGAGAAGTTAATAAATGATGGATGATTGACTGATCAAAGATAAACAAACAAACGCCCTCTTACATTTGTCTCCAGAACCCATGCTAATCTAATCTAGGTAAGATGTTGGACTTTCAATTAAATCCCTTGTTCATGTAGTGATAACCAAATACCAAAAGCAACCCAAAGTTCTTTAGGAGAATCAACTATTAACATCTAAAAATCATGCTTCGCCCAGCTGGTGAGCGATAATGGAATGAATTTTGAAATACTGCAGATTGTTTTACTTCTCTTCTAACCCCAAAGATTCACAGGTTATTTTTCTAGCAAGTAATAATGGATGTGACTGGCTCTTCGATCAAAAAGTCATAGATTCTGATAACTAGTTGGCTACTTCCAATGCAAAACTTTCCAGGTAGTATAAGATAATTAGTAGAGGTAACTGTGTGATAGTGAACAGAGTACTGTCTGGGCTCAGAATCAAGAAAACCTGGGTTCAGATGTAGCCTCTGACACTTACTAGCTACGTTGCTCTGGACAAGTCATATGTCCTCTTTGTACCTCAGGCAAATCCCTAGGATTTGTATATTAAACTATTCACCGTATCTTATCTTCATGTTTTCAGGGAATTCCTAGGCTCTGAGTTCCCTACTCCAAAGAAATCACAGATCCTTTCAGTATTAATAAGAGAATTAAAAGTGACCACTATAGATGTCAGTAGACATTCATAATCCAAGGGGAGACTTTACAACAATCTACTTCCAATCTATAATCAAAGACAGAAAGCACCCGATTTCTGGGCCCATTTCTGGGATGCTTCCACATTTCATTTTTCTTCTGCTTTCTGTATCTGGAACCACAGCCAGAGGTTTCTGGAAGTTGTTTTAGCTAGGATCCACTCTAGAATAACTTCACAGAATGTAGGCTGCATAAAATTATATGTGAAGATTTTTTTGTTTGTACTGGAAGCTCCAGAAAAGTAGAACACAAGTTATTTTTAAAAGACTTGACATGAGAATGGTGTAGTGATTAATCAAGTGTGGAGAGGTACCAGTGTACTGAATGGGCTCCTTTCAATCAAGTCTGAAATGTTACTGGTTTTTACATTAAAAAACAAATTCATTTTTAGTTACAAACTACAATTCCGTGTACTCAAAAGTGCCAACAATTTTGGAAATTTGCTTGGACTTAAAGAGTTGTCCCACTCCTGCTGCCATAGTGGTTCTAGAATCAGAAGGTAGAACAACAAGACTCCACTTCCATGGCTAGTTTTACCTGGGGAACCAACTATCATCACTCATTCCTTAGAAGGTATGCAGAATTTAAGAAAAGGGGAAATAATTATTCTTCAAAGTAGTAATTCAATTTAATTTTTACTGAGTGTTTCTATGCCCAGGATTAGACAGTTCTTAGAGGTAGAATCCATATTTTCTCACCTACTAAATCTCTGTCTCATTGCAGACTCAAGTTTATGATGTCATTTCAAAACAAACTATCGAATGTTAATAATAATAATTTATAATATTTATTTAGTTTATAAAGCACTTATAAATACATTATCTCATTTAGACACTCTTGTGATAGGGAGGTACTGTTTGACAAAACTACTCCCCTCACCCCCATTCTGATTTAGACTAAGTAATAAAACTTGACTGAATTACCTCCCCTTCTGCTGTAAATTGAATAATAAAACCTGATTCAATTACCTCCCTCCTGCATAGGCTGAATAGACAAAACCTTGATACCATATGTAGAACTCTTCAGCCTCACTAGACAGTACAAATGTTGTGCTCAACTTTGAGAATGCTTTACTGTAGGGATAGCTTCCCATTAGTTCATTTAAATGCCATAGAACGCTGCTGATTGGCCGTGTACTCTAAGCAGACCTAAGAAAGCTATATAATCCAAATTTGTTCCCAAGGAAGATGAAACAACTATCAGCAAGCACTCTTCCTTATCACACAAATAAACTTCTTTGCCTTTTAGTTTGGCTACTCATTTTATTTTACCTCCAGTCTTGTGGACCTGCTGGTTGGTGGGATTCTCCCTAAACTCTCAAAGAACCTAAACTGAGAGATGCCCTAAGAGATCTAAGAACTTTTTGGGAGAGGCAAAACGATCACCATCTTTTTTTTAAATTTTTTTAAAATTTAAAAAAAAATTTTTTTTAACAATCACCATCTTATAAAGGGAAAAGAGAAGAGGGTCCAGGACAAAGCCCTTGGAGACACCCACAGTTAGGAGACATGACCTGGATAAAGATCCAATAAAGAAGACTGAAAAGGAGTGGTCAGTTGGTAGGAGGGAAACCAGGAGAGAGCGGTGTCCTGAAACCCTAGAGAGAAGAGAATATCATGGGGAGTCATGTTCTATAAGTTTGGTAAGATAAGTGGAAATCAATTTTTAAAAAAATTTACTTATTAGTATTTTTCCAATTTACACATAAAGATAATTTTCAATGTTCATTTTTGTAAGATTTTGAGTTCCAAATTTTTCTCCCTCTTCCTTGCCCTCTGCACTCCCCCTCTCCAAGACAGTAAGCAAGCTGACATAGGTTAAACATGTATAATTATGTTAAACATATTTCCACATTAGTCATGTTGTAAAAGAAGAATTAGAACAAAAGGGGAAAACCATGAGAAAGAAAAAACAAAAAAAAATGAAAACAGTATGCTTTGATCTGTATTCATGCTCCATAGGTTTTTCTCTGGATGTGGATAGCATTTTCCATCATGAGTCTTTTGGAATTGACTTGGATCGTTGTATTACTGAGACGAACTAAAGCGTAGTTGATCATCACACAGTGTTGCTGTTATTGTGTACAATGTTCTTCTGGTTCTGCACTTAGCATCAGTTCACGTGAGTCTTTCCAGGTTTTTCTGAAATCCACCTGCTCATCATTTCTTACAGTATTCTATTACATTCATGTACCACAACTTGTTCGGCCATTCCCCAATCAATGGGCATCCTCCAATTTCCAATTCTTTGCCACCACAAAAAGGGCTGCCATAAATATTTTTGTACATGTTGGTCCTTTCCCTTCTTTTATGATGGGAGTTCATTTTTAAGTGGAGGCGTGACATAATCAGATCTGTATTCTTGGATAATTATCTTGTCACCTGTGTAGAGAACCAATTAGAAAAGAGAGAGATTAGAAGCAAAGAAACCAATTATGTTGGCCTAATTATGTTTTGATAATGCTTACCATAAATTAGTTAAATCAACAATTAGTTTATATTCCTTAGCCAAAACCAGCTAAAAAGCAGAGGACCGGACACCAGTAGTTTCCTACAAACGAATGGGAAATATAAAGATTGAAGAAACCAAAGATAACTGGCCTGAAAAAGGAGCAAATCAGGGAAGCTGCCTTCAAGTGCTTAAAATGGGGAAGGGGGGAAGGGGATGGGAGAGGAGAGAAGACTTGTCCTTCTTGGCTGTAGAGTACAGAACTAGGAATAATTAGTGGAAGGTGAAGAAGGGAAGATATTGGTTCAGTATAAGAAAGCATTCTTAACAGTTAGGGCTGCCTGGAAATGGAATGAGCAAAAGTTATGAGTTCCACATTGTGTAGGTCTTTGAGCAAATAGCATCATGATGACAGGTGAGGCAGTTTGTAGAAGAGATCACCTCTGAGGTCCTTCCCAACTCAAATTCTTTGAGATTTGGCCTTAGGACCTCCTGGAGTTAACTTCACTTCTCCTGCCGCCATGACTTCATTCTCTCCCCTGGCTCAACATTGTCACCAGCCATAGCAAGTATATAAACTTTGCTTAAAGGGAGTGCCAATAACATTCCAGTGACTGCTGTTTTATGTATTTTGGGGAAAAGGAGAGGAGGGTAGGAGATGCTTCAGCAGGCAGAAATGAACTGCAGCTCCTTAGACAATTTAACTTTTCCTCCTTACCCCAGTAATTTTCCTATCTTTTCCACCTAGGGGCTCACTTTAAGGTTTGCAAAAAACTTTACATACATTACCTCATTTGATTCTCCCAACAGCCCTGTGAGGTAGGTCCTAAAAATATTCATTAATTCAGTTCAACAAACTTTAAAAATGAAGCCCAATTATGAGCAAGGCACTATGCTAAGTGCTGGGGTTTCTGAAGATGAAAATGAATGCAGCATAATTTAAAGAGAGGAAGAATATTAATAATTGTAGGGAGCAGGGAAGGCTTCCTGGAAGAGATTGCACCTGAGCCGGACCTTGAAAGAAGATAAGGATTTTGAAAGATAAAGATGAAGAAGGAATGACTTCAGTCATGGGGGAGAGTTTGTGGAAATTCGTGGAAGAAAGAGATAGCTATAGGAAACTATTTCAGTTTAACTAGAGCATAGAGTATGTGAGGTGGAATAACTTGAAATAAATGTAACACTAGTTTCAAGTCCATTTGCATAAAACTCTTCTTATTGAAGGAGTCTTATTATTTGATTTTTATTATTTGATTATTTGATTCCTGTGTGAGGGATAGAGTTGGAGAGCTTGAGAGAGAAAGGATAGAAGGTCTTTTGGCTTTCAAGTTTCAAGAGTGGACACAAATATTTCCAGGATCTCTTTAGGGAGAAGGCCCTGGAGGGAGAAAAACACTCTAGAAAAAAGCAACATGTCCCAGTGTCTTTATCGTGTCCCTGTTCCCAGCTTATTACAATTAGAGACTTTGGGAAAATTTCCCCTTGGGCAAAATTAAAACTTCTTTCTCTCTGTTATGCTTCAGCAAAATCTACATGTTGAATTCTTTCTTGAGTCTTTCTTTGCAGAGACCTTTCCCTGGAGAGGGCCTAGAACTGTGTGAATTCTCTCTCAAAACTGGAATCCATAAAACCTACCTAGGTGTTCTCCTCTACCTAGGTCTCAAAGGGAGAATTGAGTAATCACTTTCTAATAAGAAGAGAATTATGCAAATAGACTTGAGCCCTGGGTTCTATAAGGATAGAAATGTGGGTTAGACCCTGGCGGTAGGAGACTTTACAAGCTAAATCCATTAGAATATGAATTCCTTCGTTCTGCCCATGTTAGACAAACTGGAACTTCCACTCCATCTGTTATTGGGAGTAACTTGACACACCAGGAGGCTATAGTGGTATCTGGTCCTTTGAAGGGATGGGTGACCATCAAGATAAAGTAGACTGGCATCATAGCAGAATGAGAAAACATATGATTCATAAGCCATCGTCTGATCAAGAAGTGTTTTCACAACATCAAACAATGGAGTTAGCTAGTACAGGAGTTGTAATTCTTTCTGGTACATTCCATCAGCATGCCTGTGCAGGAAACATGGACTTTCCTAGAGTTGAGAGTATGCCCTTTTCTGTCTATGGGAATGCAATGATCCCTCCAGTATCTCCTATCCCAGATAGTGCTGGAGAACCCATATTTAATGGTCCTCATGCTACTGACACTTCTTGGAGCTCACTGAGAGAGATGGCTTCAAACTCTACAGAAAATAATGGCCCTCAAACAGAGTGGACTGGAAATTGGGCAACTCATCTCAACAGAATACATACGAACCAGCTTGGCTGATGAGGATCAGCTTGTTAGCCTGCAGATTCCTTTTTATTCAGAGAAAATCACAAGAGGCCAAAATAATTTTATTTTCCCAAATCATTGCTTGACTGAAGTGTGTAGGCTTCTTGCAGATCTTACTAACTGACCTTTTTCCTGTAAATATTTGTGACTGCCTTTTCCCTACCACCCTACCTTTCACTTTAGTTAGCCTTCTTTCTTTTCTTTTTTTCTTTGCTTCTCTCCCTTCACCCCAGTCCTGTCCCTGCCCTGCCCCAGGACATAACTTTCTGTTGAAGCTGTTCTTTGGCTGGTTGGTTTTAGTACTGTAAACTGCTTCTGAGCAAACACAGCAATTTAGCAAAATTATGTAAACTTGATCCTGAAGTTTTTGAATGGCAAACAAATGTACATTTGTTTACATAACAGAAATGGATAAACAGAAAGTAAACTCAATATGTCAGTGTAGGAGCTCTACTTTATGTAAATTTAAATTAATGTGAGATATATATCTTCATATTCTGAAATCTGGATGTTTCCTTCATATATTAAACTATTAATAAGCATTTTTTTTAAAAAGAATATGAGTTCCTTGAGGACAGGGGCTGTTTTTTGCCTTTCTTTGTATCTCATTATATCTTAGTCAAGAGCCTAGCACATAGTAGGTGCTTACTGAGGAGTTTGAAGGTTTTTGAACTGCAGAATGATGTGATCAGACCTATGTCTTGGCGAGGTTAATTTGTAAGCTAAATAGAAAAGGATGAGTTGAAAAGGTGGAAAACTAGAGTCAAAGAAAACAATTAGGATAATTATATGGGTCATCACTATAGGAAATGATGAGCTCGATGATCTTAGAAAAACATAGAAAGACTTGCAGAAAACAATGACAACTAAAATGAGCAGAACCAAGAAAATATTGTATATAGTAACAGCAATACTGTTTTAAGAATGGCTTCGAACAAATTTTGAGTACAATAAATACCCAAATTGGTTACAAAGAACTACGAATAAAGACACTGACTGCATCCAAAGAAAGAATTGATAAATAGAAATATATGGAGAAAAATTAAACATATACATATACACACAAATATTTGCATCTAATGGTAGCCATCTCTAAGGCAGTGGGGGAAGGAAAAACAAAGAAATTTACATGATAGTTTTATTATATATTTAAATGGAATAGCAAGTTGTACATAATAGATTTGCAGCTTCATGTGTAATCTTCTTTTATTATATTGTTATGGAAATGCTTGTTTTTATTCCACAAATTAAAAATAAAATAAATTAAAATTTAAAATACACATATACATATATACATATACATATACGTGTATGTGTATGTATGTCTGAACTAAGGAGATGGTAAGATACTATTACTTTCTTCAGATGAGAAAAAGGAGCCCAGAATGTTTAAGTGATTGACCCTTTGTCACATGGCTAATATATTAGAGATTAGATTGAAACACCAGTCTCTTCAGACTCTTTGTGCAGTGCTCTGTTCATCCTACCCTAGAGCCAACATTGCCTTGATGCCTCTCAAGTGTTCCCTTCCCAGCTCACTACATCTACATGGTGCCAGCCATGGTTCGCTTTATCCCCTGACCATCTTGCTGACATTTTTCCTACTACCTCATGTACAGCCCTCCCCTTCCCAGTTCTGGATCCATAATCAAATCAATCCATATAACCACTACTGCAAAGAATATACAGTATCATTCTACCCCCCTATAACTCTATTCATTATCCTTATGACTTTACAAATCAAAACCCCACAAACAATAGAATTCTCCTTTATGTGTCATCTCCCCTATTGATGTAAGTTCCTTGAGGACAAGAACCTTTTTGCTTTTTTATTTGTAATCCCAACCTAAAAATGGTACTTTGCACATGATAAGTGCTTAATAAATGTGTTTTCACTTGCTCTTACTGTAATCCAGGCTGTTAGGGGCATGCCCAGTTGGGGTAAAATGGAAGCCTGTTCTTCCTCTACGATGTGGGTAGGGGTAACCATTTTTGATTGGTTGCCTGCGTATTTAAAAGTAGTGAGCCTGAGCCATACATTCTTTTCAATGACCCCTGCCTATTGCACCTAGCATGGATGCCATGAACTAAACCAGTGAAAAGGGAAGGATTCTTTTACCCCAGTAGAAAAATGGGTCTGAGGGTATTTGTTTCTGTTTCATGTTGTTTGTCTTCCTCAGTTTCAGGTGCCAGTAGTGATCCCCACTGGTGAGGAGTTTGAGCCATGGCAACCTTGGAACCAGGATTGTAGGAGAGGTGGTGCAGCTAGCCTTTCCAAGCCAGGGTGCAAATTTCTCCTAGAATTCAAAGTAAGAACATGTTCCAAATCATATCCACTTGAAAATACAAAACCATAGTTTGCAACAAAAATGGCAACTCAGAAACCAAAGAATACTATACACACATCTGGACCCTCTGACTCTCTGGGTTTGGCCTCACCTAGACTGCAGCCTTGAGTGACTCACATCTTAGGGTGGTAATGGAACACTAAACAGAATTTGGGACCTTGTCCAATTCTTCACACCACCCACATCAATACCTGGAAGCCTACTGTTACTATGGTAACCTTGTTGGGTCAAAATCAAGCTGGCCACTGAAGTGGAACAGAATTGGACGTGCTGGCCTCCAGCTCAGGGAATCACACATCCAGCATACAGAAATAGGTGGTGGTGAGGTTTCTTAACTTTTGGGTCAAAGCTCAGTTTCATGACAGGGAGACACAAACTCCACTGATTTATCTTTCCTTTATCCTGTAACTGGCTATTTTAAGACATCTATTTTGTGATTAGATCCGTAATCATTGGGCAGAGGAGTTGGAAAATGCACATGAATAAATTTTCTAAAGTAAATCCCACCTATCATTTGTAAATCCCAAACTGGGCCAGACAGAACTGCTTGGATAAAGTTATCAGAGGGAAAAAGGACAAAGTTCAAAGATTCTAGGAGAGCCAAACAAGAAACTCCTACCAAACCTTGTAGAGATTAAGTCAAGCCAAATGTTAGGGTTCAAGAAACTTACTAATGTTAAAGGCTCCGCCATTACTCAACCTCGTTAAGAAAAATGAATAAAATTACCTGCCACTATCAATCATCCTCCCTCACCCCAAACCCCTTGGAAGACTGATGAATGACCTACTTGTGCAAAGCAAAATGGATAAGTTTTGTGCGCTATTTGTAGTAACAGCAAAATATTAACCTGCTCTTACCACAGGAATCTAGGCACTAGACAAAAGGACAAGAAGGGGAGAAGTCCAGAACCGTTCCAAGTGTCATGGGGAGTGTCCACACTCTACAAAGGATAAAAATGTAGTCTCTTTTAGAAATATTATATGTTTTAAGGTAATGTCCCAAACACATTTATCTGAATTGCATAATGATGGGAAATGGAATAAAAAACACACTGTCTGCCCTTCGAATTGAACAAATTACTCTGAAATAATCGTATCATGGGGTGAATACATATCAGAGACAAAAGTGAAACTAAAACTTTCTCACTAAAGCCAAACTCTGAATACTTGAAATAACCAGTCAGTATAGGAAAATAGATAATGAAACCTATCTCTCTCCTTTCTGCAGAGAAATGAGGACTTATGAGGGCACAGCATTGCATATATTCTCAAATGCAGGATCTCAGATTTAGAGTCTAAGGGGCCTTATTCAATCCCTCATTTTACAGATGAGAAAGTTAATGTCCAGGAAAGTAGACTGATTTATCCAAGGTCACAGAGCTAATAAGCGAAAAAGTCAGAATTTGAATCCAGGTCCTCTTATTCCAAATCCCACAGCACACTACCACACTAATGTACCCCCCACCCCTGAATGAATATTTCTTTTGAATCAATTTAGTTTAGCTATTTTTTTCCCAGTTAAAGCAGAGGATTAAATTCCAGAGTGGACAGCCAGAAGCTGGGTTAGCAATATTGAGAAATGACTGATTCAACAAAATACATCAATATGTTCTTTTTTAAAGAAATCTTCTTTCTTAGATTTTTTTTTCTAAAGGATTTTTCTTTAGTCTCTAGAAGCTTAAAACAAATCTATTTTTTCCCAAGAATCTTAATTCAAGGCTCTTTTTAAGGAAGGAAATGAACATTTATCAAGCACCTACTATGTGCCAGACACTGTGCTAATTACTTTAGAAATATTATCTCATTTGATTCTCACAACACTGTGGAACAGAAAGTTCAATGACTTCCTCATGGCCATGCACATAGTTCATGGCAGATCTGGGAATAGCAGAACTCAAGTTTCTTTGATTCAGTTTAACATCCTTCCCACTGTCTCAGAATCCAACAAAATTGTGAGCTTCTTGAGGATAAGAGAAAGTAGTATGGTACAAGGAAGACTACTGGCTCTGAAGTCATAGGACCTGGTTTCTTCCATCCCTTTTAATAAAGATTTTGAAAGAAATAAAATACATCAGTAAAACTGACACATTAGCAGTTATTGTTGAGTCATTTTTCAGTTGTGTCCAACTCTTTGTGGCCCCATTTGGGGTTTTCTTGGGAAAGATACTAGAGTGGTTTGCCATTTCCTTCTCCAGTTCATTTTACAGATGAGAAAACTAAGGCAAACAGGGTTAAGTGATTTGCTCAGGATCACACAGCTAATAAATGTCTGAGGTTGGATTTTAACTCAGGGACATGAGTCTTCCTAACTCCAGGCCAAGCACCCTATCCACTCTGCCACCTAGCTGCTCTACATTAACAATGGCTGACAATGTATGTAATATTCTATATATGTAGCTCCTTGACTGTGCAAGAAGGTAGTGAAATTCATCTCACCTCTTCTTCAAAGCCAAATTTGTCAATTAAAATTACATAGCATTCAACCTTACTTTTTTGTTATTTCTATTTATGTTGTTAAAAATCATAGATCATAGATTTGGAGCTGAAAGGGACCTTGGAAGTTATCAGGTCCAGCTCCCTCATTACAAAGATGTGGAAGCTGAGACTGAGAGAAAACAAGTGACTTACCCAGGATCACACAGCTAGTAAGAGTTTGAGGCACGATTTGTACTTAGGTCTGTACCTTATCCAATATACCACACTGAGGGGGAAAAAATCACAGAAGCCACTAAGAAGCCAAGGAGAGGGGAAGGCTATTCTATCTCTGAGAAAATATTTTCAGTAGAGCTGTAACGAAATAAGCCAGACTGGAAATAGTTGAAGAAACAGGGAGGAATGAATATTTCTTCAAGAAGCTTGGCAATGCAAAAAGAGGAAAGATGCGATAAGTTTTGTTGTTGCTTCTTAAAACTGTCATTTTCAATTGCTGCTCTGCTTGAGGTTGCAATGCATGTATTGGTGAAGTCTTCCTTGATCGATCTAGTGCCCTCTCCCTTTTCTGAAATCCTGACCTCCACCTTTCATCTGGTGTTAATCACGTATTGCCTGGAGTAGTGAGCTCTCTCCTCTACCAAAATGTAAGCCAGCTGAGGAAAATAACTTAAGCCCCCTTACATAGTCTTCTGCTGCAATACCTTGCATGGAGTCTATGCTCAGTAAATATTTGTTGATGGTGATAACAGTGATGAAATTGGCCTTGGACCAGAGGAGCATAGGCAGATTATATAGTCCAGATTATATAGTCCATAGGATCATTGATCTGGAGCAGGAAGTCCAGGCTCTCAGAGGCCATCTAGTCCAACCCTTCTTGGCACAGATTAAAAAAAAGAAGCCTGAAAGCCAAAAGTGATACAGGTAGTAAGTATTGAGTCAGAATTTGAACCTTGATCCTTTGACCCCAAATCCAGTCTCTAGTCCACTCTACCAAAGCTGAAGCCCTGATCTTAATCCTTTGTTTTGCTATACATTCCAGTGTACCAATAGTGATATCTCCACCTGGATCCCTGCAGACACCTTAGATTCTGCATGTCTAAAATGAAGTATCATCTTTCCCCACAGAGTCTGTCCTTCCCCTGCTGAGAGCCCCACCCTCCTCCTAGTCTCCCAGGCGGGAGGCCTATCATCTTTGGCTCTTCCTCCTCCTCCTCCTTCTCCTCCTCCTCCACCTCCTCCTTCTCCTTCTCCTCCTCCTCCTCCTCCTCCTCCTCTCCCTCCTTGCTCCCCACATTCAATCAGTAGCCAGCTCCTGTTGGTTCTTCTGCCCCACCCCCCCACTTCTCTCATCTGCCCCCTTCTCTCCACGCTTACTGCCGCCCCCCAATTCACTTTCTCATCACCTGTGTTTTTGTTGTTATTGCTGTTCTTCAATCGTTTTTCGATCCTGTCCGACTCTCCATGACCCCATCTGGGGTCTTCTCGGCAGAGATACTGGAGTGATTGGCCATTTCCTTCTCCAGCTCATTTTATAGATGAGGAAACTGAGGCAAACAGGGTTAAGTGACTTGCCCAGGGTCACAGAGCTAGTGTCTGAGGCCAGATCTGAACTCAGACAGAGGACTCCAAGCCAGGCACTCTATCCACTGCCACCTGGCTGCCTCTCATTATCTAGAACCTAAACTATTAGGATCCCCTCCTCACCAGTCTCCCTGCCTCCCATCTCCTGCCTTTCTCATTCTTCTTTCATATTTCTGCCTAAGTAATTTTCCTATAGCACAGGTCTGATTTCATCACTCTTTGAAGCATAAAAGCCTCAGGTAGTAAATAGAAAAAGAAACAACAGTCAAACAATGAAAACTGAATGAATGGAAAAAAGAATGAATGGGAAAGCCTTTATTAAGCTCTTACTGCATAACCAGCACTGGGGTAGGTACTGGGAATAAAAATACAAAGAAGCAAGATAGTCCCTGCCTTCAAGGAAAATAATCATAATAGCATAATATTAATATAGGACAATAATATGGGATAACAATTAGGATAATAGTATAAAATAGTAATAATAGGAAAAAACACAGGTAAGCAAGGGTTAGAAAGGGAGGAGAAGACACAAAAAAGTAGAAGTTGACTGTCCTAGAAGTGGCCAGGGAGTACCTGAGCAGCTAGGACCAGGTAAGATAAGATGAAATCTCACCAATCAGACTCCCAGGTCCCAGGATAGGAGTCCAAGTTCAAGTAGGGGGAGGAGGAGGAAGAGGAATGCAATGCCAACACAAGTACAAATTGGAGAGCTAGTCTGAGACAGGATGCTACGCGAGTATAATAAAAATTAGAATATGAAAGTCATTTCCCCCTCCTCAAACTTCCCCTAGGTTTTGTTTGACTATACTTCTCCTTTTCACCTAATCTTCCTCTACCCATAATCATCTTACTAGCCTACTTGTCTTCACTCTTATTTGATTTACAGCTCCTTGAGATCAAGCTGGACAAGCTATCATAATATGGAATAGACTTGAAAAGATAGAGTAGAACTATCTACCAGGATGGCTAAGACATTAGGCAAAACCTTTAGAGAAAAAAGAATAGGATTTTTTTTAAAAATTTCCTTGGATATTTGTTTCCTTTTCAGCTAAAGTACTTCTGTCACATTCAGCAGCCCTGTCACCATGTAGATACACAAAAGGTATGGCATAGAACTGTGGTGTAACACCAGAGGTCCCCTTTCAGGAGGTCCATGAAATTAAAACTATTTTATATTAATTCTAAAATATTATTTGACTATTAAAATACTCTTCTCTTTTCTAACTACATATTTTTGTGAGACTGGATTTTCTTCATTGACTTCAGTGAAAATATCATATCACAATAGATTGAATGAAGAAGCAAATGAGAATCTAATTGTCTTCTATTAAGCTAGACATTAAAGAAATTTTCAAAAATACATAAAACAATACCACTCTTCTCACTAATTTTTTTGTTTGGAAAAATAGTTATTTTTATTAAAATGTTATTTATATTAACATGTAATCAACATTATTATTTTTAAGATTAATAAAGAGATAGCAATATTTTATCCATTTTAATTTATAATACAGTAAATATGAATAGATATAACCCACATAAATGAAAGCTCTTTGTAGTCCTCAATTATTTTTAAGAGTAGAAAGGGCTCCTGAAACCAAAAAGTTTGAGAATTGCTCATTGAACACTGGTACGAGAGTCAAAAGGCCTATGTTTAACTTGCTGTGTGACCCCTGATATGTCATTTAACTTTTCTCTGCCTACAAATTGAAGATAATAGCTATTTAAGAGTTTCGAAAACCATGAAGTTCGTAATATGGATTCAAGAATGTATTATTCCCACTTAATACAATGTCTGTGCCTCCTGTGCCCCCAATCCATCCAATAATTCTTTAGCCTCTTAGACAAATAGAAACTAAATGTACTCCTCTATGGTTCAAGAAAATTAGTTTCCTGGTCTGCCCAACCCTTAGAATGGCTCCCCTTTTGAAATTATTTTTCATATATACTTTGTATTTACTTCTGTGAGTACCTGTTGTATAGCCCTGGAGAAACATAAGCTTCCTGAGGGCCCAGATTATTCCATTTTTGTCTTTGTACACTCAGTGCCTTGTATCCCATAGTGCCTCACATGTCATGATAAGTTTGTTAAATAATAATAATATAATTATAAATAAAATAACATATATAATTATGTATAATATATTAAAATAATATAAATATAATAATAATGTTTGTTGAATTAGAATGAAAACCCAGGAACCATACACAAAAATCACCCCTTTTAATATTCTTTCATTGACTGCTCTCCAACCTGAAAAGGGTAAAATAAGGTCAACAACAGAGTATTTCGTTAGAAACGTCACATTTTCTGACAAGATCTACTTGAAAAGTCTCAGCTATCCAAGCTCCTGTTCTAAGTTCATATTCTAAGTCACTTTGTAAGCACCATAGGCTTGAGACAATGTACAGTAAATCCTTTTCCTCTTACAGTATGTAGCTCAGGTCCCAGTGTATGTTGGCTGCACACATGTTGGCATGGTCCCTAGATCACTAAGGAAAACAGCCATGTCATTGTTGCTGCTGCTACAGCTACTTTGGAAAACTTGGCTTTGTTCTTGTGAGACCTTTCTGCTCTACAAGCGTGCTTCTCAAGCTTTACTGGAAAGTCAACAACTCTCTAACTAGACATTATCAGTGTACCCTGCTCACTTGGCCAAAGTACCGGCCAGAGCATCACCCATGCCAATGACAGATTTTTGCAATTGCCTTAGGCTTATGCCTGTTACATCTGTGACTATGTTCCCATTAGACTTTATTTTTCTAGTGTATAGAAAAGAGCTACTTAGAATACGCAAGCCCAGGAGAAAAAAAAATGTGAATATTTTATTTAGTACATACCTCAGAAAATCTGCATGGTTTTATTCATAATGTTAAAATCAGTTCCTTTTTTGAACATCTCTAGAGATTGACTATATACTGATGTACTCCCTAAATAAGTAAAAAGAAACAAAAGCCCATTATGTAAAAGGGGCTCCCTGTAGTAACACTATAGTAACAAAGAAGGGGAAACAAAGTGAGTTCCTATTGAGTGATGAATGCTGGGGTGACAGAGCCGGGTGTGGAGCCTATGGTATAAAAAATGTAGTGAAATATTATTGTGCTACAATAAATAGTAAACATAAGGAATTCAGAGAAATGTGGGGAGACTGTATGAGCTGATAGTGAGAAAAATTAGTACAACCAAAAGAATAATAATATACATAATGACTAAAACAATGTAAAAAGATCTCTAAAAAGACATTAAGTGAGGAATGAGAAAAACAAATGAAAGTCCTGAATGAGAAATGATGAAGCATACCTACTACTTCCTGGCAGAGCAATTATGAACTACCAGGACAGAATATTGTATACGTTGGCAGACACAGTCTCTTTATTGGATGTTTTTGCTTCACTGCCTTTCTTTGTTAAAAGGGAAGATTTAATCTGGAGCCAACGGGTGGGAAATGACTGTGGCACTTTCTAGTTCTTCAGTCACCATGGTGTCCATGAAGAAATGTGATGAAGAGCAGCAAAACAAATAAGCAAGTCCTCCAATTTACTCTGGATTGCACACATCCTGTAGTGGATTATGGTGTCATGGGTACACTTGATTTTGAGCAATTCTTGCAAAAACAAATCAAGTAGGTGGAAAGGCCAGTAACCTCAGTGAAGACAGAGGAGTTGTGGTTATCGAGAGAAGCAAAAGTAAAATAACCAGGCATAAGAGGTACCATTTGTTTTCTAAAAGGTAGTCAAAGTACCTTAGAAGGACCTATTTAAAAGGAGAACAATTTACAGAATTGGCTCCATGTAAATTGACAAAAGCAGGGAAGGCTATGATTTACATTATTTCCAGATTAACCAGGATGAAGAAGACCAGAAGGATTAAATACTCCTTGATCTAGAAATATTTTATACCTGATCTTGAATAAAACTGAAACTCAAAAAAAAAAAGGTAAATGACTATAACATAAAGTTGTAGTGATATTTTAAAAAAATAAAATAAAAAAGTACATTAGTCCCCTTTTAGGGATTGCCTACATAGCCTTCTTAATAACAAGCAAGTAAGCATTCATTAGTGTCTACTATATTTCAGGTACTGTGTTAAGAACTAAGGATCCAAACACAAAAGTGAGTTAGTTCCTGTCTTCTAGGAAGCATTCTACTGGTATGTATTGAAATATACCAATAACTATATGAAATGAACCAACCATCCTAGAATCTCTATGACTAGAAATGGATACCTTCTGGTATTGTCACTTAGGCCTAGACCTGTAATAAATTTTGGAGTTTTTATACTCCTGTCAAATATCATTTGATCAAGAGATCAAATAGACCTCTAGACACTAATATTCAAAGACCCACTACACCCTAAGTTCAGTTGTTCAAAAAAAAATCAATAAACATAACCAATAGCAATTAATACATTTTACTATATTCAGATACAGACTTCCTTAGAATCAGAGATTAGAGTACAAGACCTCTTGAAATGACTTTCAACTATAGATTCCATGATTATGCTTCAATGGACTTGTCATATCCAGCAGAATGAATTCCAAAAGAGAATAGAACTAGGAAAGCTGAGTTGGAGTTGTAAGAGGGCAGATTTTATCTTGATGTCAGAAAAAGCTTCTTCACAAATAGAACTTCCTCAAGGAAGGGGCTGCCTCCAAGATGGAAATGTCATTTCTGAAAAGTGGAAGGGAGCCCACTCAGACATTCATTGGAGTTATTCAAACCACAGCTAGAAGATCACCTGATGAATATGTTGAAAAGGGAATTTCTCAGGTACTGATAGTCTCTGAGGTTTCCTCTCAATATGAAATTCTGCTATTCAGTTGTTCTTGGATTTCAGTGGTTGCAGAATATTCTGTGGAAGTGGCCTTCTACAAAGGCCACCATTTTCAGTACATGAGGGGTGGGGCAGAGATGGAGAGGGGCCTGAGAGGAATTTGTCTTTTTCTGTTTGTCTTCTGTGATTTCTAATGTTTTTTTTTTAATACTGTTTAAAACAATTATGAAACACTTCAAAAATTATAACTCTCAAATAATTTTAAATATCTTTCAAAAGAGTACATATAGTCTTAGGGCAGCCAGGTACCACAACAGATAGAGTTTCTGTGCCTGGAGTCAGGAAGATTTGAGTTTAAATCTGGCCTCAGACACTTACTAGCTATGTGACTCTGGACCAGAGTTTGCCTCAGTTTCCTCATCTGTGAAATAAGCTGGAGTAGAACATAGAAAACTACTCTAGTATCTTTGCCAAGAAAACTCTAAATGGGCTCACAAAGCATTGAACATGACTGAAAAACAACTAAACAAAAATATAATCTCATCTCTAACCATCATATGGTATAATCTAGTTTATTATCATATAATATAGTACAGTAATGGGTATACAGATAGTTTACTGTAGTTAAAAAAAGAAAGGCTTTTGAATCAGGTTGGGAAAGCTGTTCCACAGCTAGAGGCTCTTCCTCTAGAACATTCTACTCACTGAGAAGCTTTTTCCCTGGAATGTTAGGCTGGCTTCTTCAGTACTGAGAATGCACAGAGAAAGAAGCAAGTTGACAGATAAATAACTGGATGAATCCCTGGCATTGGGTTAAAATTCGTCCTCCTCAGTTTCTAATTAAGAGTAAGGTGCTCCATGACCCTGGACAAGCCCCAAGTGGCCAGCTGTACTGCACTCAAAATCTCCCTAGTGTTTTCTGGACCTTTTGGTCACCTTTTTTCTCCCTCAAATATTTAAGAACTGTTGGGTATACAACGAACATGGAACTTAGACCCAACCAGCCTTCTGTGGAACACACAGAAGATGAGAGTTATTGAAAAGCCAGAAACCTCAGTCAGCACCACCCATATCCCAAGCCATTGTTTGTGGGGAAGTCCCCTTGGCATCCATTCTATAATGGATATGGGTGGAGCAAGGGAGCCTCTGCCTAAGAGTATGGGGTCTACAATGGAATGACCCTGACATTAGGATCATATCTGGGCCCTAGAATCCTTGGAGCCAAATTCTACTTAATATGGATTTTGATATTATAACCTCCCAAGTGTCTAGTTAGAATTCTCATTGTATTTCATCCTGTCTGGGAGCATTAATAAAAACAAAACAACACTCTATAACATCCAGAATGGCTCTCTTCACACAAATACTGCTATGCTTTACCAGAAGATTTTAATCTGTCCTTGACTTGGTAATAATTCATATTTTTTTCTCTGTAGCAGTCTCCTTTAACAAGAACCTAGTTCTGCCTTTAATCTTTATAATGAAATTTTTTTTTTCTCTATGAAATATCTACATGGTAAGTAAATAAAAATGTTTACTTATGTGGAACTAGAGACAGTGTGGAGTAGTAGATAAGTAAGCAAGTAGTAGATAGTAAGATCATTCTTCTTGCTTAGTTGTGTCCAACTCTTTATGACCCCACTTGGCAAAGATGGTGGAGTGATTTGCCATTTTGATCTCCAGCTCATTTCACAAATGAAGAAATAAGGCAAATAGGGCTAAGTCTCACAGCTAGTAAATGTCTAAGACCAGATCTGAACTCAGGAAGATGAGTCTTCCTGACTTCAGACCCAGTATTCTATCCACGGTGCCACCCAAGATCACCTTACTGAATTGGAAGTTAAGAATTGGGGAATAATAGGAAAGACAGCTTCAAAGGTAGGGTTAGACCAGATTAGTGGGAGCTTTGAAAAACAAGCAGAGAATTTTAGATTTAATATCTAAATAAAGACATTTTTATGTATAAATTATGGCAATAGAGGAAGCCATCTTGAACTTATTTTGAAAAAAATTTTTAAAAGAAACATTCAGGAGGTTATCTCATCCAATTCTCTTGCTTTATAGATGAGAAGACTAGGGTCCTAAGAAGCCAAACAGTTTGCCTAAATTTACACAGGTAGTAACAAAACTGGAATTTGAACCCACGTCTTCTGACTCTAAATCATTGCTTTTTCCATTGTGCTACACTCATAAAATGTTTCTCATAAAATATTTCACTAAAGGGTGGTGGGAGATGAGCTGTATCACTTATATTAACCAGAGAAGATTGGTAAAGGAAAAAAATGAGTCTATAAAAAAGAGCATGTGATCCAACTAAAATAAGACAACCCAAGAGCATTTAGAGATAAGGCTGGGAAGAGAAAAACCAATAGATGAAGAATAGAGTAAGTCTAATAGCATTTTTATAATGACCTATTTTCATTGTCTATGGCACTAAACTAACTATATTTAGATTCAAACACCAGAGTTCATGACATAAGAAGATGGAAATGTCATTTCTGAAAATAAAGAAAAGCCAAGTGTGATAGTCCATACCTGCAATTCTGGTGACCAAAGAGGCTGAAGCTGACTGATTTCTTGAACTTGGAAATTCTGAGCTACAATGAGTTAAGCAGAGCATCTACAGTAAATCCAGCATCAATGTGGTGAGTGCTAGAGGCAGGGAAAAGGGAAAGGAGTTGCCCAGGGAGGGACAAACTGGCATGGGTCAGAAGCATAACTTGTCAAATCTCCTGTGTTGATCAGAGTGGGACACAGACTGCAAGTAGTCACCATATTTTCTGCCTGGGAGAGATAGAGAGACACAGTGGTGGTGGAGGAGGAGGAGGAGGAGGAGGAGGAGAAGGAAGAGGAAGAGGAGGAAGAGGAGGAGGAGAAGGAAGAGGAAGAGGAGGAAGAGGAGGAGGAGAAGAAAGAAAGAAAGAAAAAGAAAGAAAAAAGAAAGAAAGAAAGAAGAAAGAAAGAAAGAAAGAAAGAGAAAGAAAGAAAAGAAAGAAAGAAAAAAGGAAGAAAAACTATAATAGACCAAGAATACAGACAAAAATCTGTGCTGGGGGTGAGGTAATTTGAAAGTATCTGAAAGTGGACAAGCTGCCAAATGTTTGGACAAAATCAACAGTATTGGTATCTAAAAAGAGCAATGGAATGGACATGAATAACAATGATCTTTATGGGTACTTTTTCACCACTATAAAATCTTTATGAAAATGATCTAAATATATGAACCTGAAAATAGGGACAGCTAGATGGTACAGTGGATAGAGCTCCAGGCCTAGCATCAGGAAGACTCATCTTCCTAAATCCAAATCTGGCCTTAGACACTAACTGTGTGGCCCTAGACAAGTCATTTAACCCCATTTGCCTCAGTTTTCTCATCTGTAAAATGAGCTGGAAAAGGAAACGGCAAACCCCTCCAGTGTCTTTGCCAAGAAAACCCCACATGGGATCATGAAGTATCAGACGTGAGTGAAACAACTGAACCACAACAAATGTACCAGGCCTTTGCTTAGTATGTGTGAGGCATGGTGCCATATGCAGGAGCTGCAAAGAAAGACAAAAAAAAAAAACACAGTTCTTGTCCTCATGAATAATCCTTGAAGAAAGGAAAAGGTAGAATGGACCACTCATGTTTCACCCAGAGGAGGAAGGATATCCAATTAAGGATGTATAAAGTGGTAATGAGCTCAGCACCTGACTCAGAGGAATTGTACAAGTCTCTTTTGTGTTAAGTCTTATCTGACTACTTAAGACTGGCTCATATGCAAGAGAATCTAGCTCTTTTTACCTAAATCAGTATAAAACAGATCCCTATAGCTTAAAAAATCTATGTGTCAACCTGTGGGTATTTTGTTGCCTCTGGACAAACCCAGTGGTTGCCGATGAAATAGAAGTGTGCTAGTTTTCTTGTACTCATCTTGTCCAGGGTTCCTATATGTAAATATTCAAATGGATCTGTGACCTCATCAATGTAAATGTTCCTTCCAGCAATCCTCATAGCAGTTCATCCATCTCTGGCTATCTTCTGTGATTCTTGTCCATGTCCTCCCATAAGTTTGTCTCAAACAGTACTTCTAATGCTCTGGGGAGCTTCCTTATTGTCTTCAGGCATCACAGCAATGAAGAACTTGGTCCTTACTCTCACAATGTGATCAGATAATAACACTGAAAATTAAGGCCCTATTTTAGGGAGGAGTTTGGCATTGGAGCTACAAAGATAAGATGAAACAAAACAAAACAAAACATCCTTGCCATAAAGTTATTACATTCTACTGTGGAAAGTTTGTCATTTTTAGTCTTTGACTATTAGAAAGAGTACATTGGTGACTTGGAACTTTGTAACAGAAAGTAGAGAATTTTTAATTTAATAAACAATCCCACTTTCCTCCTCCCTTTCAACTCTAAGCTCCTCTCTGATCATATGTACTATCATACATATATATATATATATGTGTGTGTGTGTGTATGTGTGTATATAAATATATACATATATGTACTCTTACACATGCACACACACATACTGATCGATCAGCTTTATAGAATATTCACTCAAATGCATGTTGAAATCTTCATATCTTCATCTACTTGGTTTATCTTGTGTCAGACCAAACTTCTCTGAGTGATTATAGATCCCTTCCAAGGAGATTCTGCAGTGTTCTGGGCTTTGATGCAACCAGCACAAATTTAGAGGACCTTATCATACACAGAAAATCCTTCTTCAAACTTGGCTCTTCCAAATATCTCGTCCAGTACAGTGGTGAATGCTTTTGACAAGTATATGTAATAAGGCTCTGCACATACCCGGATCACCTAAGACAGAGGGACCTGCTTCTGGGAGAAGACGACCTTTGTTACCCTAATAAATCTATGGGAGCAACTCTTGCCATTGGCTACCTAAATGGAACAGCCTGCGTCTATAAAACCACAGGTCTAGAACAATATCTCTCTTTTCCTGGCAGCATTCAGGGCTTAAGGGCCTATTCACCCACAGCACAGGCACCATGACCTGAGAGGGGTGGAGGGAAAGGCTACCTCCCATCCCCCCACCCCTCTTTTATGCTCTGTGGTTCCAAAAATCAGGCTTGAGGGTTTGGTTGGTTTCATTTGTCCTTTTAAGTTCTAGGCATAGACGGTAAAGTCCTCAGTCCCAGGAGCTCAAACCACAGTGACCTTGGTGGCAGGATCTCAGGCCAGACATGCAAGCCAGCCCGGAAGGGAAGCATGAGAAACCAGGATGCCTGGGACTCACATCCAAGATGAGCCTTGGACATAGAATTTGGTGGGATTGTGCTATATAGAAATTGAGCTAAATTGTAAACCTAATCTTCCTTCCCAGTTACTAAGGTGTTATGGGAGGGTGGGGACGGTGTTTATATATTCGTTTTTGTTATACCTTTGAAGTAAATATTCCTTTGTGAAAGCTAATATGAATATGAAGTAATTAAAGGGAACTGGTATACAGGGTATCCCCCTAAGAAGGGAGAACACAAATTGATGGGGGCTGAAACCAATGGAGAGATTAGACACCCCTAAATACCGTTAAGGATACTATACCCTTGGGGAGTGGTAAATTACAACACACTTTCAGGTAGTAGGGGCCAGGGTAATCACTATTGTACTTACATATCTTATTTAAGGCCTTATCTGATGTTTATAATCGGGGCAGGGTCTTAATAAGATTCTTTTGTATCTTTTAAGATATCTTGAATGATTTTAATAGAAGGATGAGAGATGACCTCACTGTAAAAGAACTTGAAAACAGTGTTTTGTTCTGTAAAATCAGTTGGTTTGGGGGCACAGTGAATAGAGCATTGGTCCTGTAGTCAGGAGGACCTGAGTTCAAATCTGGCCTCAGACACTTGACACATTTACTAGCTGTGTGACTTTGGGCAAGTCATTTAACCCCAATTGTCTTGCCTTCCCCCCTCCAAGAAAAAAAAAACAAATGTTTTTTTTTTCCTAAGCAATAAGCACAAGATTATATAATCTTTACATCTTTAAGTTAATTTTGAAATGGTATTGAATATCCCTTGCAAAAGCATGTTTATTCTCTACTACAATGCTTTCTGAGATTTTCTTAATTCCTATATAGATGATTCTCATAAATATTTTGTACATATAGTAGAGTAGACAAATAAAGCAGTAGCTGCTGTCATTCTCTCAGTTGCTTTTTTCTAACTATTAAGTTCCAAAATTTTCCATGACTTTGGCAGTTTGTTACTATCTCCCCAAGCTTCATGTAAAAGCAAAGATCCATCTTTTTAATATTAACAGTCTACTGATTTTGCAATGTGGCAATGAGACAAGTAATACATCCTTCTTGAAAGAATTAAATATGAATATCACACTGTGCATGGAGAGTTACATAGGACTGGAGCAGGAGGGAGGGAGTGAATAGGAAGCAAAATATTATGAGGAATTCCAAAGACACGTAGGAGTAAAATATATCATCAAGGATTAACATGATAGAAGGAGAAGATGGACTTGTCAGTCTGAATTAGGGAGAGATAACAGGGACAGTCCTCTAGTAGGACCTTCATGATGATAGAAGAAAGACCTCAAGTACATTGGGTGGAGCTCCTGTTGCAAATGTTTGGAAGGTCACTGATGAGAGTCCTTTAGGATGGGCAGGTATGGATGGATTATGATGTGCATCTTTGGAGAAACTTCGAAATCAATGAGATCCCAGATCCATTCAAGGATTTAAGTGTTATTACCTTCCTTCACTATTTTAATAGATCTGCGATCTGATCAATGTGGGAACTCCCTTGGTGTAGATCATATGCTCCATGCCTTCTTCTCCTGTACAAGTTATTTCGCCCACTATCGGTCAAGGCTTCATCTATTATTATTCTAGTTGACAGCTTCTAGATACTTAAAAATAAAGGAATTTTTTAGTTCAATTACTTGAAAAGAATAAAAATGGATGATGCCTACTAGCTGTTAGACAAAGCTTTGTGTTTCAGAAGCTAAAGAGTTTATATACCTGAACTTAACTAATGAGGTATAGTGAAAGGTACAACTTTAGAGATCAATAAGGTCTTTTGCAGGACTAAATCCCATAATTCTATAAAAGAACACTTTTATAATGAACTGGTTTAAAGTAAACAAGTGTTTCCAAGTCTGTGCTCTGCAGAACCCTGAAGTTCAGTATCAAGTCAGTTATCCTTCATGTCAAAGAGGACCAATGATGGTTTAATATCTTGACTTACACGTAAATTGGATTTAAGTGAGACAGAGTTGCACAAAGTCATCAGCCTCGCTCTCCTGGAGTCATCAAAATCCAGTGGCAAGACAAAAGTCAAGACAACTGGAGATGGCTTAGGATACAGTGGATGACCTTGGCATCTTCAAACCAAGCCATAAGTATTCAGGGAGGACTAGCACATCTGGTATGAGGGCTTGTTGAGCCCTTTTCAGAGCTATTCATCTACCTTTCACCCAACTCTCATCTGTGACTCCAAGAAGCTGTAGCATGCTCAGTGGTCACTGGTAAAACAGTCTCAGCAGACAAGCTAAACCAGGTTGAGGGTAACTCACATGCCTCAAATCTATCATTGAATTAGGGGGAGGTCTACCCCAAGCATATGAAGACTTCTTCTAGTGGAATGGGGGGAGGGGGAGAGAACAATTTGTTCGATTAGTCAGTAAACATTTATTAAACACCTTCTGTGTACCAAGCACTGTGCTAAGCCCTAGGGAGACAAAGAAAGGCAAAAGACCATCCTTGCCCTCAAGGATCTCACAGGCTAAAAGTGGAGACAATATGCAAACAACTACTTACAAACTCTATATAAGATAAATTAAAAATAATCAAAAGAAGAAAGTCACTAGAATTAAGGAGGCCTAGAAACACTTACAGAATTGTGTAAATATCCTATAGAAATTTGTAAAACTCTGAAGGATTTTAGCTGGGACTTGAAGGAAGCCAGAAAAGCCAGGTGGAGGGAGAATATTCCAGGTATGGGGAACAGCCAATGAAAATGACCAGAGTCTAGGAGATGGAGTATCTTGTTTGATGAACAACGTAATAAAATAGAGATTCCATGAATGAATGAATTAAAAGCATTTATTAGTAATTAATATGTCCAAAGCACAGTGATAAGCACTGGAGATACAAATATAAAAGCTACATAGTCCTTTCTCTCAAAAAGCTCCCATTCAAATGATGGAGGAGACCACATATAAGAAGTTTCAGCTGCAAGGCAAATAGAAAGGTCTCGTGGTCCTTTGGGTGCTGTGTCAAAGCAGATGATGGTAACATATCTTCTTTAATGTTACTTAAATTGTAAAGCCATATCTATTTCTGATATAAGCCCCTTTGATAGGACTTTGGTAGCAAAGAATTTCCTTTTGCAGGTCTTCTGTAGCGGTGACTGCTGAGGAGGCAGGGCTCATTCCCTTGAGTGACAGCTATTGGAGCAGGGCTAGAAGCAGGGCCTATGGTCTAGGAACCACTGCTATTTTTTATTATTTCATGGTAACTTTAACAAGGCATAAAGTTTCATTTTAAATTTCTACTTTTTAGAATGTTTTGCCTTCCAGAGAAAAGTTTGATGCTAGCAAGATTTTTCCCTCTTAATATGAAATTGCATGTGCTTTGAAAAATATTTATTACATGCAATTTTTTTTACTATGAAAATGATTTGGATTTTCTCTATATTTGTCTTTCTATCCTTAGTACCTAGATTGTAGCAGGTATACAGTAGGGGCTTAATAAATACTTATCGAATTGAATTGTATGGTTCCCAATGTTTCTCGTCTTCACTTTATTATAGGAATATAATATAACCTAGAGTCTCTAAAAGTAGTATTTATATATTTCATCAATATATGTCAAATGTTCAATGGCAAAATTAATTTGGTAAAAACTAGACTAAGGATACCAGGGTTCTAGTCTACAAAGCCAGTGTGGGAGATTTGAATGCTAAATTTGGAGTTAGGAAGAACTTAGTTCATATCCAGGCTCTGATGTATACTAGCCATGTGAATGTTGGAAAGCCACTTGGTCTCTATTAACACCAGTTTCTATATCCGTAAAATGGGTATAACAATATATTTAGTGCCTATTCTCAGAATTGCTATGAGATTCGAATGAAATATTGCACATAAGGAGTATGGCAAATGTTAAGGGCTATTTAAATTACAGTTATTATTATTAGTCCCAGCTTTGCCTTCCTCTGTTAGTTTGGGCAAGTCACTTCACCTTTCTGATAGGGTCTCACTTTCCCCATTTCTAAAATAATGGGGTGAGACAAGGCAATTTCTGGGGTCCTCTCCAGCTCTAACCTATGATTAACAGCAGTTAGCCTTCAACTCCATTTGCCCAGAATCTACAAATCTTAAATCAAAGCTTTGCATGTCCAAACAGGGCAAGATTGTATGGAAATGAAAAGCTAACAGGACTGAGCCTCTCCATTGTTTCCAGTTCTGCCCTCTCAGACTTCAGCAATAACTTGGTAAGGAAATAAACAGCCCTGATCAGATAACTATGGAAATGAGATAAAGTTCACAATAGCTGTGAAGATATGAATATTTCACAGGGAGTCATAAATCAGGAAGAAAATGATATAAATTTCTCTCGATTGAGCTTTCTAGCTCCTCCGAGGAATGGTAGATGTTTGCAGAGAATGCTTCTATCTCCGAACAGATGTTTTTTTTTTTTTCCTTTTTGGAGTCAGGTTTTGTATCAACCCTTTTTAATTCAGAGGATATTAATGAATAGATAACTGTTTAACAGTTTTTAAGTGTCTCCCTTTCATAGTCCCCTAAAACTATTAACCAGCTATATAATTCCATGTCTGCTATTGACCATTTCCTTTACATTAAAGTTTATATGCTGATCTGTTCTCAGCCTTTTAGGATAAGAACACATTTCATATAATTTCATTAAGTCCAATTGTAAATGAGATCATAAACATTTGTGACCTGGAGAAAATGAGATTTCTTGCAGAAGCCCCTTAAAACCAGAACTAAATACCCACACAAGTGAATTGTCATTCATTTGTGGGGTACAGGGCAGCTTAGGAAACTGAAATTTCAGCTGAAACTGAAATCCAGAAATAATCATAGTTATATTTGGGACTTTCTTCAATCTCTTTCCCTTACTCAACTTTTTTTTTAATCAAAGTAGCTAACAAACCCTTACCCCAAAGAAAAATGATTCCCCTGCTTGGTGAGTTCTATCTCATTTTATTTCTCTAATCCTTTGAAATGACTAAGATGTCTGATGGCTAGAGAGAGAAGGAAAACAGAAGTAAAGGACCTGGATAAGCCACAAATTGGAAAATCATCGACTGAGACTGAGATCACAATTAAGGGTGATCCCAAATACAATCCAAAGAAGCAGTCATTGTTCCTTAAGATTGAAATCGAACCCAAATCAAATGGGTCATGGAATGAGAGTGGAGGAGAAAGCCAGGGCATCTGATGACCCTGTTGAGAAAAATTGTGGTGGAGGTAGCAAAGCTTTGAATCTGATCAGACCTTTCTGACTCCTCAATCAAAGGACCAGAATCTGTCCCTGTGCTGTTTGTTAGTTTGGTTTGTTTGTTTGTTTTTAAGCATTTTTCAATTTTCATTGCTTTGGGAGGGGCCGGGGAGTGTCAACATGCTCCTTCAACTTTCATTGATTCATTTAACTCACTTTTAACAATTCCCTGAAAGTTTTTTCCCCAGTCCAATCTCTAATAATATCCATTTTCCCCTTGACTATAAGTTGAACAATATAAATCTCTATCTTCATTTTAAAACTAGGGAATTCTTTGAAAATATTGCCAAAATGGCAGTTACTAAATAGTAAAGATGTAAACTTCCAAATGGTCCAAAATATAGATGTCCTTTCCCTAGCTGCTAAGCACCTTCCCCTCTTAGATTAGTTTTAATCTATTCTTATAAACAGAACACCATATGAAGGAATTCCTACTACTAACACAGGTCAAGGAGGTAATTTCTCTGCAGAAGATGCAACTTATAGAGTTACCCAGAGTACCTGAGAGGTTATGAGTTGCCCAGGATCCCAAATTCTCTATGTAAAAGAGGCAGCGTTTGAATCCAGGTGATGTGGGTTTGGAGCCCTGATCTCTATCCATTATGGCAGGCTTCCTCCTTGCCTAGTAAAAACTAATTTAAAATATCTTCCTAGGATCACACACACACACACACAAAGATCTAGGTAAAACCTAAACATTTTTTTTTTTAAATTTAGGAAACATCAGGAAAGAGTCACATTTAATTTTTAAAAAGCCAATTTATCTGGGTTTATTCTTAGGAGTTGAAGAAAAGCTTAGTAGGTTGTTAAATAAGTGGAATCAAGATGACCTTGGATCCCTTCCTCCTTTCCCCCTGCCCCACCACACCCCACCCCCAAGGCTCCCATTTATCAGTGATGGATGTCATGTCTATTTTCAAGAACCAGGTTAGCTAAATTTAGGGAAGCTGATCACCTTGCTAATGAAATTGTCAACTACAGCAATTCTTTGAAATAAAGGGGTTATGGTCGGCTTGGGGGATGGAGTCCTCATTTCAGTGATGTTTAAGCTATTTCTGATTAACTTGTTTATTAGATTCCTTTTGTTTTTTTACTAAAATGTTTAAATTTTCCTTCATCTCTTTATTTAATATTCTTGTCCTTTTATTAAGTTTGACTAAAGCAAAGTGCCTTTTAAGAGTATTATCAGTCCCCATGTCTTTTCCTTATTTCCCAGTTCAATTCAACAACCATTTCTTAAGGCCAGCCAAGTGCAAGGTTAATACTTGTGCTTTGAATCCTAAGTATTCGACCTGAAAAGAACATTGTTGTCATTTTTTAGAGGTGGGTTGGCAATGGAGAGTGACCTGGACTTAAAGTCAAGAAGACCTAAATTCAGATACTTATTAGTTATGTGACTTCATTCAGTTCATTTAACTTCTCTCAGGCTCAGTTTCCTCTCCTGTAAAATGGGGATAATAATTGCACCTATATCACCTATGCCAGGGGTGGGGAATCTGTGGCCTTAAGGCTACATGTGGCTTTCTAGGTCCTTAACTGTGGCCTTTTGATGAATCCAAATTTTACAGAACAAATCCTTTCATTTTTATTAATGCATCTTTGTTCATCTTTTATATTTTTATTTTATTTTTAAAATGAATGTATTTAAAATACAAAAGAATAAAATAAGTTTCAATGAAATAATCTTCCCAGATTGACAGGCAAAATTAGAACATCAGTAAGCCGAAAGAGTTAAATTGACAGCTGCTACACTCATTATTTAGTTCTAACTTCTCCTGCCTGCCTGGTACCACTAACACACGAGGCTTGTTGGTGAGAGTTTGTGGGGGGTTGAGTACATCAGTCAATTATCAGCTTTTGACAGTGGTGCACTGTGTTTCTGTTTGAAGTGGAATTTGTGGCACTTTTTAATTCTGTCTGCTTAACAGACCATCATGTCAAAGAAAACCAAGGAACCAAGCTCTAGGAAGAAAACTATTTTTTTAATGAGGATTGGGAATTGCAATATTATCTGGTTTCTGTTAAAAATAAGATGATTTGCTTGCTTTGTGATACTGCAATACCAACATTAACAAATTCAATGCTCATCAGCATTATAACACTCATAAGGACCATAAATATTTTAAATTAGGAGAGAAGTGAAAGGTTATAGTGCAGAAATTATAAGATGTAAAGTAAAGATAATTCTTTCAAACAGCAATAAAACCTAGAAACAATGCTGCTGAAAGAAACTTATAAAGTAGTTTATATGGGGTTGAAGAGGTATGGGGTTCAGGGGTGCTGAATACCCCAAAGTACCGACAGGCCAGGTCCTGCCGAAAGAATCCGACTCAAGCTTCTCAGCCAAGGGAAAAGACAAAGTTTATTAAGGTTTTGCCATAACGGGCTGTCTTAAGAAATCCCACCCTTTGTGATGTCTGTTTTCACAAGCAGACCAGATTCAATCTAGCAAGCTGGATTGAATCTGAGAGCCTTTATGGAGCTAAGATGAGACTTACATACACAAAGATTGTAGGAGGGATCTAGGGTGGCCTTGAATAGTCTGGGATGACTAGAGGAGGGCTTTAGAGTGGACTGGGGTGACTGGGGTCAGGTCAGACTCCAGGATGGGAAATAGCTGAAGGCTACCTGGAGATGACAGACAATAAGAGAGCTAGGGTATACATATTTTGATCAGGATCAAGAGTGGGAAACAGCCAGAAGGCAATCCAGAGCTAACCAAACAACAGAAGGCTAGGCTAGGCTATTTGGGCATGAAAAGCCCAAAGTGGGAAGTGGGAAGATTCAAGGTGGGACTCAAGGGGGTTCCCACAGACTATACTCCAGTTTCAAGGGGGTTCCCAGAGACTGTGCCCTCATCAGGGTGGGGGGGGAGCCATTCAGTGATGTAGAAATTGTGAAAGAATGCATTGTCAAAGTTATAGGATGCTTAGACCTCATAACATTTCAAAGTACAAACAACTGCCTCTTTCAAGGAGAACCATAACTGATCAGCAGCATGAAATAACCTTCAGCTTACCAGAATAACTTCATGCAGTAGTTCAAAAGGAAAATACATATTATTCAATAGCTTTGGATAAATCAACTGATACCGCTCACTTGGCGCAGGTTTATACTTCATTCTGGTCACATGAGGAAATTTTCCTTACTGTGAAGAGTTACTTGTTTTGGGCACTCCTATGAATGGAACACCAGGAATAGATATTTTCAACAGCTTTCAAGATAAATGTCATGAAGTTGGACTGAATTTGGTAAATTTATTGAGCATACGTATAGACAGTGCACCTTCCATGACAGGAAAATATGAAGGGTTTATTGCACAGATTGAAAAACAGTATTAACAGATCCAGGTGCTCTCATTTCTTTTCATTACGTCTTGCATCAGCAAAATCTCTGTTCTAAAGCTACTATTTTAAGTGACACTTTACAACAAGTTATAAGTATTATTAACTATATTTGTACAGATGCAACACAGTATCATCAGTTTTGTAACATGCTAAAGTTGAACAATGAGATAGTCAGTATGGATTTGCCATATCGTGCTATAGTGCATTGGCTATCACAGGGACAGGTATGAACCAAAATTTTATCTCTGCAAGAACAGATAGTTACATTTTATGAAGAACAGAATCAGCGAGGAATATTATTGAAAGAAGATTTCTATAGGAATGCTGCATTTCTGTGTGATAACATGTCAAATCAAAATGACTTGTATATTTCTTTGCAAGGTAAAACTAAGTCTATATATGATATGTGGCCAAAAAAAAAAAATCCAAGCATTTAAAAAAAAAAGGTACCTTTTCTAAAAACATTTCTTCAAAACGAAGTTTCAGATGAACATTTTCCCTAGTTAGCAAAGTTCATTGATGAACAGGATGACATATGTGAATCATTTGAAGAATACACAGCTGTTATAGACCTATAATTGGAGAATACAATGAAAGGTTCATTGACTTTGAGAATCATGACTTCACACTCAAATTGGCATTTCAGCCTCACCCAGTTGATATCACCAAGGTGCCTAAAGAACTACCGATGCAATTGTTTGAGCTCTCTCTCAGTGGTTGACATTTTGAAGTCATTGTTTGATGCTGAGAAAGATTCTATTGAAATACAGAAAAATGCAGGAGGATACTCTTGTCTTCAGCAATATGCCTGAAAATGCTTTCTTGCTTTTCAACCGCTTGTTTCTGTGAAACTAACCCAAATCAAGATGCCCTTAAGGTCCCAAATGACTGATACCCATCTAGAGGATCCACTGAAACTGCGGACCTCCATACTGCAACCAAATACTCAAATGCTTTCCAACAAAAAGCAGACACGACAAAGTTATTAAACGGTTAGTTAACTTTAAAATGAACAAATAGTTTTCATTTTTTGAAATTATTAAGTACATAGTAGTTAGATTTTTATGTAATAATGTAGATTTTTTTAAAGTATCTAATTGAAGTTTCTTGAATGTGACCTTTTTTGATTATACTAAATGTTAATGCTGCCTTCCAACATGAAAAGTTTGCCCTCCCCTGACTTATGCTATGAGTAAAGTGAAATAATATATGTGAAGAGCTTTGCAAACTTAAAGCAATTTGTAAATGATAGCTAGTGTCTGTGGCTTTGGTTCTGAAAGACTGGATTAGGAGACCAAGAAGTTGGGGTTTACTAGAGATAAGATAGGAAAAGTATCAAGTAGCAGAAATTTGCAAAATAAGTAAGTCTCAAGGATTCTTAACACTAGGGTAGGGTAATCAGAACTCTTATCCATGGAATTGAAATTGAGAGGGCACCAACAGACACCACCTAGGAACATGCTTTACCTCTCTACCCGAGTGGGATAGTGAAAACCTTTCATGGATTCTGGGTCTCAGCCTTTCTGTAAATTGAGTGGGATGAATAGAGGTAGGGACCTTTCAGCATGGCTCAGGGCTTCTGATTGACAACTGGGCCTAAGTTTCGAGTTGTTAAAAATCACCTGACTTGTAGAACCTGTGGGAGTCTGGAACTTAGAGCAGCCTGACCCCTATTCAGCACGAGTCTTGCCAAATAAGGATAAAAGTGTTCTTAAGAGTTGGCATTGGCTAAATTAACTTTTCCTGGTCCCTTGTACTTGGAGTAGATTTCCGTGTTTAGATTGTGAGCCTGAACTCCACCAATGAAAGTAAGGATCAGTAATGGGTAGGTGTTGTTTGCATTAGGAGTATATGGCAGGGTTCTGCCCTCTGGGCTCCGCCTCTCCCTACCTATTGTCTATAGGTAGTCTCTATAGTCTCTAAAGAGACTGCCCTTTCTCAAGAGATCGTAAACAGACTCCCTTTTCTCCTTTTTGCGGCTATGAGAAGTCTCTGAATATTACTTGAGTTGTCTCACACACTACCTAAGGCTACACCACACTTTATCTCCTCCAAATAGGGTTCTCTCCTTGGCTGCAGCAACCTGGACCATTTATCTCATCCATAACTTTAAATAAATGCCTGTTCAACTGCATTGGATTCATTTAGCAACACATATTCACTCCCCTCCAGCAACTTATAATACTTTAAGAAAGGTATTTAAGTCAATTCAGCCAGCTGCTAAATCAAGTCAAACAAACAAGCATTTATAAAATGCTTAACTATGAGCCAGGTACAATGCTAAGTGTTAGGAATACAAGAGGAAAAGACCGTCCCTGCCTTCAAGCAGATTATATTCTAATGTAAATGAGGGATTCTGATAGAGGAAAGATATCACATAAAAGGAAGCTGAAAGGAGAGGGGGGGGAGGGAAGTGGAGGAGAGAATTGGAGAAAGTCTTGAGCAGCTGTAGAAGATGAGAGAAATGAACACAACATGGCTGGCCTGGGTACTTTACTTAAAACTGGAGTTGTAAGAGGAGTGAACCAATCCAGAAAAAGGGGTCTTAGGGACCAAGTGAATTTTCATAGTGAGAAGGTTGATGTGGTATTGACGAAAGTCTAGAGAGTAAGGAGTGAAGACCACAGAGAAATGTACAGGGCACAATGCTAGGATTCGCAAAGACAAAAATCAAAAGTCCCTGCTTTCAAAGGGTTTTAGCTCTATTGTATTAAAAAAAAACCCACAATTAAAATCTATCTTAAAAGATAAACTAAATGTCTAACTATGTGAAAAAACACACCTCCCACCACTGTGGGGGCAGAACATTGCATATAGTATCAGATGTCCATTGAAGTGTTGATTAGTTTTGCTGAGATTTAAAAAAATTTTTTTTAGTTCTTTGTTTCAAGGAATGCCTTGTGGGGAGGATTATATTCAGAAATGAAAACAAAGCAAAAACAAGACACCAATGAAAATGGTTTTATTTTTTGCTGAGGCAATGGAGTTAAGTAACTTGCCCAGGGTCACACAGCTGGTAAATGATAAAATATTTTTTAAAGAATTTAAAAATATATGTGGTAGAATGTGATTAGACAAAGTACCACAAGAAAACTTCAGCAGGTAGAATCAAAGAAAGTCCCATGAAAAAGGTGATACCTGAGCTAGACCTTGAAGGAACAGGAGAATTTAAAAAGGATGTGAAAGAAATGTGGTCCTAGTATGGAGGATGTTCTGCATTAATACATGAAGGCAAGAGAGGGAAGGACAAAATCAAGGGCACAGTAAGAGATGGAAAAATGCGATTGTAGGTACAGTGGAGAAATCTTTGGACTTGGAATTAGAAAACAGGTCTCTGCTACTTCCTCGCTGTTACCTCAGTCAAGTCATTTATCCATGTTTCTAGGCCTCAGTTTCCCCATCTGTACAATGTGGTAGGACTAGATGACTTCTAGGGTCCATTCAGCTATAGCATACTGTCAGGATGGAAACTGTGAAAAGATAGGAATAAGAACACTAAGAGAAATAGAAAGGAAAATTAGTTTTATTCTGGTCTTTGGCTCTGAAAGACTAGACTAGGGGACAAAGATGTTGGAGTTTACTAGCCATGGGATAAGAGAAGTACCAAGCCGGCAGAAATTTGCAAAATAAATAAATAAATTCCAAACAGACTTATAACTAGGGTAGGGTAATCAGGGCTCTGATCCATGGAACTGAAACTGAGAGGGCACCAATAGCACTATCTAGTAATAAGCTTTACCTCTCCATAAGTGGCTATACTCCAGGTTACCTCCTCTCTGTCCCATTCTACCCTTGGCAGCAGCAACCTTGACCATGTATTGGTCACTTCAAACAAATGCCTGCTCGGCTGCATTAAATTCATTTGGCAGCACATATGACCAGATACTCTTCCAGACAGTTGATCTACCACTGAAGCTCGTGGAGGACAGCACCGCTTTTACAGAGAGAGGGGATAGATATTAAGCCATCAGCCACAGAGGTGTGAAATCAGAACCACAGTAGGAAAGGGTGGTGAAGGTGGTAGAAGAGAAAAACCTATTTTCTGCATATATTTCTCAATGCTTTTTTTTTTCTTAGGAGGTATAGCTTTCTGGGCAGTTGAGGGGGGAATATTTAGAAATGAAAGTGGTGTAAAAACAAATAATAACAATTGAATTATCATCACCATATCAATACTAATTAACAAACTTATCTCTCAGAGTAGAGTTGACCATAGAAATTTCTTTGCTATGAAAAAGTAGTTGCTTGCTAACTGTGCATTAATTATATAATTTTGGAGCATAATTCTTCATCACATGGAGCCTTCTGTAAAACTGGGTAATAAGAGAGCTTTTTGAAAATGTAACCACGTTCAAAATTTCTACTAACTGCTTCTTTTAACAACTCTCAGTCTCATTAAGAAGCAGAAGTGACCACTTTTGCAAAAACACAATCTTGGAGTATTTCTCAAGTTATATCATCAACTCTATTTTCAGGAATGAATAAAAAATCCCAAGGCTTCTATAGATTCTCTTACTTGGGAAATCCTTTAAAATAGCTGTTAAAATAATTAAGCTAGTGTCCTCGATTTAATCTTTAAGGCTGACCGGCCAGCATTGAGTCACTGTAGTCTTCCAGGTCAGACAGGAAAAGAATTGACGTCATTGCAAAATACCACTACGTAAATCTCCCTGAAAAAAATGGCAGCCTAGTGTACACAGTCGGGTAATCAGATGCCCTAAGCAACAGTTCCCTGAACAGGTGAGCTGAGGAACTTGGCACTTAGGGTTTGAGCCTCTAATGATGTCCTTGTGTAAACTGTCAAAGATCCATGACATGCTTTCTCTGACATAACACATCCCACTGAGTTATCAAGATGTTTCCTCTGTCCAGAAAACCAACGAAACTATTAGGAATGATCATTTGGCACATGCTATACTCAAGGGACAAATACGGTAAGGGATGTTTCACACAAAAGGGGCTTCCACCACTGGCCAGCAATGTCAGTCTGTAACTAAAAACAGAGTTATATAAAAATAAACTTGTAACTCTTCACCCTGAACAATGAAAATGTTTTCAAGCGAACCACACAATTTAAGCAGCTTAGGAGTTTTCCAGCTCCTTTCTCCAGCTTTTACTTTTTAAAAAGGAAAAACAAAACAGTAGGTCTGCTGATCTAGTAGCTCTGGCCCATTAATTCTCAGCAACATTGCCCTCAAGAGATAAATGGTGAAATGGTTCTCCAAAAGGACCAGTTGTTTTCACCTACTTTTCAATAAATAGAATAAAGATCCAGTACAACGTTAAGTTCTTTTAGGGCAATGCTTTTCATTTTGTCCTCGGTAACCACCACACTTATCTAGCACATAGTAGGTGCTTAATAAATGCTTGTTGGATTGCTGAACTTCATAAATAACATTATTAATCATTAATAAAAAAGTTATCCAATAAAGCATTTAAATAACTACTGCTGTCCCAGGATTCTGTGCTAGGTGCTGAGGATACAAAGACAAAAATGAAATAGTCATTGCCCTCAAGAAGCTTACCTTCCATTGAAGGAGGAAGCATGTACAAAATGCTATCACATAAAAGTCAAAATGCATGTTATGAACACTTATTGTAGTTTGGAAAAATCAATGTTATTATTGTACCCAATTTCAGAGAGGTAAACTAAGGCAACTCGTGATCCAAATAAAAGAAAAGCAAGATTAAGGCAATTCTCTGAATGATTTGAATAAGACTCTATTATCTTTCTTTTTTTTTTAAATTTTAATTAAACTTATTTTTAACATTCTTTTTAAATTTTGAGTTCTAAATTCTCTCCCTCTCTCCTACTCTTTACCCTGCCCACTGAGAAGGCAAGCAAGATGATATCAATTATAGATGTGAAATATATTTCCATATTAGCCATTATTCCAAAACATATTTCCATAGCAGCCAATTTTTTTTTTTTAAAGCAAGAAAATAGAGTGAGAAAATCAAACTTCAGTTTGTACTCAGAGTTCATTAGTTCTCTCCCTGGAGGTGGAAAGCATGTTTTCATCATGAGTCCTTTGGAATTGTCTTGGATCATCATATTGATCAGAGTGGCCAAGTCTTTCACAGTTGACCATTATTACAACATTGCTTTTACTATGCACAATTATCTCCTGGTTCTTCTCTTTTTACTTTGCTTCAGTTCATACGGGTCTTCCTATGTTTTTGTGAAACCACCACCCTTGGTCATTTTCCACAGCACAGTAGTACTCCATCCCAATTAATGAGTATCCCCTTGATTTTGATTTCTTTGCCACCACAAAAAGAGTAATGTTTTATTATAATATAATAATATAGTAATATAATATTTTTGTACATAAAAGTTCTTTCCTTTTTTCTTTGACCTCTTTGAGATACAGAGCTAGTAGAGGTATTGCTGGGTCATAAGATATGTACAGTTTTATAGCCTTTTTGGCATAGATTCAAATTGTTCTCCAGAATAGTTAGATCAGTTCACACAACTCCATCAGAAGTTCATTAATATACCTATTTTTCCCTCACCCCTCCAGCATTTGTAATTTGTGATAAATGTGAGGTGGCACCTCCAAGTTATTTTCATTTGCCTTTCTCTAATCAATAGTGATTTAGAACATTTTTTCATATGACTATAGATAGATTTGATTTCTTCTTCAGAAAACTGTTTATATCCTTTGACTATTTATCATTTGGGAAATGGTTATTATTTTTATAAATTTGACTCAGTTCCATACTCAGTATATATTTGAGCAATGAGGCCTTTCTCTGAAAAACTTGCTACAAAACTTTTTCATGTTACTTCATTGTCTATGGTACCTTTTAGCATAATGTAGTTTCTACCAAATATCTCTTTTAATTAGATCTATTTTGCTCACTTTGACATTATTATTGCTCCCTCTGCCTTTTTTTACTTCAGCTGAAGCATATTAGATTCAACTCCAAGCTCTTTATTTTAACTCTGTGTGTTTCTCTGTTTCAAGGAAGACTTTTTCCTTTATTTTTCTGAGAACATATGACAAAATATTGAGTAAATTTTCTCCAAGAGAGTTAATTGAAGAGAAAGAGCCCTGGCAGCGAGGTAATTTGAATAAAAGCAGGTTTGGTACCAAAGCTTTAGGTACCATTTTATCCATTCTCTATTTGAATTGACTGCTAGAGTCCTGGTCAACAAAACATTCAGAATTTTACCTGCATATATTCCATGTGTCACCATGTGTGAAATGAATCACAATTGTAATAGAAGCTGCCAAACAAATAGACGTGGTCTGGTTAACCCCTCCTAGCTATACCTTGGTAGAGGGCTTCCTGTTCAAGAATGAAGATGTTGTCAAATTCTTGGTTTTCCTCTTTCCTACTACAAATTCTAAGGAGAATTATTAGTTACCTCCTTCTACCACTTCCATTCCAACAACTAGTTCCTCCTCTTTGGCAAGAATTAGATCCAGAAAAGGAGCTTCTTTCATGTTTTGAAGGATGAAAATATTGTCAAGATAAGAAGTTAACTTTGGCAGAAAAAGTACTCCAGCAGATGTCTGGATAATTGAAATCCCCCATCAGCAATATATCATACTCTGTGCATGACTTAAGATCTACTTTCTGAACTCATCTGTCTCCTCTTTCTGTCCAGGTGGTCTGTAGACCACCACCATAACAATGATACTATTGCTTCTCTTTGTGCCTCCATTAAGCTTCATTCAAGTATTCTCACCTTTGACTACTAGATTTCTTCACATGAATAAATCCTCTTAATCTATGATGCTACTTGTAAAGACTTATAGAAACAGATAAAAACTGAAGTGCGAAGCAAGAAAAGAAACACCATTTTAGAAACATAGTGTACAACTAAATGACAACCTTGTTCTTTTCTCTAGAAGGGGCTTACCAGTTCATTAAACAGCCCTGTTGATCAATCAGGTTACAGAAGAAACTTTTGAATCTCTCACGGGAAGTCCAACAATCAGCTTTCATTGTAGAGTAGAATAACAACCCCATTGGTCCAATTAAATGGCACAGAATGCTGCTGATTGGCTGTGTACTCTAAGCATACCTAAAAACCATATAAACCACATGTGCACAATTGAGTAGGGTTGAGAATGAGAGTTGCTATCAGCAAATAGCCTCCCTCAGAATGCTAATAATTTGTTTTCCCTTCAGTTTGGCTATTCATTTTATTTGATCTCCAGTTTTTTGGACATGCCAGTAAGTGAGATTCTCCTCAGGATCTCTAGGAACACAGACTCAGAAATTGCCCCACATAAGCAAAGCCAGGACAGCAAGATAAACTATGACTACAGCAATATAAATAGAAAGAACAACCACAAAACAATCAAAAACTTAATGTAGGAAAATTGCATTATTTTTAAAAATTAGCTTGGCCTCAGAGAAGAAATCTAAGAAGACATATCCTTTGAGATGTAGGGTCCAAAGATATAAAACATTGTATATAATATCAGATTTTTTTTTTGATGCATTTTTTTTTTGCTGATGCATTGGTTTTACTGAATGTTTTTCTCTTCTTCCTCTCTTCCTTTTTTCTTTTTTTTTTTTTAATATTTTTTAAAAAGTTCATTTAGCTTTACTGGGACCCTTTTGTAGACTTTTTTTTCTCCCTACTCTACTGCCCTATATTAATCTCTGACCTCAGTCTATCCTCACACTATTCCTTCCATCAACAGCAGGATAATGAATTCACTGAATTCCCAAAAGACAACACAAGGCACTTCCCAGCCAAGACAGGAACAGATCATGCTCTGATGATACAAGATTCTAAAAACAAAAATATTAAACTCCCAGTTGGGTATGTCCATCTGTAACCAGTTGTGCCACCTCAGGCTGCCATTATACCATATTTTCAACCCCGGGAGACAATAGGTCTCAGAAGGTATTCATGAAGCCTGCTTTCAGCCCTTCTTCAGTAGTGAGTGGGTCACTCCCTCCACTGCTTAGTTTGGCTGACTCCTTGTAGGTGTTGGTGCCTCAGTTGGAGGAGCAAATGCAAGATATCTCATACTTTAAGGAAACCGACCTGAAAAACAGATCAGGGAGATATAATTTAAGAATCATTGGACTACCTGAAAGTCAAGATCAAAAAAATAAAAAAAGTCTAGATATAAAATTTCAAGACATCATGAAAAAAAAAAACTTCCCAAACTGAACCTTCAGAGAAATGTGGGAGGCCTCCTACTCTATCAACTTCAACATCAAATCAGTCACTAAGACTTGTTCTGTCAATCTCCACAACATTCCTCACTTTAGAATCTCATCCCCTCTTACAAAAAAATTCCTTCCTGGTCTCCCTGCCTCCAGGCTTCGCCCCCAGCCCCCAATCCACTCTGCACTATGCTTTCTGGACCTTCCCACCTGAGCACTTGCTCACCCCATGCCCTCCATTTCTGTTCATGGAAATCCCACCAGCTCAAAGCCCCCTTTTCTATGAAGGACCCACTGCAGACCTGAGCCCCTGCACCCATTGGCATATATCTCCTAAACTTGTCATGCTCCACTCTGTGTTCTGCTTCAAGTACAAGCCTCATCTCTCTGCCAGAATAAAGGCAGCCTAGGACCAGGTTTCAGAAAGTTGTCAGGCTGAGGAAGACAAAGTAGAGGCATGCTGAGAGCTAGTAGATCTCTGTACCTCTTTTCCTTCAATCCTAGAAACTCTCACTCTTGGATTTTCATCAAGCATCCTTCCCCTTCCCTAGCAATAGTCAAACATGTTGGCTGTCCTCTCCAATGATCTTCCAAGGAAAGACAAACTCCCTTTGCTCCCCCTTAGTCCCTGGGTCACAGATGATGGGCCACTGATTGGGAAGTAACCCTGATTGGGAACTGGAGACTTCCAGGTGCTGCTTAAGGGATAAGTATTCTCAGGTTCTTACTACCCAGGTCATTTAAAGAGGAATTCAAGCTTGACAAGTGAGAATCTAGTGCCTGAGAGGTGTATATTCAGAGGTTGACATTCTGTTGGTTATTTTATGAAGGAGTTAGTACCTAGTAAGTGACCATTCAGAGGGAGTTAATACCTACTAAGTAACAACTTAAGGACTGGGAGTTCACAACTGGGCACTGAGGCTCCTCCCCCTAATTCAGGATATAAAAGGCACCAAGATCCCAAAGCCAACAGGCTGAAGGCTATGCAGAACACCTGAGAGCTAAAGACTGGAGAGTTGACAAGGTACCTGGAGATTTCTGAAGATCTGGAAGCTGAGACATCTGGCACTCCGACAACATATCAAAATTGGTAAAGGTTGGACTCATTGCCCCACAAATGGAATCCAAGGGTACACCTAGAAATTGGGAGTCTCAGAAAGAGAAAGTGTTGGACTCCTTCTCCTTTCAAACTGGAACACTGTGTGGCATCCAACCGTTACTGCTCCCCTCACGGACACCTCCCGTTCATCTTCTCCAGCAGGAAAATGCTCACATTCCTCCAAGAGGCCCCACCAAGAACTTCCCAGCCCAGAGGCACTCAGATTATGCTCAGGTGACCCAAGACTCTGAGTACAAGAAGCTAAATACCTGTTTGAAATTTGGAGTGTCCATGTGGAACTATGTTACTGCAGGGCCCGCCCAGGATGACCTTGTGCAGTGGTTTAGCCCCTGGGAAATAGGACCAAGGACAGTGGCTGATGAGGAATACAGCTGGACTGTAGGTTACCTCCTGCTTCCCTTGGCAATTAGTCAGATCCCGGAGGCAGCAATCACTAGGATTCAGGAAGCAGAAGCCTGTTCACCTCTCAGAAAGGGACTCCTACAGCACCCAGACCAAAGATCTCCTTCCCTGCCACCTGTGCACTCACCCAAGCCACACTTAAAGACTAGGAGAAGACTTATCTTTGACTCTTGATCGGCCCCTTCCTTAGCCCCTAAGAAGACTGGCTGACTTAGACCATCAATGACTTTGTGACCTTGATTTCATCATTTCTGACCAAGCCTCAGTTTTCTTTTTTCTCCAATATGGGGCTTCCACTAAATGACCTTTGGGGTTCTGAACTGCTCTAAATCTATGATCTTTTATATTCTCATCTTTGAAATTTTGAAAATAAACCTCCCCATTGGGGAAAAACATTATAAAGTATTGCTCTCTTAGATAGGATGGGGGAGGGGGGTAGAATACAAGGGGAAATCTAGATTATATAAAAACAAGATATCAATGAAATCTCATTTAAACATATATGTATATACATACATATATATGTACACATATATCTGTATTTCAAATGTTACTTCACTGTCCCCATTTATACATTGTGTTTCTTTTGAATAAGGTATCTCTTTCTTAAGCCACATTTTAATTATTGATCCTATTTACCAGGTCGCAGTAACATCTAAGGGGCTGAATTTGCCTAATTGAGTTAGTATTTCTAGTTTGCTTTGCTTGTTGCTTTGTTCTGAGGCCAGAGTTTTACTATTCTTGATTCTTTGATTTTTGCTTCTATTGGCTTCTGGGTATCCAGCTATGATTCCTCTTTCTATATTGTGGCTCCTCTCTATGGTATAGTTTGTGGCTTTTTCTTTCCTTTTCCTTCTCGTTTTAAAACCCTTTTCATTAGGTTTTCTGTATGCTTACTACTTAGCTATATAGTCCATCCCTACCCAGGAGCCTGTCATTTCTATATTATAAACCCACCCATTCTCAGACACTATCTTCTCAACAAGCTGTTCACCTCTCAAATGTGCTTTGCTTTCGTGCATTTCTTGTCATTCATGGACACCCCTAATGCCTTTATAATATCCAATTTCTTGCCTAGAATTGTGTAATCTTTAGATGCTTTCTAGATTCCTTCTGGCTGAATCTTTTTTTGCCTACATGAATTGCCAAAATTAAATTGTAGCCATGTATTTTGACTAGTCTTGAAACATTCTCTGTTACATCTCGGATACAGGGATGGGGAAGAGAACAGGACTTTTCTGTTGTTGTTAGCCAATACTACTTGCCTCAGTACTTTTCATCAGAAGTCACCAACATCCGCTATTCTTCTTCCTCTGATCATTAATGGATGATTTCTCAGTTAACAGCACTTTATTCTTGGAAGGACAAACAGCAGACACTCCATTCTTAGTGTCTAGCTCCATTTTTTTTTCCAGAAAAGGCTTCAAATTTGTCTTATAGCTCCAAAGGTTTAGTATGTGCTTAGCACAGTACCTGGTGCATAGTAGGTATTTAATAAATGTGTATTGATTGATTGTTCCTTCTTTCCCTCCTCTTGTGTGTATGACATTCTTCCACTTACCAGTTTCCTGGCATAGATGGTGATTTTTCTATCCTTTCAGGTTCTTTATTTCTTTCTTTGATTCCCCACTTCCTGTTTTCAAAGGAGCTACTTATTGTCTTTGATAATCTGAAATGTGGTGAGTCATTCCTTGAGTACCTTCACATCCTCCTCTTGAAGAGATGCCATCCTATACTGTGAGAACAGATAGGAATCCCATGGCCCTGGGTGACAGAAACATTGCATGCTAAGTGCAAATCACTTAAAATGTCTATTATCCAGTGATTGAGATTCTTAGTCATTGTCTTTCACATTGCTTGTGGGTGATTACAAATTAATATTGATTCCACTTGGCAGCCACATTCAACTTCCTCTCCCCTTCCCTCACTAACCACTTATCTTGTTTCATCAGTTTATTTATTTACTTTTTCTTGCTTTTTTTTTCACACAAAGAACCTTGCCCTTCTTAAATTCCTTTTCTTCTCCTTCAGTCTTTCCCAATCCTCTTCTTTCTTCAGATTAAATTCTTCAGTGAGGCCTTCTCCTCCTTCTCCTTTGATTTAACTACTTGTCCTTCAACTTTTCCTCGATTTCTCCCAAATTCCTCCCCAAATTTAATGCCTATCCTTCACAATTCCACCCCAATCCTCCCAAATCATTTTCCAGTTTTCTTCTCCTTCTTCAGCTCATCTTTCTTCTTGAGTTGACACACAATTTTTTCTATCAGAAGTATGTAGTTTTGAATCATATGCCTCTGGAACATCCAGCTATATGATTATGAGCAAGTAACTTAAACTCTGTGAGTCTCAGTCACTCATACATAAAATGAGTAGAGTATTGCCTATCTCATACGAATGTTGCTGAAGTCAAATGAGATGCTGTATATAAAGTGCTTATTTAAGGAGGTTTCTCTGGGCATGCTAATTTTGCCTAACATGAAAGTGCCTTATATCCTCTATCACAGCCAGTGGGGGTATCCTCCTTTGATTGGCTGCAAATCTGAAAAGGCTGCATCTCAGAAACTGGCCAGACGGAGGAAAAAAAGCTCATTTTTCCAGTGCTCTCTTTTCTGCTGCTCACACAGGGTGAAGATCACAGTTTACCCATACATAGCACAGTGCCATGGACTAAACCATTAAGAGGGGAAGGACTTCCTTTTCCTGCTCTCCTCTTTTGCCTCAGATCTGGGAAATGGGCCTAGTGATATTTCTGTTTTTTTCATTTCTCCTGGGTTTTAGGGGTGACTAGATCTGGAAGTTAAGTCATATGTTCCAAATCTCAAAGCCTATATAAATGCCAATTGTTACTATTATTATTAGCATCATTGTCGTTGTTGTGATAGCCTCCTCATCAGCTTTCCCTTTGCCAGTGCAGCTATCAAAATTATCTTCCTAATGCAAAGGTATGCTGATTGGGGGAGGGAGGGAGGGAATAGATAATTCTGTGTAAAGAGCAGCAATTGTTCCTTAAAGGAATGAGGAGCTGTCAAGTGATATAGCATCCATTAATGGTTGCTGGTTGGTGACTCCCTCCTTAGGGGGTACTGAGGCAGGCAGTTGACCTGATAATGATAGAAAAGACTTGTCTTCTAGTGCTTACATCCAAGACACGACAGAAAATGTTCCAAGACTACTCAAAATGGCTATCTAAAATGGACAAAGGTTGAACACTCATACACAGGGACACACACAGACACACACTCACACACTTTGGTGTAGAAAAACATAAAATTCAGCAGAGATATGATCATGGAAAGGGAGGGAGAATAATAATAGGAGAGAATAGTCACAAGCAAAACAAACTTCCTGATTCTGTAACTTTAGTCACTAAAGGGTGGGGATGGGGTGGGGTAAGAACTAAAGTCTAAGGAAGTGCTCTACTATGCCTTTTAGCCAACTAGGGCATGGCTGAACAAATTGTGGAATACTGTGGATATTACTGTGCCTTAAGAAATGATGAGACCATTTCAGAGAATCCTGGGTGGTATACACTGATTCAGAATGAAATGAGCAGAACCAGGAAAACAATTTTACAAGGACAACCACACTGTAGAGTAAAATAATTTTAGAAGACTTTAAGAATTCCAATTAAAGTAATGACCAACTATATCTCCAGACCTATGATGCACCCACTTACTCACCTCATAATAGAGATGACAGATACAGGGGAAGAGACATATGTTTTTGGACATGGCTGTTGTATGTAATTATTTTACTTGACTAGGCTTATTTGTTACAAAGGTTTTTTTTTTTTTTCCTTTCATACACTCCATTACTAGGGAGGGGGACAGTATTAGCAATGTAGGCTTAAAAAAAAAGTCCATTGTACCATTTTTTGAAAATTCACAGAAGGGAACAGAAGGAAGTTCAAAAGGAAGCACAGCCAAGCAAAACAGTTTTGAAAGTAACATGTAAAATTAATTCCTTTTTTTTTTTCAAAGCAAGTGATATGAAGTAAAGACTTACAATTTCATAGAGAATCCTCCTGTGTGTATGGAAATTTTTCTAGCATTTAAGTCCAAAATTTTTTTAAAAAGCAAGATTTTAAATTAAAAAGAAAACTGGGCTAGTAACTATTCCCAGATTTTGCCCCTGCTCTCTCATACCTCCAAGCATTCATGCAAGTCATTTTTCATGCCAGGAGTACTTGCTCCTCAACTCCCCTTTGGCTTAGTTCAAGGGCTATCTCCCTCCTCCATGAGATTTCTTAGCAAACTGTGTCTGGATTGCTTCTTTACCCTGCCTTGTCCTGCCAGGTATCGTGCTTATTTGTATATATGTGCCATCCACCCATAAGACTATAAGCTCAAGGGGATAGGGACTATGTTGTTTTCTAAATTTTTCCATCATCAGCATCTATCACATTGTTTACACAGAGTGGGAATTTAAGAAGTGTTTGCTGAATTTAACTTTCATGTATCCAGTCCCCACTATATCTGATAGAGCAAGTACAGTTGTACCTCGAGACTATTTAAATTAAGGGGACAATTTTATATAACTAACAATTGTATAAAGCAAAGTAAAACTGCAAATTACACTAGAGAAGGTATAAGAAAACCTAGCTGCTTTCAACTGACTAGATGCCTAGCTTTGAGAAAGTAATTTAAACTTTCTGGGCTTCAGTTTCTTTGTCTATAACCTTTTTTCTAATAAGGGGCCTCCTTGGGTTCTAAAACATCTATTTTCCTGATTTAGATATAGCTTCTTAAGGGCAGAACTAATCATAAGATTTAGAATTAATAGAGATTATCTAATTTAATCTTTTCTTTTTGGTAGATGAGGAAACTAAGGCCTTTTCTAAAGGTATCATGGTGTGTTGTAGATAGAGAGCTGGCTAAGGGTCCAGGAAGAGCTGGTTTCAAGTCCTGCTTCTGACATATACTGACTGAGTGACCTTGGGCAAGTCATTTAACTTCTCAATGCTCTGAGCAAGTCTCTAACATGATAAAGTTGTAGAGAAGGTGGCAACCTGCATTGTGAAAGGGAATTTCTTCACCTGGGAGCTCCCTATAAGACGAAATCACAAGTTCAGTTGCCTATCACAATTTTTATTTGATTCAGGTGCATTCAGCAATCTTCCTGCCCAGGAATTTGACACCTCTTTATAGTATGGAAAGGGGGATGATTTTTAATGAAGCTGGAAATATAGGCTGAGTTCATAAAGGCCTTTAAGACCCAAACAGAGGAATTTACACATGATCCTTGAAACAGCAAGAAACTACTGAACTTTATTAATAGTCGTGACTTGGTCAGATCTACTCTTAAGAAAAATCACTTTGGCCACTCTGTAGGGGCTCAGCTGATGTGGAAAGAACAAGGAAAGCAATTAGGAAGCCGTTTCAATAGTCTAGGCAATTGGTGATGAGGGTATAAACTAAAGTGGTGTCTCTTTGACTAGAGACAAGAGATTGGATGCCAGAGATTTCAAAGAGATAGAAATGGCAAGATCTGGCAACTGATTGCATATGTAGAGTGAGAGAGAATTGTTGAATCAGGTTACAAACCTGAAAACCCGAAAGCTGAAAAAAAAAAAAGGAAGAAATTTCCTACAGAAATAGGGCAGTTTATTTTTTTTAAATATTTTTTCCCAATTACATGTAGAAATAATTTTAACAATTTTTAATATTTTAATTTTTTTAATTTTCAGTTCCAAATTCTCTCCACAACTCCACATGTATTATTCCTTAGGGAACCAAGAAGCCACATCAAGATGACTAGAGGCCACCAGAAAACTGTGTCAAAGGAGGTACAGCTTGAACCTTAGCCCTCTGGGCTAATCAAATCTTAGGGAGAGCTTCCTTGACTTTTCAATTGACCCACTTGGGAGGTTAAAGGAGAAATGCTGGTAAATAATGATTTTATCACATTCCAACTCCTTGGTAACAAAGTCCTAAGAGTCTTCTGAGAGCAATGGTGTCAAACTCAAATAGAAAAGGGGAAGATGGGAGCTAGGAGCACTAAACTGTATATAAAGATCCCTTTGGCACAGATTAGCTTAGGAAACTACATGTTAACTTTATCTGTGTACTTCTAGTTTTATTTATTTTGTTAAATATTTCCCAATTACATTTTAATCTAGTTTGGGCTATACTGGGGAGTGTTCTGAGCCACATGTGGTCTATGGGACATTTAAATGGCTTTAGAGATTTTACAAAACAATACTGATTTCTGAATGTGAGAAACCTGGCATAGGCTGTATTGGGGGATGGGTGAGATGCAACTTCTCAAAGAGTAGTTAAAATAAAATAGAAAAAATATCAAAGATTTTAATGGCCCCTTCCATGACTAAAAAGGTTGAAGAGAACAAAACCTCCAAGATTCCAAGCTTTGCCTCTCCACTTCAGAAAGACTAAGTGCCAGATCTCAATGACACAGTCTATGTGAGAAGTGATGCCAAACCTTTGCAATGCATAGTGGGTTTTCTGATGTAAGGCAGTGATTTTCAGTAGTAGTAGTATCAGGAACATCAGGGCCATAGCATAGAAGATGATACCTCTAGCATAATTGCTGATTCTTCATAATGGGCTAGGTGATATCACCTATGGTAATGTAACCAAGAGGTCATTTCCACCAAAACATCCTCCTTTTTCAGAGGTACATCAGGGAAATGATAGCAAAATTTTTTCATTTAGAAGGGCTGCCCCCTTCTTCCACAGGGACTAAAAAAAGACTTCCTTTCACCTTCATCCACAGACTCTTGGTTACACCAAGTCAGCTAGAGGATCCCCTTTTTTCCAGGTAAAAGCCCATTCACTATAGTTATATTTCAACAGTTTTACCTCCCCTCATGCTATTAGAAAACAAGGCAATACCCAATACTACCCCTTTGTCCCTCCAATCCCTTTCTGTGAAGGAGTTTTCTGAACCATCCCAAGGAAGAAATATGCCACCTGAAGGGAATCTGTGCTATGAACCTTCTGATAGGGTAAGGACCACAGGACAATTCTATACCAAGGATGGAATTAGGAAAGGCCAGAGAAGGTCAACCCAAATTATGTCCAAAAGCAGTCTATTCTTATCATGTAAGTCTTCTGGAGATAAGATCCAAGAAACCACTAGACCAGAGAGTCCTGCCCCTTCTTGGGTTATTAATTCATCACAAACATGGCTTCTGAGAGATAGGTCACCTGACCTGGGCAGTTGATGCAGTCAACCTAGGAATGATGATGCGACTGTTAACTAGCAGGAGCAAACCTTTGCACTGGGATAAAAGAACAGGGACAATTTGCCATTTGAGGACGTGTAAAAGGCCACTTCAGCTGGGTTTGTGCTCTGACAAGCAAAAGGTGTCCAAGTGGCCAGAAATAGCTGCCTTGTCCTTAGACAGGAGGACCTCATGTCTAGCACAAAGCATCACAGCCCCCATATTCATATTGTCAATAGATCCACTCCTCAACCTCCTGCCATTCTTATTATAGTTCCAATCTAATTATTTAGATTACCAAGAACATATGATATCTCTGATGAGTGCTGACATGACCCATAAGCAACTGCATGCTGTGAAAAGCATTGGCAAAATTCTTCAATCCATTCTGATTTCAAAGAGGAAAGCATTTGATTCTCCATTTCTGTGCTCTCCAAGCCTCAGGTCACTTAGCCAGACCTGTGGTCATTAGCCATGCATCACTATAAATAAAGATCTTCTCTACTCCATCCCTTAAGACTTTCACATGCTGGCCATGCATTCTGAAGTTCAGCTCACTCAGATGATTTGCCAGGACCCCTATTCCCAATGTTATCCCTGTTACAGGATGAGATTACTGACTTCTGAAGTCTCACTGCGTATGCCTCTCCAATGCAGATGGAGTCAGAGATAAACCAAGTCAAACTGTTCTTCAGAAACCAGGTGCATGGAAACAGGAAGCATGTTTCCAGGACTTGAACTGGAAGTCTCAGTCTCTGCCAGAGTTGCTACCTGTTTATGAATCACATTTAACATTGGAGGGACCCAGGCAAGCACTATTATTTAGAATACATTATTTCTACTTAACAATTCAGATCTCTTGTGCCCCACCCACATTGTTAGAAGGGCCATCTTGTATCACCCAACTCATGGTAGGCAACTCTGGACTATAGGTGATTGTATGACCCTATGTCTTTTGTTTGGTAATGATAGGGGCCGAGTAACAAAGGAACAACCATTTGTCAAAAGTAGCTTCAGAAGCCTGTAGGTCACTTAGTCTGGCCGCTCTCTAGTACCTGTCAAAAGCTCCACTCAGCCTGATCTTTCTGAATAGAGACCTCCCAAAATACGGGTCTGTAGAATGATAAGTGCCTGGGGAAAGAGATCTGCGGATGTCTTGCTTTAGCTCTTCTCGAGCCATAGCCTGTTCTGGACCCTACTTGAAAAAGGCAGATTTGTGGATATCTTGGTAAATGAGGGCCATCAAGATTCCTCTACTGGAGAATTCAGGTTTTCCCAAACCATAAGTACAATAAACCTCTGGGCTTTTGGCCTTTGGGAAAGCAAGTATTAATAAATTATTCCAGACTATACCTTCCATCATCTGAGTTTTCCCTACCCAGTGTATTACACCAAACTTGACTGACACCTAGATTTTCTTAGGATTGATTTCCTACCCTTCGCCTCTCATATGGGCCACCATTTAATCTTAGGCTTCAGCCACCTTGACCTTGCCCAGTATGGTTAAAATTTTATCATTAATCTAGTGGTGTGCATTAAAGTCCTCAAGAAAGAAAGCCTCTTTTAGGTCTATGTCCAACAGAATGTGGCAATTTGAAGGAAATTGAAGGTAGCTCTGGAGAAAAATTATTACACCAGACTCCTTTCCAGGTGAAACCAAACTATTCCTGACTAGTTTCAGCCATAGGAACAGAGGGAAAAAGCACTGATAATGTTGATATCACCAAACCATTCACTCTGATGTGTTTACTCACAAGAGATTATGATACCCCTTTCCTCCAAGATCTAACCTCTGTAACCCCATTCCCCAGGATCCAAATGAGCCTGCGGATTTTGGGGATTAGCTTTAGGCTTGAGTGGAGTTGAAGGCCCTCTGCTGCCCAGGTACTTGATTTCAAAGTACAATTTTACTAGCACCTTCATAGGCCCGGCTGCTCTCTTATCAACTAATCTTTTAGGAGCCACACCCAAAGCTCCCCTTTGGGGATGGTTATACTTACCCTAGGGGGTTGGGGGTGCTATGCCTCCTCAACTCTATGGATCTCCTGCTCAAATTTCACCAGTTCATAAACCCACATTCACACCTATCTAGGTGTGTGCCCAGAAACCACAGCTAGAATCTAAAGTGTCTGGGGTGGATTTCACCCAGAAGGCAGGACCTATTGCCCACAAAGCAAGCTGGTCATAGAGTGGGGCAGGCTTGGAAGTAGAGAAGAGATTTTAGCTATCAAACTCTTTTTCTTTGAGAACTCTATTCCTTCCCTTCATAGATAACCATGATGGACCCAACAGCAACAAGAATTCCTCTTTATGGGGCCCAGAACCCACAACTCCTCATCCTAACTGCTTAAAATTAGGACAAAGGCTAGTCTCCATGTGGAGTGTGTGACTGATTCATATCATCTGCAAAAATAAATCCTTAGAGAAGTTCTCCTAGCCAACAAACCTCTGGTGTGGAGATAGGCTCCTAGTATTGAGAGAGCCTAGCACTGGCTTCACTGGGATAAACCCTTCTAAATTTCTCTTACAACCTCCCCTAGTTCTTTGATATTGAAAATCCACCTACCTCTTGCTCCTCCTATGGAAGGAAGAAAGCAAACAAGCATTCATTAAGTATCTACTGTGTGCCAAGCCCTATGCTAAGCCCTTTACAATTAATATCTCATTCTATTCTCATAACACCCTGGGAGGTTGGTGCTATTATTACCCATGTTTGACAGTTGAGGAAACTGAGGCAGACAGAAGTTAAGCGATTTGCCCAAGGTGACACAGTGAATAAGTTTCTGAGGCTAGATTTAAACTCAGGTACCTCTGACTCCAAGCCAGGCATCTCCTTAGCTACCTAGCTTTAGAAAACATTATCCTCCTGAGAATAGCTTTCTTCCCATCACTTCTCAAATTTCCCTCTCTTTGCTTCTCTCAGTGTCATGTCTCTTAGGGCTCTGATATCACCATGAAGCAGTGAAACCTTTCTCTTATGGAAAGTCTTTCCCAGGAGAGGCTTGTGGGTCCCTACCTTCATTTGCAAAGTCTCCTTGACTATATTACCAGCTCTGTTAGCTGTTATTTCATAGTCCTTAAAAATCAAGAGGTCTGTCTCATAAGTGCTGAATGTACTGGGCCAATTGACTTTCAGTCTCATTCTGATGGCAGTCTAACTTCTTCAGGAATAATAAAGAATTCTAGAAGCCAGTGGGTAGGCCATGGATTTATAATCTTTCTCGTAAGTTGTTTTTCAGTTTTATTTTACCCAGAAGTGGGAATTAGGTATTAGAACAGCCAAGGATCAGATCAAAATTTGAACCACCTCAGAGGGCAATTTGGCATTTGCCTAGAGTTCTGTGGGGTTAACTGAACTTTCTGTGTTCTTCTAATGCAGAAGTGGGAGGAATCATGGCCTATCAACCTTGAAAACTGGCATTAGTGGCCTAGCAACACATTTCCAAATCTGCCTTGGGAAGGTTGTCAAACCTGCCTGTAACCCTGTTGGGTAAGTGGTAGATCTCTCAAGCTAGAGCTGAACTATCCTGGTTAACTGGGTAAGCATTCATAGATAGCACTCTTCAAAGTTGTGCCACTTCTAGCTAAGTGACTTTGGCGAAGTCACCTTACTTAACTCCTTTGGATTTCAGTGTCTTCATCTGCAGTAGCAACAACTATAGCTAACTTTTATTCTAGAAGCAAGTAGCAAAAGCATCATTACCCTCATTGTACAAAAGGGAAAATAGATTGAGAGAGAGAATAGGTGAATTTTGCATGGTTTCTTAGCTAGTCAACGTACGAAACAAGGTTAAAATCTAGGTTGCTAGGTGCCTAGGTGCCCACTCCAGTGTTCATTCTATTAAACCCTCCTGCCTCTATAAAATGAAGGATTTGCCTTTGACCCAGAGATTCCACTGTAGGGCATATTTTCCTAAAGAGGTCAAGGACAGAAAGGTTCCAAATATGCCAAAATTTTCATAAGAATGTTTTTTGTGGTAGCAAAGAACTGGAAAAAAGTGAGTGCCTATCAACTTGAAAATGGCTAAACAGAGTTTGTTATAAGAACATAATGGAATATTATTCCACAAGAAATGATAAATTCTTAAAACCATGGGAATATTTATGTGGACTAATATAAAGTGATATAAGCAAAATCAGGACTACAATCAATACAGTGACCACATGAATGAGGGCAGGACACATCTGGAAATTACTGTAATATAAAAACAAAAGTCATCGATTAAAAATTTGAAAAGAAATAAAAGTATAAATGAGGAGTATGAGCTAAATCTAAGAGATCTAAGATCTCTTCCTCAAATATTAATTTGACAAAATGTTAGAGACCCATTACACAAAGGACTTGAGACAACAGCTTATAGATTAGTAATTCTTTCTGTTTAAAAATGGAATACATGACCAGTGTGTATTTTTTTAAAAACAAAATCTAAGAGTACCTCAAAGGATCAAGCTACGTGCATTGGCCCTGTACATTTTTAAAAATATTCATAAGGTTAAAAAAGTAGATAGTGTAGAAAATTTTTATTTCAAAGCAAAATTATAATATTTTTGCATTGATTGACCTGACTGGTGGTTACAGTGTTCGAGGTCTTTATAAAGAGAAGGAATACAACTAGAGAAAGCTAATATTGAATTTCTAAAAACTTCCCTGAGACCGCCCAGATGCAAAAACTGAGACTCTGAAAAGTTAATATGGTCTGAAAGGGTGTGTTTAAATCCAGATCTCCTGGTCCAGTGCTCTAATCAACACCTCATGATGCCACTCATACAAGAATGCAGATGATAGCTATGATTTCGTCAGTACGGAACTCTATCTTTAATTTTCTATGTCTTATTAGTGGATAAATCCTAGGTGTTGCCTCAAACTTAAAGAGTTCACTTGCTCCCAGGGTCAAATAGTTAGTGTATGGGAATGAGAGAATGGGTTGGGATTTGAACCCAAATCCTTCAGAATTTAAGCTCCGCATGCTGTCTACCTGACCTTTTATGCATAAAAGAAGTCACCGTTTCCACATGGTATACCTTATCCTTTATATCCAGAAATTTGTTTTGCTTGACTAAGAATATTTATTAAGAGAAATTTATTTTTCTTTTCTTTTTCAATGGTGTGGAGGGGAGATAGGGAAGGAAAAAGTTTCTGTTAGTTTTAAAAAATAAAGAGGTAGGGATTGCTGAAGATATGAAATGTTACATACACCTTCAGATGAAATCACTGTATTATTAGTTTTACTAGTGTTTTAGTGTTTTTATTTTGTTACACGTTTTACAAGTTACAAGTTTTTAATGATTTATTTTGTTACAAGAGACTTCTCATGAAGTAGAAGTAGTCTGTAATGTAATATAAAAGCAAAACACATCAATAACATTTAAATATATATATTTATATGTGGAAAGTCCTTAAGAATGAGAAATGACCTTAGTTATTTGCCTTCTTCCCAATAACTTTTTGAGAAGGCAACAAGTTTGGAAGGGGCTACTTCTATATTAGGAACTATTGGAATATAAAGTAATTTATTATTAGTAATAACAGCATTTATATAGTACATTAAGGTTTGCAAAGCACTTTACATAAATGATCTCATTTGATCCTGACAAAACCTTGGGATGGAGGTGCTATTTATTATTCCTGTTTTGTAGATAAGGAAACTGAGGCTAATAGAGGTTAAATGCCCAGGGTTACACAGAATTCAAATTCCAGTCTAGTTTGACTCCAAATCAGGAACTTTGAACTTTAAGCAAGATATCTTCAAGACTATCCATACAATCCTCTCAGGCCATATAAAAATGTCCCCAGAGATCACTCCTAGATAGTCCAGTCTTGTCTGTGGAGCCGAATAATTCAAAACCCAAACCCAAAATTTTAGCAATTGCCACTGTGACATCCGCCTCTCCCTTACTGGAATTCTGGAAGCAAAGAGCAGGTACTGGAGGGGGGGGAAAGAGAAAGAATAAGAGGAAAACGAGAAGGTGAGGAAAATATTTGGTCACGCAAGCATTGTGTGCTGGTAGAGTAAATTAAAGCTGATCTCTAAGAACAAGGATGCAAAGCTGCCTTTCTGAATGGGTATTATGTCCTATCAAAGACTATTGTCTAGCAGAGCCCATTTCTAACAATGCCTCATTGTGGCCCTTGCTAAGACTAGTTAGTTAAAGTCCAGTTTTCCAAACCCCTTCCTACATTTTCAGGGCCCTCCAGGGCTGGCTGCACACATGGATATTTCTGCTCCTACCAACTCAGGCTACCAACCTGCCGGGCTGTGTAAGTAATGAAGGTTTATGCGACTGTTGGATCTAATGCCTGGAACATTGGTTTGATTTCTCTAACCCTGACGATTCTGTTCTGCCCAGATTTAGGGAGATGGTTTGAAACAGAACTGTCCAGGGGAATTTTCAATCTAACATCTATTGCAAAACTAGGCAGCCACCTTTGGACTCACAAGGAGATTTAACCCAGATAGATTGAAGATGCTTTTTCTGTAATACTTTACTATCAATCCATGAATGGATTGAGATTTCTGCTCAGAAAAACAGTGATATGACAACTTCAATTGCAAGCCATGATTTTGTTTTAGAGGAGGTCCAAATTAGTTATTTATGATTCAGGAGAGCTTAAAATCAGAGAAATATTGGCGCTACTGGCGTTAAAATGTTTCTGAGATGTTCAGACTTTGTGTATTACTGGGAACTGTGGTGGTATTTGAAAATGGAGCATCTTCCAAATAACTAGATTTTTAAAAATACACTAGGTATTGTAGTGATGTCAGATTAGTAGCAGGAGTGATGAGCTTTCTCATGGACAATCTTCAAATTGCTGTTGAGGCTGAAGACCTATAATTGGACTGCTTTTCAGGCCAGATTCTAAATTGGGAAATTGGGTGTTTCTCCAGAAAGGCAAGGGAAGGAAGCTCAAAGTGGTCCAGAAAATGTCTTTTTTTTTTTTTCCTGTAATCCCAGTAAACAGTGTGAGCACATTCTCTTTGCTTTTTTATTCTTAGGACAGGTATTTCACAGTCTGCTGCTTCCGCGTCTCCTTAACCCCATTAATTTGCTTTTTTAAATCTGTTTTTATTTGCCTGTCTGTATACATGTAATGTTGCTCTCTGATAGAATATAAACTCCTTGAGAACAGAGACTGCTTCATTTTTGTCTTTTTGTCCTGAGTGCCTGGCATTACAGTACTAGGCGCATAATATCTGACAATGAATGCCTGATATTTAGTCAATGCTGGTTAAATGCCTGAACAACATAGCTATAATATGTATTTGCACAGTACTTTGTTTCCAGATACTTTAACCTGTGAGACAGGTAAGACAGCTAGCCATATTATCTATATCATATACCTTGGTTTTCCTTGCCTAAGATCCCAGGGGAAATTAGAATTCACATCTCTTCTCCCCTACCTAATCTAACAACAAGATTTAGACACTTTAGGGGGATTTCAAATTCATTAAACAGGCCGCTAGGTCTTGGGTTTCTTGAACTAATCTTTAGCAGAGGTGTTTGGATAAAAGCTACAATTTCCTTTTAGTTATCCAATCCCAGGTCATATGTCTGGCATGGAACTATGTAGAGGGATGCATTGGTGGCCCTTTCTGGTGAATTCAAAGAAAATGACCTCAACCAACTCATGATACTCTTTTTCCTCAATTGTTCTTTTATCATATTGGGGTTGTTTTACAATTCTACCTTTTATAGCCAGGAAGGCTAGAAATTGGTTTCCCATAACTTGTCAGAGTTTTATTTCTTCCTTTTCTCAACTCAAGCCCAAGCCAGATCAATCATTGACTTGGGGAGGTGGTTCCAACACAGGACATGACTAGCACTGATAATTTGCTTTATCCCAGCAGGGAGCCCATTGATTCTAAACTCTTTGTTAGGGAGGGAGATCAGCTACTCTAAGGTGGGGGACTTGATGGGAGCCAAAGAGAAATAAACAAGTCTTCTGGCTGGAGCCTTTGACCAAACTTCCTCTTCCATATTGGGAAGACTTTGGAGGGCAAAAATGTAATGTCATTTCCAAGGGCTATTCAAGTCTTCCTAAGTCATACTGCCTAGTTTGTGATGGGGGGAGGAGCAGAGGGGTTTTGGAGGATTCTATTTTCTCTTTCTTCCTCTCCTCATCATTTATCCATGAAATGAATGAAGTAGCATCTTTTTAGGTTAAAGCCACTCCTCAGAAATTTCAGTTAGCAATTAGGAAGGACAGATGAATGTCATGGAATATGTAACTCATGGTCCAGGAGAAGAAGCACTGGGCTTGAGAATTAGGAGATCTGAGTTCTGGTTTTGGCTGTGTGCCACCTAAGTAGCTGTATGATAGTGACCAAGTCTTTTATCTACTCTAATGTTCTCTTTCTTCATCTGTAAAATGAGACAGTGTGGTATAGGGAGCATTCAGTTAGTATGCCATTGATTTACCATGTGATGTATGGAAAGTTTTTAGAGTTTCACTTATCTTAATTGATAGACTCTTGGGCCTTGAGGCAGGGAGACTCATCTTCATGAATTCAAATCTGGCCTCAGACATTTACTAGCTGTGTGACACTGGACAAGTAATTTAACCCTGTTTGCCTCAGTTTCCTCGTCCTGTAAAATGACCCGGAGGAGGAAATGGCAAATGACTCCATTATCTGCCAATAAAATCCCAATATGGGGTCACAAAGAGTCAGACACCATTGAAAGGACTGAACAACAATAGAGGTACCTTCCAGCTCTTAAATTCTGGAATCCCATGATTTTCTCAAGCTCACACAGCTGGTAAGTTGCAAATCCAGGGGTTTGAAGCAGATCTTCTGTTTAAGCCGCCTATAATATTTGGAGTCAGAGGAACTTGTTTCCCTTACTTAACAAGTGTATGATGTGAAGCCACAAATTCTGTGGGCCTCAGTTTCCTCATTAGTAAAATCTGGGGGTTGAACTACATGTACTCTCTAGAGCTATGATCCTGTGATGTCTAAGGCCCCATCCCAGTCTGTTCTTTCCACTAGGCCACAACTGCTTCTAAACCTAGCTGATGCATATTGTGTGTAAGAGCCATATAATTCTTACAATTCTGTGTCCTGGTATGTATGTATGTATGAATGAATGAAAAAATATTAAGCACATGTGTGGGGTAGAAGTATGGAGTGCTGCAAATACTGGGTACATAAACAGAAGTAAGAAGTTCCCTGCTCCCAAAGAGCTCACATTGTAATGATAATAATAATTAACATGTAGAGTACTTACTAAGTGCGGGGGCACTATGCTAAGTGCTTCAAAGTTATCATCTCATTCGATCCTTACCACAACCCTGGGGGAGGTAGATGCTATTATTTTCCCCATTTTACTGAAGGGGAAACTGTGGCTGAGTGATTTGCCCAGTCATACAGCTAATAAAGATCTGAGGCTGGATTTGAACTCTGGTCTTCTTGGCTTCAGGCCCCAGGGCTCTATCTACTGCACCACCTGGCTACTAATGGGCTAGAAAACTCATGAAGGTAGCTGCTAGCCAGATAGAAAGGTGTCATAGGTCTTTAGAGTGCATCATCTTTATAACGTCATTTCCATAGATAAAATGCCAGTGTCTGATGTTGCATTATTTGACAGTACAAGGACTTTGGTAGTGAAAACTTTCTTTTCTACATCTTCCGCAGCTGTGCTGTAACTGCAGAAGAAGTGGCCAGGCCACATCTCCACAGGGGCTGCTTCTCCTCAAGATGAAGACTGTGAGTTCCAGGTTGGAAGATAGTATGGTGCTTTGGAGGGTAGGTAGTGCACTCACTCCCAAGCCTCTTGAGTGAAGGATCCTGGACTGTCTCTGTGTCCATGGTACTGCTCCATGTTCAGCTTATTCCCAGTGAAACTGAGAATAGCTGCTTTTTCTTTAAGTTTAAGGTCTTTGATGATTTCAATTTTTTTTAAGGGAAAAAGAATAGAAATGGCTCATTTGAGGCTAAGGATCATATTTTGTTAACATATCTATGTGTAATAAGATGGGACAAATACAGGTTTTGTTCTTTTTACCAGTTTTAGTTGAATGTGTAAGTTCTTCTAAGAGTCTGTCTCTATGTCTCTGTCTGTTAACCCCCACACAGTGAGGTGATAAAACCCTCCAAGGAAACAATGTCTCTGCAGTCAATCTATCCAGCATTTCCTAAATCCTGCTGGGCTATTTTTTGCAGGTACTAAAGGAATCAGGTTAAGGAGTATCTTTAAGGTTATCTAGGCAGTAGTCTTAAGGATTCATATCTAAGCTTTATGAAGCATTTTCTTGACCATATATGCAGCAGTTCCTCCTTTCCCCCCAAACCCTAGCCCCACCTAATTAATGATCAGACAAGCCAAAGTAATCCGTACTACACTTGTCCCTAGTCTAGAGGTTTTAGAATAGGTCACTTTACAGACTCAGGGTAAGAGAATGACTCTCATTGTGAGCCTTCATATGGGGTTCCTGGGCACTTGATATTGCTAGAATGTTGATGTCAAGTCAAGCCAAAAAGCATAAGTTAAGTGCTTACTATGTGCCTGGCAGTGTGTCAAGCTTTTGGTAATACAAATACAAGTAGGAAAAAAAAGTTTCTGACCTTAAGGAGCTTACGTTCTAATGGAGGAAGACAAGACACAAAAGGGACCTGGAAAGGGGGTTGGGTAGGAGGAAGAATGGTAGAGAAAGAAGCCTAAAAGAGTCAGGAGCAGAGCCCAAAGAAGAATGAAGTAGTGAACATGGCTGGCCTGGGAATATTCCTTAAAATGGAGGTTGCAAGCAGAACTGTACATCTAAGAGGTAGCAGAATGACTAGGAAAATCATTACACTGAACTGGGATTGTGTTTAAAAACCAAATGTAGAAGGGTAGGCCTCCATGTGATTACACACACACACATACACACACATACTTTGGCATAATGCCTATGTTCCAATGGTTGACTAGTACAACTATATGCTATTCTTTACTCTAGAATCTCTTATTCCCCTGATCTATTGTCATTACTATCTTGCCAAACCAAAACCTTGAGATAACTCCTACCATCCAGCTCCTCAAAATGGTTACTAAAGAAAATCACAGACTAGTAGGTCTCTACCAGTTTATTTTATCTAATCTTAACTGGGCCTTGAAGGCTGTTAATAGGATCTTACCTTTATAAATAGAGGACCTTAATGACAAGCTCTCAAAATCCCACACTATGCCCCATTTTCTCCCATTTCTTTCAGTCTTTGAGGAATAGATGGCTTTTGTCAGTTCCAAGGCCAATCTCTCTACTACTTGTGTTCTTAATCTCATTCCTTCCTGTCTTCTCTAAAAGGCCCTTGGATCATTTCATCTAAAGTCTATCCTTATCCCTTAGTTGCTTCCCCGACCCCTTCAAACATAAGGGGCCTCCCCCACCCCTAAAAATCCCCTTGACCCTGACATTCTCTCAAGCTATCAATTTTGATCTCTCCTCCACAAAGTCTGAGAATGTCTTGTCCATATTCCTTGCCTCCACTTTACCTTCCACGTACTACTCAAACATCTTCCAATCTAGATTCTGACCCCACCATTTTACTAAAACTTGTCTTGCCAAGGTTGTCAATAATCTCTTAACTATTAAATCCATGGTTGACATTGTCAACCATGCCTACCCCTCCTCCTAGACACTTTCTCTACTCTTAGCTTCTGTGGCACTGCTGCTCTGTCTTAGATTTTTCTCTTTATTTGGTCAGCTTCTTGTGATATGGTAGAAAGTGTTAGTGGCTTTCGAGTTAGAGACCTGGGTTCAAATTCCCACCTCTGACATTACTTGACACTGACATGACTTTGGGAAGGCATTTATTATCTTGGACTTCAGTGTCTTCATCTTCAAAGGAGGGGGCTCAACTAGATGGCCTGTGAAATCCCTTCCATCATGACCCTTTGCTGGATAAATATTGGTGCTTCCCAGGACTCCACCTTGCACCCACTTCTCTTTACATTATCTTTCTTGTGGTTAGCTCATCAGCTCCCATGAGATCAGTTCTCCTCTCTGTGTATATGATTTCCAAATCCATATATCTAGGCCTAATCTACCTCCATATTGCCAAATCTTGGCTGCATATCTCTACAACCGTGTATCCTATAAACATCTCAAACTCAACTTGTCCCAAATGGAACTCATTTCTTCAAAACCCTCCCCCATATCTGTTGAGGGTACCACCATCCTTCCAGTTGCCCAAGTTCATAACCTCAGTCATGCATACTTGACTCTTCTTTCTTCCTCATTTCCCCAATCAAGTTATAAGTCTTGTGGATTCTACTTCCATATCTCTCCCATTCATCCTCTTCCGCTTACAGTTTAGGCCCTGACCACTTTTTGTATAATTCCTTCCTAATTTACGTTTTAAGACCTGGTCACTTCTTATATAATTCCTTCCTAATTAGTCTCCTTGCTTCCAGTTTCTTCCTCCCTCTACCACTCAGTTGCCAAAATAATCTTCCTAAAGAATAGATCCAACCATGTTATTTCCTTCCTCAAAAATCTTCAGTGGTTGCCTATTGCCCATGAGTTTCCCAATGAATGCTCTCCATGAGCTGGCTCCTGCCTATCTTTTCAGCCTTGGTTTATATTATGCCCTTTCGAGTACTAAACATTGTAGCCAAATTGGATGACTAGCTGTTCCATAAAGGTGACATGCCACCTCCCATCTCCAGGTTTTTGCACAAGTTGTACCCCATTCTTGGAGTCTTTTCCCTCCTCACAGTTGCCTCTTAGAATCTCCTGTTTTTTTTTTTAAGATTTAACTCAAGTGTCACCTTCTGGAGACCCTTCCTGATTTTCTCCAGGTGTTAGTACAATCTTCCTGCAAAATATACTTTGTATTAACTTATCTGTGCACATATTACATCACCCAGTGGAATGTAAACTCCTCTAGCCCAGGAAGTGGGGTTTGTTTTTGTTTTTGTTTTTGTTTTTTGTTTTTGTTTTTGTTTTTTTTTAGGGAGGAAGGTAGGGTAATTGGGGTTAAGTGACTTGCCCAAAGTCACACAGCTAGTAAGTGTGTCAAGTGTCTGAGGCTAGATTTGAACTCAGGTTCTCCTGACTCCAGGGTCGGTGCTCTACTCACTGTGCCACCTAACTGCCCCTGTTTTTGGTTTTTTTGCTAGCTATTTTTTTTTTGCATTTGTATCCCCAGCCCCTAGCAACATAGTATGTGCTAAATAAATGCTTGTTGACTTGAATTTGTTTTTAGCAAGAATTAGCCCCTTCAGTGCCCTTCCTTCAGTGAAATCCTCTTGGACAAAAATTTTACTAACAAAATTAGTAAATTTACTAATAAAATTATTAAAATAAAAGTTTTACTAATTGCTTCAGAGATCTATCTCTGATCACACTAAACTAGTGCTGATTGAATTGAAAGGTTTTTTTTTTTCTGAGATGAAAAGTAAAAGAAAATTTGGTATCTTAAGTAATGAAAACTACCAGCTTAAAACAACATTAAGATTCGGGTTTTTTTCCCTTGTAACTTAGCCTTTAAAAATAAGAACCTGGAACATCAGTTTAGTTAAATACAGGGAATTCCTAGGTTCTTAATGTCTTTATTCCCCTTCCTAATTCTCTCCCAATTTATTCCCTCATTCTTTGCCTTTCTCCTTAAAAATCACATTTCAAACCTCACTCTATCCTGCATTCTTTGAGGACTAACTACTGGAGTGATATTGTGTACCCATGGTCAAATTGCTGGCATTCTTTGACTCTCAGTTTCTTTCCCTACTTCATAAGGTTGTTGTGAGGTTCCAATGTGATCATGTTGACAGGAAGAGAAAGGAAACAAACCTCTATCTCTGTTCCCTTGCAAAAGATCCTATTTGTTCCTTCACTAAAATTTGTTTCCATTCTCTGCTCGGTTCTGTGGCAGGCAATCACCTGACAGATTCCTAATCCCACAAAACACAAATAATAAAGTAGGAAAACTGCTAGCTTCTTTTCACATCTGGCTGAGGTATTCAATCTACTAAATTCAACTCAACAAATATTCTCTAAGTACTCCCTATGGTCCATAGGCTGCCAGGCAGCAAGTGAGAAATAGGGAGGCAAGTCCTATAATGATAAGAGCACCAGCACCAGCATCAGGAAAGACTTGGGTTTGAATTCCACCTCTGACCCTTCCTCATTGTGTCACTATGGAAAAGTCATAAAAGCCCTCAGAATCTCTGCTTACTCAGCTGCAAAGTTGTACCAATTGTACTTAGCTCAAAAAGTTGCTTTGAAGTTCAAAAGAGATACTCAGTGTTCAAATACACATATATCTCATCCTTTAGTAGGTTCCCTCCAATAAACATATGTCATAACTCATCCATTCCTGCCTGCCCCTTGAAAATACCACCCTATAAGTTTGCCCCAAGGAGTCCACCCAAAATGCTGGAGGCCTTTCTTCCTTCTCCTGACATACTGAGGGGACCAGTGGAGCAATCTGGCTGGCTATTTGTCATTTGAAGATCGAAAGAAATAATGTATGTAATGCTATATGAATGCAAATTATTATTATTGCATATAATATACCTTCTATCCTCAAAGGGTTTCCACATCAAGGGCGCTGAATTAAAATTCTGGGCCTCCAATCAGGGTTTTGAAATCATAATTCCCTTTATCCCACTGCCCCTTTAACCAACCTCACTATATTTACAGAGTGTTCCAAAAGCTTTGGTGCAGTTTTAAGCTTTAAAGTTTAAAATTATTTAGAGGTGGAATAGAGGTAGTTCTTATATCAATGGCTTCACTTTAACCTTGCTGGAGCAAATGTGTCTTTCCCTCCTTCCACCTTCTCTACCTCACAAGAAAATAGTTGGGACTTTTTCAAAACAAACTATAGTACTGACCCCTAAGGTACAAATTGTTCAAAGTGAGTGAACCGCACTGTTTATGAGACTTAGAGCTGAAATATTTTTAAATATGATATTTTGAATATACAGATTTGCTTAAAGCTGCTTATAGCTGTAACCGATTTAGAAGGTGGATATCAAACCCTAATTCTGCCACTTACTAGCTGTCTAACATTGGGGAAGTCAATTAAACTCTATAGGTCCCAATTTCCTCATTTGTAAAATGAAAAAAGGGGGTGGGGGGGAGAGTATCAATAACATCACTGGTCTCTATCAGCTTCAACATTCCCTTGTGTCTTTGGGGGCAAGGATAAGTCTTATCTGAACTTGGTATCTCCCTTAGCAGCCAGGACAATGGTCTATTAAGTAGGTGCTTGACAAATATTTGTTGACCTGAATTGATTACAGTTATCCAGGTTTTTCTTGAATATTCAGTCCTTTAAGATCAAAGTTGAAGGTTTTTCTGTTAACCAAAATTCTAACCCTCATTTTTTGGGGGAGGCTGGGAATGTGGGAGTATTGGGAGTATAAAACAACTTTTCCATATCAATTGTCCAAGAAAATGAACTATCAGTATGCTTTAGCTGATCCACTAGATTGCTCTCTTGAACTCCCAAGATGACAGGTAATACTAATAAAAGTCAAATTTTATACTCATTCATCAAATACAATAGGCCACACAATAGAATACCAAAGGGATCCATCCATTCACCTCAAAGACTTTTTCCTCATTTATATCTGCAAAAGACTAAGGGAGGGTTTTGGCATCTTGAATATCATGTAAAGCCTGGTGAGCACAGACAGACAGACACAGAAATGTAAGAGAATCCTTAAAAGGCAGAAGTTCACCCTCATCATGGGCTCCAACCTCAAGCAAAATGAAGGTAGGGACCCACAGGCCTCTCCTGGGAAAGACTTTCCCTAAGAGAAAGGTTTCACTGCTTCATGCTGATATTAGAGTCATAAGAGACATGATACTGAGAGAAGCAAAGAGAGGGAAATTTGGGAAGTGATGTTAAGAAAGCTGTTCCCAGGAGGATAATGTTGTCTTAAGCTAGGTAGCCAAGGAGATGGAATGCCTGGCTTGGAGTCAGGAGTACCTGAGTTCAAATCTAGCCTCAGAATCTTATTCACTGTGTGACCTTGGGCAAATGGCTTAACTTCTGTCTGCTTCAGTTTCCTCAACTGTCAAATGTGGGTAATAATAGCACTGACCTCCCAGGGTTGTTGTGAGGCTAGAATGAGACAATAATTGTAAAGTGCTTAGCATAGGGCCTGGTACACAGTAGATGCTTAATAAATGTTTGTTTGCTTTCTTCCTTCCATAAGAGGAACAGGAGGTAGGTGGATTTTCAATATCAAAGAACTAGGGGAGGTTGTAAGAACAGTTTCAAAGGGTTTATCCCAGTGGAGCCAGTGCTAGGCTCTCCCAATACTAGGAGCCTATCTCCACAGCAGAGTTTAGTTGCTTGTCTCATTTTGCACTTATTGGTCAGTCATCCATTGCATTATACCAGGTTATTTGGAGCCATGGACAGCTAGGCTTAAAAGATGAAGTCCACATTTTCCATGGAAATGGGCTCATCTCTAGAACTTCCCTTCCTGTTCTCTTATTTTTAAATTATTTGGTATATTCTCTCATGCATTGCAAAGTGTCTCCCTTAGAGTTTACCACAATAATCTCTGTTCTGGTCTTCTCTGCAGACAGCACTTAATTCTCCAGTATTAAATATTAAATATTATATATTAAATATGAGTACAGTTAAACATTTATTTATCATCATCAATCTCAAAAGCTGCTGAACAGAATTGAAAACGGGACAAATTGCAGTCCAGTCATCTAGGACAGTGGTTCCCAGTGTGTAGGACACAGATTACATATGCACACCAAGCATTGTCATTTTGATTCATATTGACAACAGGGTAGTAAAAGAGGAAAAGCATCTTCTGTAGACGGAATCCATCTATCTCCCACACAGATGTATTAGTGTTTTGTAAATGCATGTACAATTGATTGATAGGATTGTGTTTAGTAATAAGCATGTACTAAGTGCCAGGAGGGCGCCTAGGTGGCACAGTGGATAGAGTACCTGGCCTGGAGTCAGGAAGACCCATCTTCCAGAGTTCAAACCCAGCCTCAAACCCTTCCTAGCCACGTGACCTTGGGCAAGTCACTTAGCCCAGTTTGCCTCAGTTTTCTCACCTGTAAAATGAGCTGGTGAAGGAAATGGCAAACCACTCCAATATCTTTCCCAAGAAAACTCCAAATGGTGTCACAAAGAGTCAGACATGACTGGAAAAAAGACTAAACAAAAAAATGTATTAGGTGCTTATGATAGAAACATAAAACTAGGTACAGTCCCCGTGCCAAGATGCTTGGGGTTCAATATATATACACAAATTAAATAAATATAAAATACACACATACAAACACATATACACATACATACACACACACAATTGTTTTGGAGTAAGGGATAAGGGGAAATCAGGAAAAGTCTCTTGTAGGAGATGGTACTTGAGCTGAGCTTAGGAGAGATTTAGGGGTTTAAAGAGGCAAAAGTAAGAAGAGATAATATTTCAGGGGAGATAATAGAGAATATGGAGGCAGCTAGGTGGTGGCTCAGGTGATACAGCACCAGATCTGGAGTCAGGAAGACCTGAATTCAAATCCAGCTGCAGATATGTACAAGCTGTGTGACCCTAGGCAACTCATTTAACCCTATTTGCCTCAGTTTCCTCATCTGTAAAATAAGCTGGAGAAGAAAATGGCAAACCATTCCAGTATCTTTGCCAAGAAAACTTCATATAGGGTCATGAAGTGTTAGATACAATTAAATGACTAAACAACTCCAATAGAGGATATATTTGTTAGATCCAAGAGAAGGTTCAGAAGCATTCACCTGTGATGAGAGAATGAGAGAATAAGAAGAAAATACAAATGAAATGTCTATGAGGTAGCATACTAAGCACTATACTTGGAATCAGCTAGGTGGAGCCAAGATGGCAGCTGGAAAGCAGGGACTAGTGTGAGCTCCCCACCAAGTCCCTCCAAAAACCTATAAAAAATGGCTTTGAACCAATTCTAGAACTGCAGAACCCACAGGGTAGCAGAGGGAAGCAAGGCTTTAGCCCAGGACAGCCTGGATGGTTTCTGGGTAAGATCTGTCCTGCACAGAGCTGGGAGCAGAGGGGAGCAGACCCGAACAGAGCAGGAGCCTGGTAGAGTGTGCCATAGCCCTGAATCAGTGAGCTGTGGCAGTTACCAGACTTCTCAACCTACAAATACCAAAGACAACAGAGAAGGTTAGTGGGAAAAGCTGCTGGGGGCAGGGAGTTTGCGGTTCAGCCACCACCCTGGGGGCAGCGGAGGTGGGGCAGCTTCAGAACTACAGCTGCAGTTGCTTCTGGCCCCAGGCCCACCTGGTAGGAGGAATTAAGTGACTGATCAGAGCAGGAGTGCAGAACCTGCTGAAGATCTATGTCCAGTCCA